>OX457130.1:23564621-24164621 GCA_949752895.1 Dendrolimus pini
AATTTTCACTCCGTTCCATATGTACACCGATTACTCTGAGTTCGACGCGGAATAGCTGCCATGTGGTCCCCTAAAAATTTGACATAGTTTGGCCCAGTACTTTTCATTTTACGATCATTTTTTTGTTCCCGGTTCTTGGGACCTATATTTTTAATTATTATATTTTATCATGGTACAAAGTGATGAGGATAAGTGAAAGGAAAATTTATTATAAGAATTTTTAAATAGTTGAAAGAATTTAACAGTTCTTAAGAAAGTAAGCCAAGTGTGTCGCATAAGGAGTGAGTGTAGTAGCGGCAACAAGCCGCTATGACGCTATGCCATGCACATGCTTAGCCCGTGTGAAGTGGCTTTAGTGGGAAATCGCGCACCTTGTGCATTACAAGTATGTCGTAATGAGCTACCAATTTCATGCCTGGTTAATTTATCATCATTATCCGACCGTTAAATCCCGGTTGCGTTTTGAGCGTTCACTCCGACGCCCAGGTTTCGCTCCCCTACTATGTCTGCTCCACTTCGCGCGGTTGGTTAGTAGGTACGCATGTCATCCTTCATATGGATACACAGTTGTTTCCCACGTAATTAGCCAGTCTTCGTAAAACATGGCCTTACTAGCGTAAACGACACTCATGCAGTTTGCCTGTTAATAATAATAGCAAATGCTGATTGAGGACAGCCAATTCTGGTCTTCCGTTAGTGCCAGGCAGTAACGTCATCTTCACAGAAGAAAAATAAGTAATAAACATTCATATATTTATGCCTAAGAAAATTGTAGGACTAATAATATTATTTATAATTAGAACAACAACAAACAAAGAATAGACAAAAGATATATATTTTGAACAATTGACTGAAATTTAATCTTTGTACAGACGAGGAATGAAAATGTTCGTCACCTTAAAGTAGACTTTTGCTTGCAGGAGGAGTACTTCACGTCACTTAAAAAAATTGATATCGGAAAGCTAAAAATGTATTTTTGAAAACATTTATTAGTGACCGAAAAGACGTAGAAAATGTAATACAGCCCTTTGTAATTGGACCGAATGGCTGGAGCTATTGGAATTGATAGCGGATGCAAGCGAATGGCTACAAATTACAGAGATGCCCGGAAAACCGGGTCTGCCCGGACAAAGGCGACGCCGCGATAATGGAACAACCGTCCGATGCATTTTGCATTCTTTCTACTACACTTTTGTCGAAAGACTTCCTATCTTCAAGCTTATTTATGGCACTCATAGTGCTTAGGTACAAAAAATTTAAAGTATTGAGTATTTACCGAGAGAATATACTTTTACATTTAGTTACTTGTATGGTTGTTCTTGCCATGTTCCTTTTAAGGTTAATAATTAATTTTGTAATATACCATCTTATTCTCACCACTGAGTGTAAATGCTATTATTGACAGCGGTATACAGTTAAAGTGGTCAAGTTTCTACGTTATTATTAATGAACTATTAGATTTTGTTGTTAACAAGATAGATACGTTACGAGAAAAAGGAATAATCCTAATATGTTTGAATGCATACAGCTTCGACGAGATTGATGATGCGTGACAAGTGGTTTATGAATTGTCTTTGCCTAATAAGAGAATTATGTTTACGTTTGTATTACGTTTGGTTTACTTCAGCTATTTTCACAGCATTATGTCTTATGGCATCCTCTTATGGGGTAATGCAGCTGACATAAATGCTATTTTCGTCTTGCAGAAGCGTGCTGTTCGCTCAGTTTACAACTTGGGAGCGCGAGATTCCCTGCGAGATAAGTTTAAAGAAATAAATATTTTAACAGTGGCTTCACAGTATATACTTGAAAATGTTCTATATGTTAAGAAAAATATCACGGATTATCCCAGATTAGGTGATATACATTGTAAAAATACTAGGAACAAAAATAAATCAGAAACTCCCACGTGTAGGCTCCATAAAGTTTATAGTAGTTTCGTGGGGCAAAGTGTAATGCTCTTTAACAAAATCCCAGTAAACATTCAAGAACTGTCAGTAAATAAGTTTAAAAAATTAGTAAAGCAACGTTTGTGCAAGAAGGCTTATTATACAATGAAAGAATTTTTAGACGACTGCACCGAATGGGAATAATGCGATCGCTATCAAGCTTTTTCAATAATCATTCATAAAAATTACTTTGTAAAACATTGTATTATTATAAACTACATAATAAAAAATAAAAAGACGAGTGATTAAAGATGATAATTACACAGTAAAGATGTGTTACTGGGGAGTTTGTTGCGCCGCTTCTTCTCCTTTAACAGTAACTAAAATTGCTTTGGAAGCGGTGGTAGAGTCATGACTTTCAATAAGTAATCTGTAAGATTCCATTTTGAAATAAATAAATTCATTTTCATTTTTCATTTATGAGAAAGAAGATAGGTACAGAAAAATTGATGATTCAAGATATTATAAAGACTCTAAAAGAGATTGACCCAGATCTTTTTCCGCAGTTTGTGGCAAAAATCTAAAAAAACTACCTTCCGTAATTATGGATCCTTGTGTCTGAAATATACAAATTATTATTATTTCTAATCGATACAATCGGCCACTCCCTTAATTGAATTATAGTTTTGTTATATTTTTTCTGTGACTAGCGCTTGTTTTGTATGGAGTAGTTTTCTATAATTTACCATAAATTTATGTAACAATATTTGTCTCTTGTATGATGTGGTAATTGTGTAGATTATAATTTAAAATCTCTCAATTGTATTTGGACGGTATTCTCTAAACTTTATTATCATTTTGGCAGAAGTAATAGATTTTCTACTGTGTTCGATTTGTTTTATTACTACATTAAACTTTAAATATAATTTTATATAATATTATATATAAAATATACTAATTTTCTGCATATTATCGAACACACGCACATACCACAAAATCACATGATTGCAGACATAGGCACTAATGCACACATAATCTGAGTAAACACTTGAATAGATCTCTGTTTTTTGTACGACTGCTTTGATATCTACTATAGTATATTAAACACCGCGGATTTTAATATTTAGCAAAGGAATAGATTTTATCTTGGCAATGGGAAAAACAATCATGAAGAGGGTGAAATAGAGGATGAAAGATCGAGATGTCGCTAAACGCTTAGTAGACACCTCACGCGACCAAAAGTGTATTTTGCTCAAAGGGCAAAGCTTTAAGCATTGCTATTCAGCGTGGTAACGCCGCCAGCCTTTTGTAAACGTTCCTGGTAAGTGTCAGTGCTTGGGACCAATATTTTATCTATAACTAGTGTCTCCGGCAGACGTTGTCCTGTTCTAAAAAATAAAAATCTAGGACCCGACCCCAGTGCCACTTACCGGTTCTAATTGTGGATTTAAACCATCCGGGGTCCCACTCAAACACACAAAAACAAAATCACCAAAATCGGTCCAGGTGATTAGAAGGACTCTAGAACTCGATCCCAGTGCCACCTACGGGTTATAATTGCGAATCTAAACCATCTCGGAACCCACTTAAATACCCAAAAACAAAATCACCAAAATCGGTCCAGGTGATTAGGAGGACAATAGAACCCGATCCCAGCGCCACCTACAGGTTCTAACGGGGTAAAAAGTATCCTATGCCTGTCTCTTGGTTCCAAACTACCTCCCCACCAATTTTTAGCTAAATCGGTATAGCCGTTCTTGAGTTATACATAGTGTAACTAACACGACTTTCTTTTATATATTTATATAGATAGATTATGCTCTGCCACTTGTTTTTCCACTTATCCGTTGTCATTCGTTTTTCCAATTGTCCGTTGCGATTCGTTTTTCCACTTGACCGTTGAAGTTACACTTCTACTATGTGCCCCAGAACACATTTCGATTTTTCATTGGTATGCGTTGTGGCTATGAAGAAATGATTTTTTTTTAATCATCGTTCTTAGCAGATTCGCTTCTTGCTCACGTTCCTCATGGTCCGATATGAAATTTTTCATTAAGCCCGTGTCAACTACCTTTTAATGTCCCAGCTCTAATGCCGTTAGAGTTTTCATTAGGGCCGTTCCGTTTACTGCTCGTAAGCGTTTACTGGATGGGTTTATTGTTATTATACTCCATGACGATAGAAATGTTTTCGTGTAAACAAGCGATTATTGTTTTTGACAATAATTTATTGGTTTATTACAGCTTTATTGCACCCACTTTTATAGTCGGTTGTTAAATAAATCAATGGATTTTTTTGCTAAGCTTAATGTCAGCACTGTTTGTAAAAGCGAATCCGCATTTGTTTACTATGTTTTCCGACATGGCAAGTCGCAATAGACGCGACAATAACAAGCTTGTATGCCTGCCGTAGAACCGTTTTAATAGGGAAAAGTGTATTCTGCATGGCGCCAGTGATATTTAATAAGTACCCAGATCTATTAGGGATGTTAACATAGAATTGTTTAAAAGGAGGCTTAGGCTAAGATCCCGCTATACAACGACCTTCACCGAGTGTTTATTTGATGAAACCTATGTTATATTTAATTAATGGTGTAAATAAATATATTGCATATGGGTTGTCTTAAAAAATTCAGTCCAGTATATGATTAAATAATAATTTAAAAAAAAATGACATTTCACCGGTTTGTTTATTAAACAAATTCTATACCAATCGAAAGTATGAAGCCCATAGAACATGCATATGTTAGGTTGCCTATTCTTTTCCGGTCACAACTCTCGGGTAGCCAGGTATAAACAGGTAAATCGATACTAGCATTTTGCACCGGTCTGATTAATGAATTAAAATTAAATGAAAATAAAGATTATTTCATTATGAACACAGTGGTATAGGGTTGCCTGCGAAAAATCAGTCCCGAATACCGGTTGTCGAATTTTGAAAAGTGAAATATTGCTGCGAGAGAATATGTGTGGCTGGGAGGTCCCAACCAACCATATCCCATGCGATAGAAGAGGACACAGCATAGCAGCTGTTTGAAGTCTTGAACATGAAAAAGATTATATCTGGCTACCCAAGAGTTGTGACCGGAAAAGAATAGGCAACCCAACATTTGCATATTCTATGGGCTACATACTTTCGATTGGTATTGAATTAAACCGATTGTTTAATAAACAAACCGATGAAATGTTAAAAAAAAATATTTTTTAATTATTAATTAATCATATAGTGGACTGAAATTTTTTAGGCAACCCATATGCAATATATTTATTGACACATTAAATTAAATATAAAATAGGTTTCATCAAATAAGCATATCGGTGAAGGTCGTTGTATAGCGGGATCCTGTACTAGCTACAAAAGATACTATTCGAAAAATACTATTAAGACTTTAACAATTTTCCTGATGACCTGACCTTGATGATATATAAAGCTGAAGAGTTTGTTTGTTTGAACGCGCTGATCTCAGGAACCACAGGTCTGATTTAAAAAATTATTTCAGTGTTAGATAGCCCATTTATCGAGGAAGGCTATATATCGTAACACTAAAACCAAGTGAGGTGTGTAAGAATAAGCCTGAATGGAGCTCTGTTGTTTGTGCTTACCCCGCAAGGGACGTGGCGTGAAGTTATGTATGTACTTAAACCAATATGAGTGCAGCACCAAAGGAGAATGTTTCAAAATCGGGGGGCTTTTTAACTATTCCACGCGGACAAAGTCGCGGGCAGATGCTGGTAATATAGTGTGGCGACCGAGGGTGGAACTGCCCAGCAGCGTAAATCAGTTTTAGAACTTTTAGAAAGAACTAGAAATTTCTGGAAGGAAAAGACAACGACGGATATATTTAGAAAGAGATAGACGATAAACGAAAGAAAGAGATAGATAGATGTTAGAAAGGGATAGACGATGACCGAAAGAAAGAGATAGATAGATGTTAGAAAGGGATAGATGTATAAACGAAAGTTCCCGAACAGAAGGTTCGGGAAGGAAGAGACAGAGATAGATAGAGGGGTTCTAGAAAATTCTTCCGGGTATATAAACAGCGTAAGGCGCGCCTACCGGGCAGTTTAAAGTTGAGTTCAGTCCAAGACGGTGAAACGACAAGTGCGATACTAAAGAGTTATTAGAGAAGGTTAATAGAGGACGGAGACGAATTAAGTGGTGAATTTAGTGACAAGTTTGGTGGACAGATACGCGAAGGAGGTGTGTGGCGTAGTTCGAGAGAGTAACCGGAAGCGAGCTACACGCGATAATATTGGAGGTGGTCCGCGCAATATTGGCGACGGTATTGAGGGTGTGACAACTTATCGTCGGGACTGTGCATCGTTGGTCGTGCGTATAGGGGCAACCCTGTAGAGAGGCACTACGTGCGGCTGAGTAAGTCAATAAAAGCTTTTAAATTAAAAACTGGTGTTTTCTTCCAATCCATAAGTGCGTACCCCCGCTCGTACGTAACAATATACTTTGACAAAATTTATTTACATTTACATTACATTGTATTCTATGTGGAATAACTCTGCATTTGACATATCTATAATTACTGTATAATTCTAGAAAAAAATATATTGTCCATGGATTGAGTGTATTACAGTCTGTTTTTTGTTAATTAGTTGATTTTCAACATGTAATCACTATTTGCATGCCTAAAAGGGCAAGAACATGTCAAACATAAAATAGCATATTGTCATGTAATGTTTTTACTAACCATGTTTTTAAGCAAATAAATGACTTGATTTGATTTGAGTGGGAAATTGAACATTACTTGGAAATTTTTTCTTAGAAGCTGCCAAGCGGACAGGCGACCTATATAATGCCGTCATGCAAATAAATGTATAACTTTAATGTACTAGCAAAGTGAAAACGCCGCATCACTGCGTTCAATTATTCGCTTTACGGGATCCGGGATATCAGGCCTTTTCGCCTCGCTGTTTTGGAAAATCTTGTATTTTATCCGTTCTATTTGTGTAAATCTACAATGATTAAAATGTAAGCATCGTTTGTTCAGAGCTCTGTTGTTACGAATTGTTGTGGTACGGTTAAAAGTAGCTGAAACCTTGCATATATTTAAAAACAAACATGAATGAATGAATTAATTAATAAATTTATAGCACATAATATGAAAGTACAATGGGCGGTCTTGTCGCCAAAGGCGATCTCCTCCAGACTACCCTATACAATTATTATTAGACTACATTATTTAGTGACTTAATGGAAGATTACACTGTGTTTATTTATTTGCAGTCGTCATAATTATATAATTAAAGTTATCATTATTATCATCGTCATTTATTTATTACTAGCTTCTGACCGCGACTTCGTCCGCGTGGATTTTTTTATTTATAAAAAGTATCCTATGTTACTTTTAATTCCTCCAAGAATATGTGTGCAAAGTTTCACAATGATCGGTTGAGTAGTTTTCGCGTGAAAGCGTAATAAACCAACTTACATTCACATTTATAATATTAGTAAGGATTATTACAACAGTAATGTAATAAAATGTAAATCATGGAGTATTTATTATGTGCATAGCACATTTTCACAATATGAGCAAGAAGCAGAATTGGCACCAGTATTGCCACTATCGTAAAAAGAAAATTTAATAAGTATGTTGGAGTTTCCAACACTCCGATATTTAATTCAATGATTTTGTCATCTCTGTTAAAAGTATTTACACTCTATAGTCCTTCTTCTCTTCTTCTTAAGCCAATCTCAGTCCACTGCTGGACGTAGGCCTCTCCAAGTACGCGCCACATATCCCGGTCTTCTGTCTTTCTCATCCAGCCCCTGCCGGCAATCTTGCGCAGGTCGTCAGTCCACCGGGCTGGCGGGCGTCCTACGCTACGTTTGCCGAGACGTGGTCTCCACTCCAGGATTCCTTTGCTCCACCGGCCGTCGGTCCTGCGGCAGACGTGAGCGGACCGGATATAGTCATTTTCTTTAAATTTTATAAAAAAGAAAATTTATATGAACGGTACTAATGAAGTAAACAGCAAATAATCATAAAACTTACTTTCCATTCATTAGGAATCAATAAATATTATTTATATGTTTTCATAGTTGTGGCTTTTGGGGTTGAGACCCTGGAACCATTGGGCCTGAAGGCCATATTTTTTACCATAAACCTCTTAGTAACAACAAAGTTGATCCTTAGTTGTAAGGTGACTTGTTAAATTAACTCACTGCTATAAAGGTGGTTTGGTGAAAGTACGGTCTGGGAGTAAATCCCGTGATTGAATGCAGTGAGGTTGGCACTCTAATTATTTGGACCCTGCACGGTGAGATCGTAAAAGTCAACCAGTTTATGGCTCTGAGATTTCTTTTAGTTAAAACGATTTTTTACCCATAAAATATTCAATAGGACTACACACTCCCAAATTACACTTTAACTTAAATAAATAATAACAATAAATAAATAATAACATACAACAATAATATACTAAAAGACACATTTTTTTTATAGCTGGAGCTCATTCCAAATCCCTGCCCAAGAGAAACGTTCTACAGAACCTTTGCGTACATGAGCGAAGCGGCTCTAGGAAGTGGAGATGAATTCCCAACCGATGGCGAGCGGTGCGATTGTAGAAAGAGGACGAAGGCACAATTCTAAATAGTTTTTCGGAACACTCTCCCCGTTATACAGTCGGTAGAATTCGCAGAGGGAAGCGAAGTCTCTCCTAAGGCCAAGCATATCTAGACCGTCTCTGAATATGGGATCATCAACAACGCGAACGGCTCGACGTTGAATACAGTCCAGGAGATTAAGTAGTACGGACTAGTAGCGCATTCAATATCTTAGCCGTTCTCATGTTGAATGTGGTCTTATATTTTTTCGATTGGGTTAATCGCGTAGCAACCATCAGAAGAATCTCACACTGACACACTGACCTTAGTTTGCTTGTCAGCTGACTACATCCAGTTAGCTCCTTTGCACGCCTGCGCAGAAATAAGGCTCTGATGCGGGATGTTACATTAGGTCTCAACCCTATGCAGTACGCGCTTAACGTTTGTAGGGGGTGGGCGATTTTGATATCCGACGCTCCTGAACATCGCGATTTAATATTTAAAAACCTCTTAAATAAAAATAGTGGATATAATTGAAACTATTATAGTGCAAGTCGTATAGTGACTAAAGTGTAGGTTTGTTGAAAATTTTAAGAAAAAATATGCGACCGAATAGGATAAGGTAAGACCAAATCTAATTTATTTTTTTGAGATGTAATACCCGGAGATTACAATGATTTTCCTGTTTATATTATGTTTTGGACCCTTAGGGCATTTTGTGTATAAACTTCAAATTTTCCTTCTATATAAAAATAAGGAAAGGCAGAGATAATGATTCAGAAAAAATAATTATGGCAATAAAATCTTGTATTATTTCGGTAAGGTGACCAACTATTTTTTGTTCAAAAAGAGTACACTTTGCAAGTATTTCATAGGTGAAAAAAAGAAGAATAAACGACAAAAACTGTATTTTCTTTTAAAAACATACTATTCTTCGGAGTGGATTTTTTTTGCTAAATGATGATGTTCGTCTAATAATTTAGCCACATCCGAACAACTTTCATTTTGCATATTAAATTTGACTGTTAAGACGGCAGATAATGTTTTTACAGAAAGTTGCGACTTCTCACTGCTCCAATAATCATTCCCTAGTGAAAACACCCTTTCAACAGCAGCATTAGTGCCTGGACAACATAAAGAAATTTCTATTATAATTTTAAATATTTAATTAATATACAAATGAGTACTTTCAAAGTACTGAGTAGTAAGAGTACGGTTTGCGAAAAAATAGTACAAAACTCAGTAAATGAGTTGAGTTGGTCTCCTTAATTTCGGCAACCTTCTAAGGAGTAAAACGCTTACCTTCTTCACTCCAAAGTAAATTAAGTATGTATTTTTGAATTGTTCGGTCTAACTCAGCTTCTGCTGCATCTACGTCGTCAGATTAGTTAAGTATTTCCATTTAAGTAGGTTATCTGTATGAGATCGCTTTTAGCGATAAGCCCGCTTATTGTTTTGCTAAGAAGTATTGTAAATATGGGATTTGTGTAATTGTTTGTTTTGTTTTATTTTATAAGCAGTAAACTGTTAATATTATATTAGGTATTCAAAGTAAATAATTTATTTTCTTTGAACAACTATTAGTATGTATTTTTGAATTGTTCAGTCTTAACTCTTGTTCTGCTGCATCTACGTCGGCGGATTAGTTACCGATTTCTTCCAAGTTGCCCGGAAGATCGCTTTTAGCGATAAGGCCGCTTACTGTTTTGCCAAGAACTATTGTAAATATGGGTTTTTTAAGCGTATTGGTAAGCAATGAATTGTTATCGTTCTATTATTATTTACAATTTGATGTTGCCGTGATTTTAAAAAAGAGTCTCCATCTGAGGGAGCAGTCAAAGCAATATCTACAGTTTTTATTATGGATCTTGAGCATTACTTAGAAATTACTGTTTATGAAAGCTTTCATTAAGCGTATTGGTTTCATATATATTTCGTGTAATATTAATTTTTTTGGTTTGTTAATTTGAATCATTTTCTACAAAAAAAACTACATAACAAATGCAACTATGCTTACAAAATAATATAAATCTATTTAAATAAGTACAAATGAAAAAATGATTCCAAATCGCTGACGACGATATTCCAAAATTGTAGATTTTTGATTATATATAGTCCTCCTTACAGATTTCGGTAACGGCGACCCCCAAATGTCATTATTTCGCCGCCTGTGCCCTAATGTGACTGGCCAGACCGAATTTGTTTAACGTAAGCAAGGGTCATGTGCGCGTGAGAATATTTGAAGTAGGTATACAGTTGCACGGATGTAACCCCACTCTGTCGTCCCTTCCTCTGGTGTCCAATGGACCAGTAAACTGGTACGATCGGCAGGGGAAGCGATGCAGCGAAAGGCCGTAAGCCACTATACGGATCCTGGCAAACGCTCTTAAGGTGCTTCGCATTACCTTGCTACACTATCATGAAGAACGGCAGGTAGTTGCACGACTATCACTATAATGAAGACTCTGTGTACATTGGGAGATCTCCCATAATTAACTATGCTTATGCATAGTCCCCTTCACTAGGTTTTAGCCCACTGATGATTGTAGTTGCCCGGGGTGCTGTCGTTGTGTACACTATAACTACTAGGAGCCACTAGTGAAGAGTTTGAGGAGGGTTTTTGGTAAACCGGTGGACGTTTAGAAAACAGTAACAACTCCACTACACCCCGAATTTTGATTACTAATGTACTCGTAACAGCTTTTCTAGATCTAGATTTAGAAGTACTAAAAACATTTGTATGTGTTCAATTGGATCCCGGGACGGTTTAGATTGATGATTAGATCCAGTAGGTGGAGCTGCTGAACACCTCTTTAACGGTAAGACCAATTTTGAACATGTTTTTTCAAGTAGATTCGAGAATGGTTTAGATTAGCAATTGGTCCGGATTGATGACGCTGCAATTGGTTTCTAGATTTATATTTCTTAAGGGTAAGGCAACGTCTGCCGGGTACAGCTAGTTTTAATATGAATCAGAACACAATGATGAAATAAGGTTCTCTTAATTTCTTCTTTTAACAAAGCAAAATTCCATGAAATATGGGTCTAGAGGAAAAATTACATAAAATATAATTACTTACTATGTCCGCTTTAAAATATACAATAAGTGTGTGTGGTTGCCGATTATTTATTGGTTTATATTCGAAAACTCGCGAAATAAATGTTTAGTTTTTTTTGGTAGCTTTTGAATCTTCATTTCGGCTAAAGCCTTTTCTGCTGACGGTAATGCCATTTTCTACTACTATTCTGCCGCAACGATACCCAGAAGCTATTCTGGATTTAGTAGAGTACGGATTTTTGTACACTATTTGTTACGTGTGAGCGGCGGTACGCACTTAGGATTGGAAGGAAACACTTTTTAACTAAATGCTTTTATTAACTTACACAGACGTACGTGATTCTTTCTTGCATGGTTGCCCCTTCACGCACAATTAACGACGCACTGTCCCGACGATAAGATATCTCACTCACTATACCGTCGCCGATATTGCGTAGACCACCTCCTAATACTGCGGTGCTCACCTCCGAAATTACCGCGTGTAGCTCGCTTCTGGATCTCCTTTTAAACTACGCTAAATTCCTCCTTTACTGAACTGCCCACTAAACTTTTCAATAAACTGACCACTAAACTCGTCACTGTCTTCTATATTACACACTCGTCTCGCACTTGTCGTTTTGCTGTCTTAATGATATTAATGATGCGTAGATGTCTTAGACAATTTAAACCACATCTGAACTTGGATATTACAGTAGAAGTGTTTTATATTAATCATCTAAAGACACGATTAATTATTAAGAATATTAACACGAAGTAATTTCCAAATGTATAAACTTCAACATAATTTTGTTTTTATAATGTACTTGTAACAATGAGTTGTCTGGAAGTGGGCTAACAACTGGAACGCAGTATTATACTACAGTGGTCGTTTGCGATACCAAATTGCCTCTGTACACTATGATAATATTGGTTTGGAATAAACGGTTTAGATCTACACATTCTAAATTTAACAAAAAAATTATATTGTAGCAAGTTGCAAGGTATATATATATATATATATATATATATATATATATATATATATATACACACACACACACACACTAATGTGGTTTTGTGGTTTTTTTGCTAACGGAGTTATTGTAAACTGACAAGTTACGTCGTCGTGGGATGATGAGTTCTGTATACAGGCAGACGGCCCACCTGATGGAAAACTGTCACTATCGCCTCTGGGTATTTGTAACAACAAAGGTGCTACCAATATGCCGCCACTCTCTAAAGCGAGATTGGACTGGACCTAATGCCGGGACACAACTCAAGGTTGTTATACACAGGCATATATTCTACCACCTGGCTGTGGGTTGTTTTGTCGCCCCTTACGACAGTCCGCCTGGCCGCAGGAAATTGTATTCGTTCTCCGTTCCTGCATGGATTGTGCTATCGTCGCGTTTTTTAGTACCGTCGGTGCAAACAGAACGACGTTTTGCTCGCATATGCTGCTCTAATATAAAGCACATACATACTGTATTCTAACCATGGGTTAAACCTTCCGAAATTAAGGAGCAAGATAGCGCCAGATCAAGTTCAGCGCATTTCACCTATCAGCGGTCAGCACGCGGCTATTATCCAGAAATTAGGGCAAAATTGAGTAATTTCTACGGGATACCTTGGGAATGACTCAAGACGAACCCGAATGGGTAGTTAGGAAAAAGGGCACGGGTTAATGACGTGTTAATTTGGGACCTTAACTGAAATTTAGCTTGATAAGGCATATCTACTTGCCCGGGTAATATTTTTGTGGATTATACAGAATCTTGGTGTCTCAGCGTTATTTAGTAAATTTTGGGTTTAAATATCTAAATAAAGCAAGAACTCTTCAAAATTTATTATTTTAAAGTTTGAATTGAAACTGAGTTCCACTGCGAAATTTTTTGAAGGTCAAGTTAAAAATTACCTAACTCTTCTTCCTGTTCCTCCTTCTCTTGTTCCAAAAGTACATACATACATACATAACTTCACGCCAGGTCCCTTGCGGGGTAGGCACGAACAAGTTCCAAAAGTAGCGGCAAGAAACTCCTCAGTAACTGATTTAGTTAAAAATTCTATTGGTTTATATTTGCCTAATAGTCCAAGAGCTGATGACGAATTTTGAGAATTTGATTTTGACAAAAACGTCTTGGATTTTATTTTTTCAATTCTTGAAATAATCAATTAAAAGATAAAAAAAAATTCAAGTTACCTAAAATATTTTTTTTGTTTTTTTTGCAAACGTCTTATGCTACGCAGTAGCGAAATAACCGCCAACTCGCTAAACTCGACTTCCAGGACTAGATTCGCCAATTGACGAAATTGTAATTTTTCGCAAATACTTGCATTGATATAACGCAGATTCTTGTAATTAATTAGCATTATTGTTACTTTTGAATATAGTTTCATAAGCACTTGAACATAACGAACCCGCTATCGTCGTTGTTTATCAAAGAACAGCCCTCGCACGAGTCTCGACCAACAATGCCTCGGCAACAATGGCTGGCGCAAGGCTTCTGCTCGATCACGACTTAACACAAAGAGTTGGTGATGAATCGAAACAAATTATTTTCCCTCTCAAATTTTATTATGGGAAGGTTTATTTCCATTTCTTTGCTGGATCGTAATAAATTCGCGATTGTTTCTTTTGTCGGGCGCTCATTTAAAAGGGTCTTTTTATTTTTCTGTCTTTGTTTCGAATCGCTCGCATTACAGTTCCGCAGTTCGGATTGCTGATTGCTCTGTTTTCTTTTGTAATTATCTTCGAATTTTAATTCTATTGATATGGTTGTAGCATTCACGAGAAGTTAAAACGTTTACTCTTAAAGGTTACGTCAAGTAATTGTAGATTAATTTACTAATGTTAATCTACAATTACTTCACCAATAGTTTCAATACTAAAGTTGTTGAAAAAATTCAAGACAAATGTTCAAAATTTTGACAGCTTTTGTAGTTAAGTGTTTCTTTGCCCGCCAAGATCATTGGAACGAAAAGGTTCCGGGTTCCATTCTTGGGATGGTTTTATCTATGGTCTGTGTGTCTGGGATCAGCCCCAAAGTGTCCGCTGTATATTACCCATAATAGGAGCGAAACTTAATAATCTTGGGGATATAAAATGTGTTGTTTGTCTGTCAAATAATAGAGAATTTTTCTTTATTATTATTTCTTTAATAATCAAAGAGATTTATTGCTCGTTAATTTCAACGACTTTTTAAAACGTTGAATAATTCAACATTTATATATTTTAAATTTAGGCACACTGTTTGCGTGTTGGAAGAAAATTAGATTTTAGTTAAACGTAATTTAGTTAATGTGACTACTTAACAATGGACCTAGTTATGCAAAATGGAACCAAACCACATACTGACAGTTTTGAGAAAAAGCCGTTTTTATTAAAATTTTGCAAAAAAAATATTTAAAATATTGTATATTCTAATTCTATTTTTTTTTCCAAAATATAGACACATATTTTGGAAGCAAAATTTTAATAAAAATAGCTTTTTCTCAAAACTGTCAGTATGTGGGTTGGTTCTATTTTGCATAACTATGTCCTAACTATGGCGTCGCGTTTCCCTTTCATAGTAATACAGTATTATTTGGTGTGAAAATTATCTCTTAATTGAAATAATAATGTTATGTTGATTGCCGTCAAAAACCATAAAGTATTTTAATTAAATGGAAACTTTTATGCGTCTACCGTTTATGGGGCAACGCAGTCATTTAGACAAAAGTGGTAGCCTCATATATAGATAGATGAAAAGGACCTGATTCTGATTGTCTACTACTACTATGTAAGTTACTCTCATTTTTCTCAGAAACTACAAACCTTATATGGATGAATTGTTATTGTTTTGCTAAGAAGAAAACTCAAATTGTTTGCGACTACGCGTTGTCGGATAAACGTCGGCAAACGATCTCCGCTTAACCAGCTAGTGCATTAAAAAATATCTCAATTTCTATTCAATAGATATAGCGGCAAGTAGACCCATCACTTAACAATAAATGATCCTTGTGAGAAATTTTAGCTGTATAATCAAATACGGCCTTAGGAGTTTTCACAAGAACTCCGTTGAATGGCGTCACACTCAACTGGTACGCACGTCGCCTACAATTCAATTGGTATATATATACGCAGACTCATACTTGCCTGCCTTTGTGGTGAATTCTACTACTACTACTATTATTACTACTATTACTATTATTATTACTACTACTACTACTATTATTACTACTACTACTATTACTACTACTACTACTATTACTACTACTACTATTACTACTATTATTACTACTACTACTACTACTATTATTACTACTAATACTACTATTATTACTACTACTACTACTACTATTATTACTACTACTATTACTACTACGTAATCTATGATAATATAGGTTGCATTGTAAATAATGTTTGCGTTATAACGACAGTTCTTATTCTTGTTTTCTTGTAAATCGTTATTTATTATGCAAATTTTCCTTCATATTCATTAATGTCCGGACTACTTCTTAAGACTATACACATTAAATTTTCAAAAGCACGTTACATTAGTTTGTTTCTAAGGCTTTATGAAACTACTCGTAGACCAAATTAAACAGGACGTGTGCGAAACTAGCTTTTAAAGTTAGGCGAAGTTTAGGGGACCTCCTTCAACAAATTATGTCTTAATTATTTTGGACTACTAATATGACCTTTTGTTTATGTGTGACCCACATTAATTCCGCGTGTTGCGTGAGAGCCGGCTGACGACGGTCTAGCCTGGCATAAAGCTACAGGAAAGGCTATATAGCTTACTGATGTACTTAGAGAGCTTATAGCATAACTTAACGGACAATTAAAATCTATTATTAGATTTATATCTTATATATCGCACCGTTGGTAGAAGAAAGTCGCAAGTGAATTTACTTCAATTTTTTTTATTTCACTATTCGATAAAGAACATTACGACACATATGCTCAACAAGTTTGAAAAAAAATATCCCAATAAATGACGGAGATATCGCAAATTTAGCGAAATGCTAAGATTTTTTTAAAATATTCACTGTATAAATTACATAAGTTTTGTTTATACTAGGTCATTTATGAAATTTTCGCTGTCAATAAAAGCTTATTATTACTTACTTACTTACTTATACGCCATAGAATTGAAATATACGTGCATAAACTAACTTACATACTTTTGTCACGATATTTGTTAAATAGATAAACGAGCAAGTTTATTTACGTATTTCGTCTACTAAGTTTTTAACTTTATTTTTTTAAGTAAACACAATTATGTGATTACTTAATTAATTAATCTAGTCGGGAAGAATACGTGAGTAAAATTACGATGCTGTGACCCGTGTGAATACCGTAGCAACAAAGTGGTTACTTTACTTATTCTTAAAATCCATAATACCATGACGGGGATTAAAGACGTAACGCATTAATTTTAAATTATCTCGAAAGCTACTCAATATTATTTTAAATCAAATAGACAGGTATCTGCAGATTAATTTTGTCTATGAATTCTCCTAAAAACACATTTATCTATGATTTACCATTTCTCCACAAAACAGTTTTTTTACGTTCCTGTAAAGTTCATGTTTTTCACTTGCGTCCTTTTTCTACGAATGGTGCAATATAAAAATGAATCGCAAAATGTGTTGGTAAGCGCATAACTTGAGAACGACTTTACCGATTTTGATGAAATATGGTGTGTTTGAGAGGGTGCCCGGATGGTTTAGATTTGCAATTAGAACCGGTAGGTGGCGCTGAGATCGGGTTCTAGAATCCTCCTAATCACCTGGAGCGATTTTGCTGATTTTGTTTTTGTGTGTTTGAGTGGGTTCCCAAATGGTTTAGATTCGCAATTAGAACCGGTAGGTGGCGCTGAGATCGGGTTCTAGAATCCTCCAATCACTTGGACCGTTTATGGTGATTTTGTTTTTGTGTCATGAAACAAAGTCTTTTAGGAATTCAGAAAATATGGCGGTACAAACTTCGCCGGGTCATCTAGTCTAAAATAAATTATACTGTACTAAATAAAATTATATATAAGCTAATTAATGACTGCGTCACATCGCTGCCAGATGGAAGCGAGCTCAGAAGGCTGGTTGCATTGCCGCGCTGGATAACAATTCACCTTGCGAGGTATAAACTTATGTTTCAAACCCGCCATATCGTCTCGGGCAAGCATGGCAGATTTATTTGTCCGTTACTCTAAACATGGGAGAATTAAAACTTGAGATTTAAATAGATAGATAACACTTTGTTAACATACTAACTCCGTTGGCTCAACGACCCAAAGTGAGTCTTGGCCTCTGAAACAAGAGCACGCCAATTCCCTCTGTCCTGCGCAGTGTCTTGCCAATTGTGGGCTTGTAGTGCGGTCAGGTCAGCCTTCTGATCATTGGTGGCATCAATTTAGATTAGTTAAGAATCTTTACCAGATTACTTAAGAATGTCCTTCACGGTCGGTTGCGTAGAAGAAATTTAAACGATAAGGCCGCCTATTGTACTTATTAAGTTTTGTAATTGTTTATTTTGGTGAGTAATAAAGAGTTATCTAACAATCTAAATCTGAAGTTTTAATAATTATTTTTATTATTATATTAAGTTTCGTTCGTTGAATTCGCATCAAAAGAGACACATGTCGTATTTTGTGGAAATATTCGCAACCTTCGCCATCCAGTGTGTAAGTGATGCATCCTCGTCGTGAGTGCTGTGAAAATTACTCGTTTTTTAACTAAATTTGTGTCCAAACACAAATAACACAAAGAAGGATTCGGCGCCGACCATTGGACTTGAAACCCGCTCTCCGCAAGATGAGTGGACTACTCGTTGTAAGATTTGTTCGCACTGGCCAGCTCACCGTTTTTCGCATAGATTCGCAATAATACAGTCCGCTTAGGTGCAATCCCAGCATTGGGGATTGTACATGCGATCATACAGGCGATGGTAACCGCTTTCGATCAAGTGGGTCGTCTGCCTGTCTGTTGAACTGTGCAATAAAAAAGTATCTACTGTACAATTAATCTACCTCGTTTAGGAATGCTTGGACAGGGTATAATCTGTTAACCACTAAGCAGCCATGGCTATACAGCCCTGAAATATGAGTGAAACATTAAAGGCCCCGACGGTATGGCCCCGCGAGCCTTACAAGGGCGACAATCCGATTACAATGTTTGCGGACCTTATTGCTGGGATTTGCGCCCAATAACCGGCGCTTTATGTTATCTTCTATTTGCATGGGCTTCTCGAGGCTATCAACTGGTTCCTACGTAGTTTTATCGATTATACATTTATGGAGGGGATGATAGCGTGATTCAGCTTTTTTATGATCTCGTCAGAAGTTTAGGGTATACTTTTCAAGTATCGAACACGATGAGAATTTACATAAAAATCTATCCCTATAGACTTTTAAGCAATTAGTGTAAAAAAAGTTTTCAAATCGAATAGTTATTAAATTAAATTCATAAAAATGACGTTTTTATATGACGCCAAATTATATTATAATTTATATATATTACATAAATTACAATATCAAATCATAGAGATCTAGATTTGGAAAAAAATAAAGATTTCGTTAAAAGCTGAAATTTCGAGTTTTAAACTTTAAATATATTTAAATATACCAATGAAGTGTGTGCTATGATATTATTGTTGTGATGTAAGGTTCTTGAATAAATATAACTTCAATCTTAAACTGGCTTTTTATTTTCACTTTTCTAAGTATCTTTTTGTCGTACAAAATGGTCTCTTCTTAACTCAATTCAAAAACGGTGTCTCCTTTCATTTTTGAATTCCCACCAATGAGAGCTACTTTTATACACATCTCTCATTGGTTGGGCATATCCTTACGTCCTGGCTAACATAGGCATATAGGCATTGAATAACAGAGTAGATCATTAATGTAGTTGATAAATTAAATTTAATTAAATAAATAAGAAAATTGAAATAGATATTTATATGTAATTTGTTTTATGATTAGAAATTATGATTAAAAACATGAATGGAAAACATACCGTAGATTAAAGAAACTTGTTGCTATGTTCTTTATTAGTAGCACTTGTCAAACGTCAAAGTCAAATGCCAAGAGATTGACCTTGAACTTGACCGACTTCTGTTTACGAATGAGAACTAGGTTAAACAATACTAGTTTTATTTATTATGAAAGTTTCCAATATAAATAAAATGGAATACCATAAATGTATGAGCAAATAATTAAATTGGAAACCCGAGCGTATGGTAACCAGGATCATAGTATATTTTACGCAAATATAATATAAAATCCCTCCCAATCCTTGTCACAATTCATCGAGCCACTGCCCCCATTTACTTATTTTGTTATGTGCAAGCAGTGTCTGATAAATATATAAAGTATATGCATTTTGTTTATTAAACGATACACAAAATCATAAATCAAGGATGACCTTCTGTGTTAATTTCTTATTAGTGATCTATCGACAAACAATAAACGTTCAATCATTACAACCAAAGGTCTGCCTTTGCGACGTGACCTTTGCTTGATGATGAATGTGACCTTTCAGGTCAAGGTGTGGAGGAACGATTAGGTTTTTTGCGTCCCTTTGATCGGCCATGCATAAGGCATGAATATAATAAAGTTTTGCAAGATGAATAGGTGAGTTTATTTCGCAGTGGGTGATTTTGCAAATTGTTTTTCACCTCGGTAGTTCAAAAAGCGCGCCTTCGTTGCTTAAGGGGATTCGCAGCTTTTTTTCTTATCTTGATGAGAGGAAATCCGTTTGATGTCTGCACATCGCGGGGGAACTCGGTGGGTGTATCTGGGCTTCGTCGCGCCGGGTGAGCAGGCCATGCCTAAAATGCCTACCAAAAAGAAAAAACAATTCTGTCATATTAGAACAGATAGATATAAAGACTTCCTTACCGGCAAAAACTCATTAATACCAATAATTGTATTTTAATGAGTTTTTTGTGACGCTCTGCCTATGGGATTGCCTAAACTATCCGTGTGTTCTGGATGTTCACTTATCGAC
Source organism: Dendrolimus pini (assembly GCA_949752895.1). Lineage (NCBI taxonomy): Eukaryota > Metazoa > Arthropoda > Insecta > Lepidoptera > Lasiocampidae > Dendrolimus > Dendrolimus pini. Next base: position 23,585,094 of record OX457130.1, read on the forward strand.
CCAAAGGTGTCTAGAACCTCCACATGCCCACCCGATTTGGTGATGCCCACTAAAACTCTCGGTTGTTCTATTTTATGTGATATATGTTCTATTTTATAGGAATAACAGCCGATGAACGTCCCACTGCTGGGCTCATGCCTCCCATTTATATGTAGACAGACAGTATACCCGCCTCGCTTGTCGAATGTCCTTATGTCAAACTTATCATTCACTTGCCTTAGCATCGGTTAAATTTTGACATTACTCGTATGGAGATTATGTCAAATTTTAACAAGGCGGATTACTGGGTTTGACACATCAGTTATCGCGGTTTTATCACGATGTTTTCCTTCACCGTTAGCATGTGGTAATTGTAAAAATATACACATTTTCCAGCCTCTATTCAAACCCGCGTCCTTTAAGTTTGGCACGCGTGCGCTAGCCAATATCACGGCTCTATTTTAGCAAAAAATTAAATAAATACAAACGCCTAAATTTATTTTTAGCATTTTAATAGACATAAAAAACATGTCTTACTTTGGGCACATCTATATGAATATTCAACAGAAAGGTTGCCTCAAAAAAAATACTTCTCTTTTTAATTGCTTTGCCTAGGCATTTTTGGGTCCAAGCTTTTCGTATGGGCGGTACTTACAAATTTCCCAGAATAATTTCAGGTCGAGTTTAAGAGGCTTATAGGAGCCCCGGAGACAGACCTATTTTAGTTAGTTACTCTTCAATTATAAAAGCTACTTCCAAAGTTGTTTATTACAGGTTTAACAGGGCGTAGTTTAATAATGTACTATATTACTGTTTAACCTTGATGTCAGACTTAATGAAAGTAGAATATTTACCTGCATGAAAATGGATAATTAATATATCGTTTGTCAGAAATTAACGAAAGCAAAAATTTAATAGTTTTTGACAATACTTCTGAACATTATTTTTAATTTTTATTACTGTATGCGCCAGGTGGAACGACATTTGCTCGACTGGATGGCTACTACCCCTGGTCTAGAGTATGCCGTTATAACACCCTTGAGTTGAGTTCTGGCATCAGTGGCCAGGTTCCAGTCTCCCTCAAGAGAGCAGCAGCGCATTTGTAGCACCTTTGATGTCACAAATGTCTATAAGCGATGGTCACCGCTTTCCATCAGGTGGGCCGTTTGTCTAATCGCGAGAGCATTAGAGAATTATTCAAGCGTACAAGTGAGATGTACTCTGACAAGTGAATATAATTATCGAAAATTTAAATATAAATAATATTGATTGACTTGAATAATGCTCTCGTGCTTCCTCGCACAGCGGAACTCTTAACGAGTCTGGGAGGATGTTTGGCCCGACAGATTTGTCTGGCTCATTGGAAAATATTTTATCATATTATACTTGATAAAATATATAAAATTCAGACTTCCTAAATTGACGTAAGTTCCCACATTGTTTACGACTTTTAAAGTGTCTGTCAAAGTTATGGCCCACAAGAAGTGTCTGGCAACTGTATATCTTTGTTTATAACAATATCATATATGACATATGTAAAAAATATCCTTGCTACTTTGACGTAAGTTAGCATGGTTTTTTTCCACCTTTGATACCAACTACCTGAAAAACGGCCTCGCTTTCAGCTTAGCGAGTATCCATTCCTTTCTAAGTTTATATTAAACTACCGATCCTAAAAAAATCATCTTTCCTAAAATTAGGTAAGTCTGGAGTGATTGGGATCTTGATCTATTTGAGGGATTACTTTCTGTAAACAAACTCACAAACTTTACCTCTTTATAATATTAGTATAGATTGAAAATCTGTTAGACGAAAACTCTACCTTCGTCATCAGTCAAATACAAAGAACGATATTGTGCAGTAATAATGTTTGTGTATCAGCATTGCACCTAATTTAATTAATGAAAAACCATTCTGTGTATATTACTTGCTCTGTAGTATATGGTTGGTTCTTTGGAATAGAGCTATATAAAAAAAAAAGTTTTCTTCTAAATGACCCTATACGACGCTAAGGAAACCCTTTCTAAATATCTATACAAAGGTTTCGTGCCTTTGTCTGTAATAAGAAAGTTAGAATTACCTTGAGGAGGATGTAAAACGTAAGTGGAACAAGCTTAAAACAAAACTGAACCCCGTTCCTGAAATACTAAAGAATTAAATGGCTACAATTAAAAGCAGCTTAAAATAATTACAGCGGAACAACAATGTCTATAAACCTTTTATTTTCCAAGACTTTAATTATACAGAGCCGATGATCAATTATTAAGGCGGCTCAGTTTGCTTTTAGAATCGCCTACGAGCCTTAATAATTCTACAAGGTATAACCACTATTATGCGTATGAAAATTTGTTCATCTTTTTTATTTTTCATCTTCTTCCAAACTGGATTTTGTTATTGAGCAGCTGGCAAGGAGGCAGATGTGATGGAAAGTGATATAACTATCCATGCAGGAACGGAGAAAGAATACTAATGCATGCATCCGGGTGGCCTGTTGTAAGCGGCAACACACACAAAGCACAAACTTGAGTTGTGGTCCGGCCATTAGTGGACAGGTTTCAATTCTAACTACGAGTCCGTCAGCACATTAGTAGCACGTTAGTGTTGCAAATGTTCACAGGCGATGGTAACCGCTTTCCAGGTGGGCTGTCTGTCTGTCTGCTGTACTCATGCAATAAAAAAATATAAAAAACAAAAGTAAAACATTATATTTTATAATACATAATTATCTCCAGCAGATTATTCCAAATTCCTGTCCTTGCCTAGTGTTAAGTAGGTAGAACATCGCTCCGTCATATCTTTCTCATACAGTCCATAATACATTGAACCAGCTTATTATCAGAGGGCTACAGCGCCCCACAGCTATGCTCTGCTTTTTTACGTTTGCTCGTAGGCAAACTGGCAAATTAATCCACTTGATGGCAAGTGGTTACTGACGCCCACGGATATCTGCAATACCAAGGGAGCCGACGCGTTGCTTATCTCTTTGAGACTTTAAACATCCGTTTACGCCTCTTTTCAAGAGCCCCTTATTGTAGCGCTCTGAGAAAACCATAGGAGGGAGATCATTCCATAGTTTGCGCACTATGGCATGAGCGTGTGCCACTTACAGTGGACGACTTCCAGGTTTCGACGAAGTGATGATGAGCACCCATCGCCGGCGAGTGGTGTGATGGTAAAATGGCGACGTAGGTCCAATTCAAACAGCTCACCAGAACACTCCTAGTTGGACTAATATGTGCAATGCTGGCTCACGGATCCTAGATCCTACACGGCTTCGCTAATTCTAGTAATTAATTTGTAGACTGTAGATTATATTTGAGATTGGGTGGTAAGCCAAATCCTGCACAAAAACCAATGGGGTAATAAGCACCACTAACCTCGGAATCCACCTCCAATGGGGCAGCTACAGCTCCTGAAGTACGGCACTAACAAATCCTCGGATGGCACTTGGGTTTTAAATTATGGCACACTCACACCAAAGAGCAAGCACGGCTTGTGTATAAGGTTCAATAATAATATCCAAGAATGGGATGTGAACCGTTCACTTGCAGGGAGAAAACCGAACGTCCGAACTGACCTCACGTGCGTTGGAGACTGGCTTCACCACCACCTAATGGCGGCGAGACCGAAAGCCAGCGGCACTTACAAAACTACCCACAACAGTATAAATTGTGAGGATCGAACAGAAAGAAAGAAAGAAAAAGGAAAGAAAAAGATTTATTAACTTAAAAAAATACGACGCTATACATAAAAAAAACACATAATAAATTCACAAATCACAAAATATATCAAATTACAGGGTGGAATTTTTTAATGCCACCTGGAGGGAGAGTCGGTACTCTAAATAATAGAGATAGCAATTTTTACTCCAAAGAAACATTTCTTTATTTTAAAAAAGAAATAAAACTACATTCAACGGTTGTGGAATTTTTTTTTGCTTCACCCGGGAATCGAACCGACTGAAATGTGTAAAAATTACACCCTGTAATTTTATTGCATCGATCGTTAGAGTCAAACATCCCCAATCTAAAAAAAACACACAATATGCGTCATTAAAAGATTGAAACCTTTCTTCTTGGGCGTTCATTGCGATATATTTGAGCAAAGCTTTTAATAAACCTAACTGAGAATTCAATTCATGCCGTGAATAGTCTAAATTTCCATTTGCCCGATTAAATTCCATTGAGCTTTCAGCCTGTTGGACTGAGCCGAGATGGGAAATTACCGAATTAACCGCTTCGAATGGCTATTGTATACGATTCGATTCGTAATGCCAATGTAGGGCTCACTACGCTAATATTAATTATACAATCACTAATATGAACTCTGTTCATTTAGAATTTAAGATAATGCCTAATAACTTATTCTACTTTTGATCGATTCCAAAAACAGGGGGTTCTAACTAAATTCTAATATATTTCTTTTGTATGTTTGTTACGTTTGTTACATTTGTGGACGGATTTTTTTTATTCCTGATGTGGTCCCACTGCTGGGCTCGGGCCTCAAATTATAGGAGGAAACAGACAGTATAACCCGCTACTCTTGTCCAAGGTGGCTTCGCAGGCTTGACACAGCAGTTATTTCGATGTGCAGGTTGCATCACGATGTTTTCCTTCGCCGTTATTAGCACGTGGTAACTGTAACAATATGCACTGTATTAGATCAGAAAACTGACTAAGTGATGCATGCGTTCTAGCCAGGATCGAACCCGCACCCTTTGAGTTTAAGACACGTGCGCTAGCCATTACGCTACCACGACGCCTGTTTTTATAGCCACTTTAATAATTTCTCGGTACATACACGATTCGTAATTTTGTTAAATAAAATAAAGGGGGTTATACATGAACATATTCAAGTGGCTCCTGCATTACCGACAATATTAGACAGTCATGTGAATGTGGCGTGTTTAGTAGGTCAGTTAGATGACATGTTCAAGCAAGTGGATAGTACTGTTATAGAACATGTTTATGTAGGTGTTTTATAGTTAAAAGTGATAGATAGTATAGCAGTTCTATTCTATTGTTACGACCGACAAAGACCAATTCACACCTGCAGTTTATTACCTTTTATACCATTATTACCTTTCGGCTTTTGGACATCTTTTATTTTCTTTGTGTTTAAAATTCGTTATTAGTAGAAAAAAAACAGCCCGTTGTGTATTGTAATCTTTATGGTAGTCATTAGCCAGGTGTGATTCTTGGAAATTCAGTCCACACAGTCCAGTAGACATATTGTATTTGTACAGTATAAAGCAATGCCCCAACGGAGGGGTGAGGCAGTCGTGCGATAAGCACTTAACAAGATCAAGGTGGTTGTGGTGATTTGTAAGATGATAAAACGTGTTAATGAAATTTGAAAATTCACATGGTGTAGTACACAAATATTTTTCAGAACAGTACAAAAATGCGGAATAGGGTTGCAGATATTTACGTACAATATAATTTCAAAAATGTAAATATAATAGTCTATGCTTTGGTGTACAATATAGAGTTATCTTTATTTATCTATCTATGATATCCTGACGTCTAAACCTGGGGCGGACGCATGCACCAGGCAGTTTTTGTGATCTAATATGCATATTGTATAACAACGTGCTAACAACGTTAAAGAAAAACATCTGAATATTTCGAGCCAACCGATGTGTCAAACCTTGGACGATCGTGGCGGGTATACTGTCCGTTCCCCTATAGTAGGAGACCCAAGCCCAACAGTGAGACGTTTTTAATAAAATTTGGCAGTCATATGGTGCAGTGCTAGAGAAATATTTCTTAATTTATTCAGAACATTAACAAAATAAATGTTGCTGAAATACCGTGTGACAGATATTTATGTTTAGCTGTCCCGTCGGACGTCGTCCTGCCCGGAAAAGCTTTAATCGATATGCCGACAGTAGGGCCACCTATCGGGTCCAATTGTGAACCGACTCAGAAACCTTCTCTGGCTCATACACAATACCTGTCAACGCGGCAGCCCAGTAATAGGTACTGAACGCGTGTCCAAAATGGCGGTGGTAGGAATGCTGGTATGGATAAGAAAGGAGACTAACTATGCATGCTGATCACCAAGTCGTGAGCCTTGCAGCAAATCTTATGGCTTGTCTCCTTCTTGCGGCCTTCGATAAATTATTGTACACACGCGGCGCGGTATAACTGCATATGCAGGTTGTGGCGGAAAGATATGCGGGTTGTCGTACGAGGGACGACAGCAGACTACATGTGACGAGAGTCGACAGCAGACTGACTCCTAAAGACGAGCAGTATTAGTAGCAGCGGTAAGTACGACAAGGATAGTCGTATGGAAGGGAAGATGGCGGCTGGGAAAAGGTGATTGGATAACGCGGTTAGGAAAGCGGGTAGTTGTGAAAATGATTCGATGGGAGAGGATTTAAATAAGCGTCGCGAACAATAACTTTCCTGAAGATCATCACATGATCAAGTGTATAGTTTACAATTCTATAAAGGACATACAGACAAACATTCATTTTTATGTATAAGAAGAAATAAATTCAAGCATGTTCATATAGTATTACGTGCTATTAAAAGTTCTAAAAATTAAAATAAAATAACTTGCTTAAATGCTCATATGGCGAGTGAGGCAACTAGCAAACGCGCGCCATGCAATAAACTGTGTAGTTTATTTGCGAGAATGTGCCGCATGCCTGGAATGCGGGCCAGCCGAGTGCTTATAGAGAATTCTCAATTGTCCACTAAACCACAATATACGTGGCATACCTCGACTATAGGTACCTAGCTTAGACTAAAGAATATATCAATTTTTATTAATTTTCTTTTTGTCTACTACTGTACATCGCACGCTTCCTAAAAAAAATAATACTTCGTTTAAAAAAACCGACTTCAAAAAGGAAAAAACTAAAATGTATAAAATAACTTATTTCTAAAGCTATTATTATTAATATATATTATCTAAAATATCTTAATGACCATGACTTTATGACCATGTCTCTGAATTCCGAAAAAAACTCAAGTGGTTGCCAATCCGATTTCGCCGGAATACTCACATCCTTGCTCTTCTCTATAGTATTTTATTTGTCCCTAGTACTCCTGATTACCTTAAACAAAGTTTTGAATTTCTTTCGTGCTCTCATAATTTACGCCCTTCTACTAAACTTAAATTGAACACTCCTGCGCATAACTCAACTTTTTATAACAATTCTTTTACTGTTAAGGCTATACAGCTCTGGAACGCGCTTCCTGTTACAATCAGACAAGCAAAATCGCTAGCGATATTTAAAACTATGATCAAAAAATACTACCTGTCGTAGGAATATGATATTTAAATTCACTTATAAACATTTATATATTTTGTAGATATGTATTTGTATGGTATGTATATTAAGTATATATCTATGTAATATATAAAATTTATCCATATATTTATATATATATAATTTATGTATTTATTATTAAAATGTAAGTAGTTTGTACTATATGTTACGTATACCACCATCGCCATTATCATCTAAATTTATTTCTGGGGTTGTCTGGAAGAGATCGCTTTTTAGCGATAAGACCGCCCTTTGTACATAACTAGATATAATTTTAGTCTTAAGTTCATGTTTGTATTGGTGTACAATAAAGAGTTATCTATCTATCTATCTATCTATCTTAAAGTCGGTGCTTAGTAATTTTCAAAATATAGTAATTTTTATGTTTTGCTTTGCACCGACTTCAAGATGTTTTAGATAATATATATTAATAATAATAGCTTTAGAAATAAGTTGATTTATACATTTTAGTTTTTTAGTTTTTGAAGTCGGTTTTTTTAAACGAAGTTTTTATTTGTTACTTTTTAGTGTCTAGCTATGTATGGGTGGACCTACGAATGGTGCCGCGCTTCTTAAAAAATATAGGTCCCAAGAACCGGGAACAAAAAATGTTCGTAAAATGAAAACTACTGGGCCAAACTATGTCAAATTTTTAGGAGACCACATGGTAGCTATTCCGCGTCGAACAAAAAAAGAATCACGTAAATCGAATCATAAATCTCAGAGTAATCGGTGTACATATGGAACGGAGTGAAAATTATTTTCATGAAAAATGTTAATAAAATGAACACTACAGGGCCAAACTATGTAAAATTTTTAGGGGACTAATTGGAAGCTATTCCGCGTCAAACAAAAAAAGAACCACGTAAATCGAATCATAAATGACGGAGTAATCGGCGAACATACATAAAAAAAGCAACAACAAAAAAAGATCCCGACGAATTGAGAACCTCCTCCTTTTTTCGAAGTCGGTTATAAAAAAGCAAATCACTCAAAAATTATAAGTTTGAGATAAGCTCCTGGACCACATGACCATAGAGTTTCGACACTGAAAGATACAAATATGAATTCCATCCATTGCCAAAGTTAAAATTAAATACCCAGTGCCCAGAAGGCTGGCTGCTTTGCCGCGCTGTATGGCGATGCTTATTTGTTGGGCGATATATGAGCCAGCCTTCTGATCACGGGTGGCAGCAAAGAGTTTCTTGCAAATCTCTTTGCCGATGGACCCCACGGACCTAATGTTTCAACTCCAAACGGCACAAATATGTTATCCCTTCCTAAGGTTCCATATTTGCGCCGTTTGAGATCTTCAGCTTTTGAAGCAGCATTGCCAGCTTCTAACTCAGTCATTGGAAGATATGACGGCGCTAGAGTGTCTACACATGTCGCGTCCCAAACAAGCGGCCGTCCCAGTTTGAGATTAAATTATAAAACATAAGAACTTACCCTTACTAAAATTATAAACGCGAAAGTTTGTAAGAATTTATGGATGTATGTTTGTTACTTTTTCAACAACTACAATTCTAAGACAGAATTCCATGTCTTACCTTCACTCGCTGATTTGCTGTCGTCGTAACTATTCAAGCACGGAAATAATGAGAGATGTATGGAATGTCCCCATTTTTGGACTTCGCCTCCTTGACTATACCAATTTTACATACATACATATTATCATGCCTTTTTCCCATGTGGGAAGGCAGAGACTATAGATCTCCAATTGCGACGATCCTGACAAACAGCTTTCGCTTCATCTACTTTCATTAATCTCTTCATACATGCACATTTATTTGATATGCTTTTTACCTCGTTTTTAACCGATTTCGAAAAAAGGAGGAGGTTCTCAATTCGTCGGGATCTTTGTTTTTTTTTGTTGCTTTTTTTATGTATGTTCGCCGATTACTCCTTGATTTATGATCCGATTTACGTGATTCTTTTTTTGTTCGACGCGGAATAGCTTCTAATTGGTCCCCTAAAAATTTTACATAGTTTGGCCCAGTAGTTTTCATTTTATGAAAATTTTTCATGAAAATAATTTTCACTGCGTTCCATATGTACACCGATTACTCTGAGATTTATTATTCGATTTACGTGATTCTTTTTTGTTCGACGTGGAATAGCTGCCATGTGGTTCTCTAAAAATTTGACATAGTTTGGCCCCGTAGTTTTCATTTTACGAAAAAATTTTCGTTTCCGGTTCGTGGGACCTATATTTTTTAAGAAGCGCGGCACCATTCGTAGGTCCACCCATACATAGCTAGACACTAAAAAGTAACAAATAAAAAATAAAAACTTCGTTTAAAAAAACCGACTTCAAAAACTAAAAAACTAAAATGTATAAAATAACTTATCTCCATAGCTATTATTAATATTATATATTAACGAAGTTTTTATTTTTTCTTCCATCCTCTCTACATGCCCAAACCACCTTAATATACCTGTATAACTATTCCTTAAATCCTCCCAAAGCAACCTTGGAAAAATCAATAATAATTCGTGAATTCACGTACGCAACTGCCAATAAAGTCATCTGAGTTTTGGCTCTCGGCCTGTCAGACGCACGGACTTGTTAATAACTCCCTAATAAAGGAACTATCGGCCGTTCAAGGGCTGCCAAGTGGTCTTGAAAGTGGCTCTGTCCGTTATTGCTCCGCGACTCGTTTGGGGAGGGCTTCGACTATAGCTGCTCTTAATAGGGCAAGAGTTTTCTCATTCGGTGCACAACGTTTGGTATCAACAGTGGCTGTAAAATAACTAAGAAATGCGAAATTAATAGACGAGTTGGAGTCTGCTTTATTTTTCATTTCAATACTGTTCTTTCTTTCTTTCTTTCACAACTTAATTATTAGTTTGGAAATATATCTACTTAAATGACAACTTATTACTAAACTAAAAAATTGCTGCTCAAACGAAAATTATAAAACATTAGAGAAATACTCGTATCTTGGGAATTTAGTTTTTGACCCGTGTTGTTACCTTACCTTATCTGTTTCCTTACTAGTACAAATGTTATGTCAAATACATTAAAAACAAAAGAGAATAAATCCTCTTCCGGTTTTAACCTAAAAGCACGAACCAGCTACTTATAAATATAAAAACGATAACGAAAATCCATATCTGAAATAAAATAAAAAAATCTTACTTATGTTTTGTTAGTGTTTTTTGTGAGTTATGTTTTTTTTTAAAGTCATTTATTTGCTATATACACTCATATGTTCCGAGTATTGGGAACTGGATAGGATTGATTGCGTATTTTGTGTGACAAAACGATTCGCTGTTGCGTTCAGACGTTCGACGGATTGGGTACATTGATTTTGTTACGCCACGCCATGTGTAGCAAATTAGGGTGATGTTAGTTCAATTGAGAATTGATTCGGTGTAGTTCAATGCCAATTGAGTTTTGTTGATACTTATTTTAGAAATAGCTACTTTGGCTAAAATTGGAACCGTAATACAATCGTCATCATCGATAAATATGTCTGTTATGTTATTATTATTTTCTAAATTACGCTATGTTACGGCATCGCGAAAAGAAATTTCTACTTTCAGTTACAAAGATCTAATAGTATGAACTCAGGCGTTATTTGCTTACGGAACATTCTAATTCATTCCGAGAAATCTATACCGATCTCCGGAATAAAAGTCTCCTATGTCCATTCTTGGTATTGAGACAACATATATACCAGTTTCAAAGTTTCAGCATAATCAGTACCGTGATTGTTTCGTGAAAGCATAACAGATATTCAGAGTTAGGTCTTTGTAATAATATAAGTTTTAGAATAATTATTGTTAGTAGATATTTTTAGTACTATTCTTTCACAATCTCTTATTTATTATACTACGTTTTCAAAATTATATTTGGATTTATGACTCTGTGAAAAATAATTTACTTTAATTATTATTCTTACGTCACGTTTCATCCACTAATTTATTGATGTATAATTTAGCACAGTTAAAGTCTATGGTCAATGCGTGAACGTGATGTTATGTAAATACAGATATAGAGCTGTCGATAAGATGGGGCAATTTTTTTTATTATCAAAAATGTCCAATCTCATAAACTTGTGAATAAAATATTTAATGATGATTAGAATATTGATGTGTGCATGCACATCACAATGAGAGTTTTGTATATATAGTGCAAGTTAAATTAGGAACAATTAAGAAAGTTATATACAAGAGACAACGACCGTGCAGGAACGGAGAAAGAATACAATTTCCTGCAACCGGGCGACCTGTCGTAAGAGGCGACAAAACAACCCAAAGCCAGGTGGTAGGGCATTTGCCCGACTGGATAGCTACCACCCGTGGTCTAAAGTATGTCGCCATAACAACCTTGGGTTGTGTTCCGGCATTAGTGACCAGATTCCAGTTTCCCTCAAGAGAGCAGCGGCGCGTTTGTAGCACCTCTGGTGTTGCAAATGTCCATAGGCGATGGTAACCGCTTTCTATCAAGTGGGCCGTCTGCCTGTTTGATGAACTCCTGCAATAAAAAAAAACAACAAGTCGTCTTATTTTGTGCTCCTATCACGGTGATTGAGCCATGGGCTCTCATCCGTGGTGCGTACAACGTGGAAACAAAAATTATATTTAAAAAAAAACATAAAAAAGATAGAAATAACTTCCGTCCCAAATAGTGGCATAGGAGGAGACGAGAAATAATAGAAAGAGTTACTTTTGTATTGTTACATGCCGACAAAGTGAATGCACACACGGTTTATTACCTTTCCCGCATTTGTACTTCTTTTGTTAATTTTGTGTTTAAAATTTGCAACTAGACAATAGCCTATTGTTACTGAACTCGTTTATGGCCGTTGGCAGGTATAATTAACCAGGTGTGCGGATTACGATTTCTAGGAAATTAAGTCGAAGATACGGGCGGACACACTTATATTTGTGAAGTATAAAACGACGGCAAGACGGAGAGAGGGGGCAGTCAAGCGAGGATTACGATACGTGCAAGACGTATATTCGATATGCGATGTAGTGACGAATTTTGCGCGTGTTATTGAATCGTGCAGTTTGTACCAGTTGCGTCCAGTTATATTTGTACCTGTGTTATACGTGTTTGTATAGAGTTCTAATAAACTATATAGTAATTCCAATGGCATTTTAATTCCAGTCAACAGTATTCATAATATAAGTATGGATGGAGAAATATGAAATTCTAAGGATTCCAGTTTTAGATGCAAAAGATCTCAATAGAGGCGTATGGAATTTATTCCACCAAAACTGACAAGAGGCAAAATCTTGGATGACCTTCGCAAGCTCGGGATAAGGAATGAATTTGTCGTAATCTGACTTATGGGCCAGTGTTTGTGAGTGGATGGCGTTGAATAAATGATGTCGTCTGAGATACATCCGACGGCCGATTCTAATCTCCAACAGAATTGGGGTTGGCTTATTTCAGACCGGCTCTGGGACTTTCGTTGATTATAGCTGCTATTTTTATTATGTTTATATTAGCTTCACCTGTGTTGTAATTTGTATCTATGTATGCATTTATATATATAAATTTCTGTCTTTCAAATTGGAGGAATTAAGCGAAGTAATCCATATTATCCCCGGAAATTGCTAATGCGCTGGAACCTTGTCAAATTTACATTCACGTGACGTCATCCGCAACTCGATATGTACGCGTACTCGCCGGCCAATGACGCTAACATTACTGAGTGTTCGGCTACGGTTACGTCACCAAAATGGCGGCCAGGCAAAATAGCAATTTGCGGGGATAATATGGATTACTTCGCTTAATTCCTCCAATTTGAAAGACAGAAATTTATATATATAAATAAATCATTCGATATAATTGAATATCGCCGAGGCCTTATAATCCTGTGCATTTTCAACGTGTATTGTATAATCTATAATATTACAAAGTGCATTTCTTATTTGAATTTTTTATCTTTGCTTGATCGAGATTCACGTAAAAATATCGATATCGACGCGGCTTTCGCCAATCAATAGCAAATTATCAGACATAAAATCATAGGTAGTACTTTGTATCCTCGAAAACCTACGATTTTTCCCAGGAGTGATTTAAAGTGGTTATGGCTTGTAAAAATAACGACGATAATAGAGTAATTTCATAAGTTTTTCCTAATATTCTATAAGAATGATCCTCGTCTGTAATTTTACACAAGTGTCCAAATCTAATTTAGTGAAAACTAAAAACAGCAACAGAATATTTAGGGTAAATAAATAATGTCAGATTCCACAAAATTACTTATTTTTGTACTTATCTTTCGTTTGAATTTAACAAAGAAGATTGAGTTTATCAAATTAGTCTCGCTTTTCTATTCTATTTCAATTCTATTATGGTTTGCTTTTGTTATATTAACTAATCTTATTCTCAATATTATATACGCTATATTGTTTGTTGATTTATTTATAATAAAACTACGTTTTAACGGTTTTAAGCGCGGTAATTTATTTGATTTTTGTTATTCCGACGTTTCGGCCGCTTTTCAGTGGCCGTGGTCACGGACGACGAAAATGACATCTGTCCAACGAGTATTGTTAAAGTTTTATTTACCCTACCGCCAACTTGTTCATTTTAATTATTTAGTGTTAATTTTGTTTTGTTTGTTATTATTTACTCTATGGGAGCCTAATCTAATTTACCACCGCTTCACAACATGTTGTGGCTTGAAGAGAAGAAGTGGCGCAGGAAACTCTTCAGCAAACATGCCTAGCTCTAAAAAAATATATAATATTGTAATGGGTGGAAGGAAGAATAAAAGAAATTATCAGTCAAGTTGGTTTGTGTTCCGTTGCACGCAGAAAGGGCTCACAGTGTCTTGAGGTCTGGCAGTTGATTTTTGCTGGGTTTGGGTCTTAATAGCTTTGATGATCGGATCCCAAACAGGTGGTACTTGCCAACCATCTTCTCTATTGAAATTTGGGTGTTCTTTGATTCTAATAGCGTCACGCATCATTCTAGGTATGAAACTATTCTCTTTCACAAGGATTTGTGGGTTATCGAATCTGATGTAGTGGTTGGGTCTATCCAGCGTGTGTTCACTGATAGAAGACTTCGTAGACCTTGTGTGTTTCATGTCAGCAATGTTTTCTTTTACCCATGTTTTTATGCTCCTCTTTGTTTGCCCAATGTATGATAATCCATCATCAAATAAATTACCATCAAATAATTAATTAAATTGGACTAACCAAAATCAAATAAATTACCGCGCTTAAAACCGTTAAAACGTAGTTTTATTATGTATACAAGTCGCGAAAACTTAAGAAAATATTATATTGTTGATTTGTTATACTGCACTTGTTACATGTTTTATTACTTTATAAATTAGTCTCTCCTAGGTTATTTAGAAATCCGTTAGTCAAAGGCTGAAAAACGTCACTTATTAAGACTTTATGTCAGACCTAATTAAGTACATATTATGTATTGAATATTACTATATGTTACGTATGCCACCATCGCCATTGCCGTCTCAACTTATTCCTGGGGTTATCTGGAAGAGTTCGCTTTTTAGTGGTATGATCGCCCTTTGTGCATAATGAAACATAGTTTTGGTCTGTAAGTTCTTTTTTTTGTATTGGCGTACAATAGTGTTATCTACCTATCTTATATTTATATCTTTGTTCACAAAACAGTTACAAAATTACATTGTAATTGAATACAATAAAAGAAAACTCATTTGTATTGTATTCTACCCATAGTCCCTCAAGACTGTAAGTAGAATACTGAGCCCAGATCCCCGGCTTCTATGGGCAAGGTGCCCAGAAGGCTGGCAAAGATTCTGCGCTGCATCACCATACTGATCCGTTGCCCGTGGTAAGACCAGGCCCTCTGATCCCCTGAAGAGTCCAATGAGTCGTTTTGATAAATTTTGGTAGAGGCTCTATCTTATTTAAAAACACTTCAGGTGTATTCATCCATAGTGTGGTATGAATGTTTATATCTACTAGAATATTTCTAGATAGCTAAAGAATTTGGTCCACATAAAATGCGGGCCTTTTGTAACTGCCCATACAACGTTGGTAATTTAATTCGGATGAATAATCACCCGCCTTAAATACGGCCTCCCTGCGCCACTAAGAGCGTACCTGATTGGTTCTCAATAGGTTTCTTTATCTAAGGGGTTTATGCTTGGTTAAGGACGTTCCATACATAAACGTAGTCGCATTTTCGAATTCAAGAAAAATTAGCCCGCAAGACTTTTCGTAAGATTAAGTCATCTTTGCTGGCTTGAATGTTTCAATCAGTCTGATAATTCTCGTTAAAACTATTGTTTTAAAATATTTTTAAACTTTACTTGATCTATCTGTGCCAAGCGTTCAGTTATAACATCTTTCGTTTCCATATTTTAAACAATAAATCAATATAATGTTTTAAAACTCTATACCTCACTATGTAAACGAATATATTCTAACGGAACCACCACAAAATTTGTTGCCGAACTCACGGCTCATTTGGAAGTCCCACAAATTGGTCAAATACCGATAATTGAAATGAACGTTGAACTGATGCTTTCTCCCTCTAAATACATATAATCTGTATTATAATAAAAGAGACGATATAATTTTCTTAGTTTTGGCGCGGCAATTTTGATTTTTTATAAATTTGCATTTTCATCGTTTTCCAGGGGCTTGTAGAGTAACTACAAATACAAGTAACACTATAATTCATATAAACCTAATAAAAAAATATCAACAGTGACATACCTACACGGCGAGCTCGATTGTGTAAGCGTGTCGTCTTGCCAAAATGTCTGATCTCACTGCATATGAATAAAAGGTGTGGTAAACCCTTTAACCAGTTTGTCGGTTTCAAGCTCACGGGTCCCGAGCGTTACCCTGTTAATAACTCATTGATCCCCGTGAATTATGAGGATTGTGCTCCTCTTTTGTTGTATGTAATGCTTATCTATTATTCAATCTTCGTTGGAAATCAATAATTTATCTCGTATTAATTTACTTTATTTGGCTTTGTATATATTAATACTAGCTTCTGCCCGCGACTTCGCCCGCGTGGAACAGTTACTTTGGGCTAACACTAACTTGAACCTGCGACTTTGTTTACGTAGAAGGTGCCCCACCGCCCTTCCCCCTCATGACTGCCCGCCGGCCTTGCACATCATAAATGTGTGCGCAGTACTGAATCATTATTTTGCTGCGATGTTATTTTATAACTGCGATATCTCCTAAGATATTCATTGAAATCGAATGATGTAAATGTCAATTTTGTTTTAAATTAAATACTTGTGATGAATATCATGTATAAAAACACCTTCGCAAATAATACTTTATTTTAGAACAAATTTGGTTAGCATAACAAAGGTTTATAGGGAGCCAATCTTAAAAGATAGACATAGGCTGTCACGGACTTTTTTTAGAACTTTTAAAGAGGAACAATTCTATCACACATGATTTTTGCGAAACTTTAATCGTAAAAAACGCAGCGCACGCAGCGGAAGCTCTCAAAAGCAAAAAAAACCGATCTTGAAACATTCTTCATTGGTGCTCCACTCCTATTGGTTTTAGCCTGATGATATATAGCCTAAAGCCTTCCTCGGCTATTTAACACTGAAAGAATTTTTAAAATAAGATGAGTAGTTCCTGAGATTAACGCGTTCAATCAAACAAACTCTTCAGCTTTATATATTAGCATATACAAGTATAAGATAACTTTTTTTTCATTTATCATTTAAGAGCATGCTCTTGTCGGTGGAGCCTCTACCAATATTCTCTATTATGGGCCAGTTGTAAAATATTCTTGTTTGATCCAGAACCTTGCTTCAAAGTAACGTTATCTATTAATGTTTTAATTCGTAAATGTACTACAGGTTTTCCTGTGGCTTCGCTTGTGTTAAATTTCATCCAATGTTATTTTTCGAAGTAAAAGTATTATTAATGGCCCTAGAGGAAGATCATCGCTGGTTAACTTAACCAGCAACATGCTGAGCTAGGACCAATTTAGAGCTAAGTACACTTGCTTTGTTTTTTTTACTGCATTGTAAATTTATTTAATTACTATAGAGTTTATTAGAACTGTACAAACACGTATAAAACAAGTACAAAATAAAACTGGATGCAACCAGTTCACACTGCACGATTCAATTCAATTCAACACGGGCAAAGTCCGTCACTATGTCGCTAATCGAAAGTCTACACGTCTTAATCGTATCGCAGTCATGCCCACCCCTCCGTTCGGTTATTGTTTTATACCAACTATACAGTACAAAAAAATTGACCGCGTGGACTGGAGTTTCCGAGAAAAAGTAATTCGCACACCTGGTTATCTATTCCTGCAAACAGCCAACAAAGTCGAAAACAATAACAATAGGCTATTGTCTAATTGCAAATTTTAAATACCAAGTAAACAAAAAGAATTCCAAATGCGGAAGGAGCAATAAGCAAATAAATAAATTTGAATTAGAAATAAATAAATAAATTTGAATAAACCCGGTGCGGCAATAAATCGGTGCGCGGCAATTCTTTGTCGGTACGTAACAATAGGCATGCAGGTGGTGGGCCACCTATATTCGTAACAGTATTCTCATTTGTGTTGTTCTTCTAAATTAATGTTTTTTTCTTTCTTATTTTATTTTCACCTTCTCTTTAACGTACCTAATTTATGCATAGATTTTTTTATTATAATTAGTTCATTCAAAATTACACCAATATTAAGTGTAATATTAGTCCATCAAAACGTAGTTTTATTATGGACTTAGGGCCGCTTGCATAACGATCGCCTTTAAATAAAATTTGTTTATCATATTAAACTGCCTACATACGTTTTACACAAAACGCATTGACAGTTCTTTAAACATATTTAGCGGCAAATTTTGCGTTGTGCAAGACGCTAATTGTATTTAAGGGTGTTAAATACGTTTTGTGTTTCTTAAATAAATTTAAGCAACCTTATGCAAGCGACCCTTAGTTTCTTTGTTATTATTATATGTTAAAATCGAATTAAATTTTGTTTAAGTAAAATAAAGCTTCTGTTTAGGTTTTGATATATATATTTTGGTGAGAAATAAAATGTTATCTATTCTATACCTTGCTCAAAAAAGCTGCTACTAAATTGCTATTTACATTTACGTTTTGTGTAGAGAAACAATTTTTCTTTATGTCCACTCTTATAAAGGTATCTTCTTAACAAGTTAACAAGAGATAGCGGCGTGTACTGATGAGGGTAGAAGAGGTCGGCCCTCTTGGGTCCTCTGAATGTTAACGCACGAGCTCCACGATTAATGCAATGTTCTGTTTAACCAACAAACTTGTAAGAATGTATCGCCTATATCTATAGTATTATATAAATGTAAGGTTGTCTGTTCTTTGTAGGATTTCGTTACCACCTTAGTATAAATAAATACAAACGGTTTTCTAAAAACTCTAAAGAAGTCTTCAAACTTACTCTAACTGAATATGATTAAGATCAAAAATCTTTACGTGAGACTTACATAGATAAAATCTTTAGCTTAACATAGATAATATTTGTGCAGAGAGGTGTATTCAATATCGTCTTTCTGATTACAACACCTCGAATATGCATTTTTCTTTTCAGGACGAAGAAAAAACGATATAAAATTATTAAAAAATTAAACAGAAATCATCATTTAATTTTCTGATTCGTATAATTTCTAATAAATGATGACTGAGTAAAGAACTGGTTTTTCTTTAATTTTTTCATAAGTTTATATCGCGTTTTGGTTGTCCTGTAAAGTTAGGAACATGCATAGTTGCGGTTTCGTAGTAATAAATGATGATAGAATACACCTCTCTGCACAAATATTATCGATAGCTTCTGCCCGCGACTTCGTCCGCGTGGTGCGGTATATTAACTATCCCACGGGAACTCTTTAATTTTTTGGGATCAAAAGTATCCTATATGTTGACCAGGGATATAAGCAACCACCATACCAAATTTCATGTAAATCGGTCCAGTTGTTTCGGAGATTAGCCGGTGCAAACAGACAGACAAACAGACAAACAAAAAAAACTAAAAAAAACTGAATTAGTTCTATTTCACTTCTTACATCCCCCAACTCGGTTTTTAGCATTTTTTTTCATTGTACGGAAATTTGACCTCTACAATTTTATTATATGTATAGATATAGATAGATGTAGATCTAAAGATCTTCAACAAGGGTTGTTCTCGATTTTCTTGCGATCCAGTGATCAGACCTTGACTTGGTAACAATGGGACCATCTCGGGAGTACTCCTACTCTTACGGGTATACCTTCAAATAAAAAATATATACTTGTAAATTGGTTCACCATGGACAGAGAAATCGAGTAACTGCATACAAAAAAAATAAGTGCCTGTAGAAATTGTAATAGTGTCACGCGTATACAAGATTTTTTCGAAGAATGTAGACGCGGTGCACTTCAATAAGGGTCACTCTCGATTTTCTAGAAATCCACTCACCAGATCTTGACTTGATAACAGTTAGGAATAAAAATAATCGGTCGATAATTTACGAAGAAATTGCATATTAACAGAGGAATCGGGATCCTCTTTCTTTCGGAAGTCGGTTAAAAATAACTGATTGTTATAATATATTTGCGCCGCTTGAGTGATTCAGCTGGTTCCGCCGCTGAACCAACTGATCTAGTGGTACTTGGTAAATGAGATGCGGCCAACGTGTCTGCAAGCAAATATAGTTTTTGTAAGCACTTAATTCTTAACTTAATTCCAAAATGGTAATTTATGGTTGGGAGCTTTTATGCTGTTGGGATTCTAGCCAGATTTATCTCATCCATGTACCTTGGACTCTGATGAAAGGTAACTTTTGAAGCACGTTAAAATGACTCCCAAGACATTGAAATAACGGTGTTAAAATATTTTTACGACCTTGTCGTGTGAAATATAAGATTATAGCGCCTTTGAGATACGACCCGCTACAAAATTTTTACTAGTCATTATTTTCAAGGGGTTTGTATCTGGGGTAGCGTTATGAAAGATAGATTTTACATTTATGACATACATACATATTTTTTTTTATTCCTTTTTGAAAACATCGAAAGTCTGTTTATTACTACGTACTTCTATCCACCATAACTTCCTTATTTGTTTTAACGCATGTTATATATTGTTACAATTGGGCCACCTGCATATCTGTAAACAAAGCACATTTATTACCCGCCGGCGTTTGAGTTAATAACATTGAAACTTTTTATGCCTGTCTTCTTTTGCTTACATTGTGTTTAAAATTTGTGATTGGAAAAATAGCCCATTGTGTATTGTAAACTTGGTGTGATTCATGGAAAATTGGGTACACGCGGTCGAGCAGACATCTTGTATTTGTACGGTATAAAGCAATGCCCCAACGGAGGAGTGAGGCAGTCGAGCGATAAGCACAAGCAAAGCAAGACGTGTGTACAACATTCGGTAACCTATTTAGTGACGGACTTTGCGCATGTTGTTATATTTGTACCTGAGTTATACGTGTTTGGATAGTTCTAATAAATTCTATAGTCATTTTAATGGCATTTTAATTCGAGTCCTGCAACTCGTAACAATATTAAACTTTTCTGTAGTTTAAAGACATTCATTTGCCGGCTTAAAGCTTGAAAGAGTTCATGGAAGATGAAGATTTGTGACAAACAGCTTAATAATTGTATATTTTTTTATATTTATTATAATCCTGACGTTTAACATACTTAAGAATAAATGAGTTTAAGGGCCGCTTGCGTAACGATCGCCTTTACATAAAATTAGTTGATCATATTAAACTGCCTAAATACGTTTTACACAAAACGTATTGACAGTTCTTTAAACATATTTAGAGGTAAATTTTGCGTTGTGCAAAACGCTAATTGTATTTAAAAGTGTTAAATTCTTTTTGTGTTTCTTAAATAAACTTAAACAACCTCATGCAAGCGGCCCTAAGAGTTTATATTGTGTTTATGTTATACCATGTTCGCACATGTTGTGTTTATGTTGTCATGTTCGCACATGTTGTGATTATGTTATGTCATGTTGGCACATGTTGTGTTTATGTTATACCATGTTCCCACATGTTGTGTTTATGTGTTTTTTTTGAGGCGGGGGAAATGCTGTTTACGCATAATACTGGGTCCTGGCAAGGGATCAGACCTACATCGGTCGAGGGCGGCATTACTGCATGCAATAGTTATCCACCCGCGATCGACTCAGCTTGTGTGGCGACTCAAGAGAAGCTGCACGAGCAGCGTCCTAATACCCACTTAAACCACCCTCCTCCCATGTGCCCCGCGCTTTGTTGTGTAGGAAAGGCTGAGACTTAGAACAGAGTTACGCCCAGCCGAGGTGTTTATGTTATGTCATGTTCGCATATGTAGTGCTTATGCGAACACAACAAACACGGAATACTCGCAATCGACTACCTTAGCACTTTTCTAACTGCTATCATGAAAGTGAACCGTCAGAGAATCACGTGAAAACTATTGTGTGGATTTAGCTTATAACCCGGGTCAACACTTAGGATACTGATAAATGACGTCATTTCTACGTGATAGACAAGTATAGCCAATAACCGTTTTTCGCGACTGCCACTGGAATCAGCCATACATAACTATAGCTACGTCATTACCGCCACGTCGCCCGTGTTGAATTTGTTTTCAAAACCCCCCGATTTTGAAACATTCTTCATTGGTGCTCCGCTCCTATAAGTCTTAGCGTGATATAGCCTTCCTCGATAAATGGGCTATCTAACACTGAACGAATTTTTCAAATCAGACCAGTAGTTCCCGAGAATAGCGCGTTCAATCAAAGAAATAAACAAATTATTTAGCTTTATATATTAGTACTTAGTAGTAGTAGTAACCACTTTCCATCAGGTGGTCCGTCAGCCTGTCTGCTGAACTCTGAAATAAATAAAAACGTGTGCGTCTCAGGACGCCAACATAAGTGATAACTAGCGTGAGAGAAAGGCCAGCCAGACTGGCGCCGTAACGCGTTACGTAACGAAGCGGATTACCCTCCGATAAGAAGTTATCACTTCAATAAAAATATACAGAGAAAACGTTGAAAGAATTTCAAACACGATATACAGAAACGTGTAAAAATGGAGCCCAAACATGCTACATCCCTGGAGAAAAAACGATAATAATGCTTTACATTACTTGTCACGTCCTCATATAAATGTAATACTTTGGTGTAACATTCTAGAATATATGTAGGATTGCCTTTCACTGGTCCTTTGGGAACTAGAGCTATAAGCAATTGCTTATAACAATTTGTAACACTTGTGGAAATGTTCATTTCGCACTAGCAGATGTTTCATGGAATAACATGAAAAATCATTGTGCCTTCTTGTGTACTCGTGACTGCTGGTTGTAATTAAATTTAGTTAGCTTTTAGCCGCGGTATTTCTTATACCTTGTTATCCGAGAATTGTAATAAACAGCGGAACTGTATTGGTTTTTTTTAAAAATCAAGGCGTTAGACACTGAGTAACTATAAATGAAATCAATTAGTACCAGATTACTTAAATAGCAGGGCTCAGGGCTTGGGTTCGATCCTGGTCGGAACGCATGCACCAGTTAGGCAGACTTCTGATCTAATGTGCATATTGTTACAACCACATGCTAACAACGGCGAAGGAAAACATCATGATTGCACATTGAGATAGCCGATGTGTTGAATCAGGCAACCGCCGTGGACAAGCGTGGCTGGTATGCTGTCCGTTCCCCTAAAATGGGAGGCCCGAGCTCACCAGTGGGATATTTATGGGCTTTCATTAAATATATTATAAAAATTAATTATCTCTCTCTATCTCTAATCGTGCTCCTCGTGGTTGTGGCTGAGGGTCAATACATAATCAATAGAGGTTTTTCAAAGTATTTAATTGTATATTTTTTTTAAAGTCTCTTAAAGAACTGCCATCTACATCTACTATTTAAAAAAATATTAATTTGCTACTGACCACTAAATGCTATTATAATATAAATATGTTTATGGACGATAAAACACTATGAACTGACATAAATATATTTGGCATGCTTTAATAGTCGGCATTTTATTACTTAGATTAATTATAGATTATTATTATATTGTATGTCTTTGATTAATTTTTAATTTTAATTGTATTGATTAATTGATTGTAAAAATATGTTTATAAATCAATATTGTAATTTTAATTTTGGACGCCCAATTATGGGCCGAATGCATTGGTACTGTAAAAACCGTAACATCTTTGTACATGCATTACGCAATAAATATATTCTATTCTAAACTACGGCGTACCTACCTAGTACGCCGTGACAGGCATTTGCGTTTGGACACTAGCTACTGCCCCTACGAAAAACGCCATCGCCCACTAAGGGGCGGAACCGCGTTGGGAAACTATGTTCTAGATTGAACTTAAATACTAGCCTGGAAAACCAACTTCTTTGTTCAAGCACTACATACTGTAATAACTTTTGCAGAAACAATATCCTAAGCTAACAATAACTATATATTATTGCCAAATGGGTATTGCATCCCAATTCTGTCGGCTTCGGGAGCCAATCTGCAATTACGTCCAAACGTCTGATTGCTAGACGAAGTCAAACGAAAATTTATTAGCGCAAGTGAGCACAAACGACGATCGCTGATTCCGTTTGGTCAGGCATTAGTGGGGATAGGGCCATGTTGCAGTCAAACTCCAAATGCGTGATTTTCACAATTTGTCCACAATGTTCAGTGATAGTGGCAAAAGGCTCGATTTTGTATGTTTTTTACGTCCATGTTCCTCAACTTTGTATACATCTGTCCATGTTTCTTCTGGGATAATGTTAGTGTCAGTGACGGCGTAGTTATCGTCGTAATCTCTTTATCCGTGCAGGAAATGTGAAAGAATACTGGTTAGGCGCCTTATACCTTATATTACCTGCCTTTCCCCTCCTTTATGCAAATCCGCACGCTGGATAGAAACAGGCGGTGCCACCTGTCGGCTGGCCATGATTCGTGCCGACGGGCGGCCCAGTACGCCGACGGCCCCGCGATCACCGCACGCGCATTGAGTGCAATTATAGAACTCTTTGTTTACTTATAAACCCGCTCCTTTTTGTTAGTATGAATAATACGCAAATTTCCGAAGACGTGCTGAGGAGTCTAAGGAACGAGGATTGGGGATCCGCAGGTGAGTGCCGCTTCATTCCACCCGGCCCACCTTTGCCACCCGCACCACCAAATACAATTTCCTGCGGCAGGCCGGCCTATTGTAAGAGGCGACAAAAATACCCACAGCCAGGTGGTAGGGCATGCCCGTCTGGATGGCAACCACACCTCGTCTAGAGTATGCCGCCATAGCAACTCTGAGTTGTGTTCCGGCCATTAGTGGATAGGCTTCAGTCTCTCTTTAAAGAGCAGCAGCGCATTTGTAGCACCTTTGATGTTGCAAATGGCA
Organism: Dendrolimus pini; assembly: GCA_949752895.1. Classification (NCBI taxonomy): domain Eukaryota; kingdom Metazoa; phylum Arthropoda; class Insecta; order Lepidoptera; family Lasiocampidae; genus Dendrolimus; species Dendrolimus pini. Next base: position 23,609,697 of record OX457130.1, read on the forward strand.
ATATGCAATGGTAACCGCTTTCGATCAGGTGGGCCGTCTGCATGTATGCTGTGTATGCTGAAATCTAGCAATATATAATATATATTATCTAAAACATCTTAAAGTCGGTGCTTAGTAATTTTCAAAATATAGTAATTTTTATGTTTTGCTTTGCACCGACTTCAAGATGTTTTAGATAATATATATTAATAATAATAGCTTTAGAAATAAGTTATTTTATACATTTTAGTTTTTTACTTTTTGAAGTCTTTTTTATTTGTTACTTTTTAGTGTCTAGCTATGTATGGGTGGACCTACGAATCGTGCCGCGCTTCTTAAAAAATATAGGTCCCAAGAACCGGGAACAAAAAAATGTTCGTAAAATGAAAACTACTGGGCCAAACTATGTCAAATTTTTAGGGGACCACATGGCAGCTATTCCGCGTCGAACAAAAAAAGAATCACGTAAATCGATTCATAAATCTCAGAGTAATCGGTGTACATATGGAACGGAGTGAAAATTATTTTCATGAAAAATGTTCATAAAATGAAAACTACTGGGCCAAACTATGTCAAAATTTTAGGGGACCACATGGCAGCTTTTCCGCGTCGAACAAAAAAAGAATCACGTAAATCGGATCACAAATGACGGAGTAATTGGCGAACATACATAAAAAAAAGCAACAAAAAAAAAGATCCCGACGAATTAGGAACCTCCTCCTTTTTTCGAAGTCGGTTAAAAAAACGCTTTAATATACATTTTTGATTGGAAAGTACGTGAGGAACTAATCGTTCTATTTGATCCAAATTCAATTCATTGGAATAACTACTTGTAAGGAGATTTAAGTTAGGCGTACTTACTTACTCCGTTGGCTCAACGACTCAAAGTGGGTCTTGGCCTCCGCAACGAATATGCCGAACGAAGCATGCCACTTTTCTCTGCCCTGTTCAGTATCTTGCAAATTATTGGCTCGTAGCTGCGACAGGTCAGCCTTTATCCTGTCCTTCCAAAGGTATCTGGGACGGCCGACCGGTAATTTAGGCGTGGTTTAATATTTTGAGGATGAAACTAGGAATTGTTGAAAAACTAGATTGAATAAAAACATATCATCTAATATAATTCTATAATAGATAGTACCTACTGTCTACGAAACTATACGAGACAGTATATATTTACTTAACGTAAGGTATGGTATTTATATCTGTACCATTTTGTATCTATATATGTATGTTATCTAGTTATTCTGTGAATATTCTAATTTGACAGTATGCCACGTACAGAGGGTTGTTCCCGCGTCATTTGTCAATCTCGCAACGCGCCCCTCGTGTCAGGCCGGTGCTTAATGCGGCTATCTCCAGTTTGTGTTCTACATGCTGTTGGTTTTGGGCCAAATTTGGATTATGGAAGATACGTTTGCAATATAGTGTTCATTACCCATATTATATAAGCAGTATCGAAGAAATTGGATTGGATTGGAGATAACACTGTAAAACACGATTTTATTATCCTACTTCATATAATGTATTAATTACTGTTAATTCTGTGTAGGGTAGTATTAGGAACAAGTCAGTTCGTTACTAAATACATCTACAAACGATCTGCTTTTTTGTGTATAAAGAAAGAAAATAAAAATAAAGTAATAGCGACGTATTTACATCGCTGACATGTATTTTAAAAATAAAAACATATTAGAATTTATACGTCGCATTCTCAGCAAATAAGTACTAACTTCATTGAAACAACACTGATATGTAGTAACATTGATTAGAATATCACCTCTATAATGTGAATGTATTATCATTATGGCCTTATATTGTGAATATTAGTTTGAGAATATCAGTTGTATATTTCTAAAACGTCACAACAAAGATGATTGAATCTGTCAAGTAAGCAGTTATGTCATATATGTAATATTACAAGTGGAACAATAGATGTGTTTTTTCTTGTATTTTGTATTAAAACATTTTGCTTAGAAACAGTGTTTTAATACAAGGTTTGCACTCAGCTGATTACTGTGCCGGCATAATATCCGACACAACGCTAATTTTCAGTGCAATGCTCTCGTGCTTCCTCACACAGCGGAACACTTAACGAGTTATGGAGGTGTTTGGCCCCTCAGTTTTGTCTGGCTCATTGGAAAATATTTTAAAATATTATACTTGATGATATGTATAAAATTCAGACTTCCTAAAATGACGTATGTTTCCACATGTTTTTAAAGTGTCTGCCAAAAGTTATGGCTCACAGGAAGTGTCATTCAACTGTATATTATTGTTTATAACAATATCGTATATGACATGTGTAAAAACTAGCCTTGCTGCATTGACGTAAGCTAGCATCGTTTTTTTCCACCTTTGATATTTGCTACCTGTAAAACGGCCCCGCTTTCAGCTTAGCGAGTATACATTCCTTCCTAAGTGTATCGATCCTAAAAATTTCATCTTTCCCAAAATCACGTATGTCTAAGGTGACTGGGATTGAATCAGGCTATGTAGGTAGTGCAGGAATAGGGCAATAGATACATAAATACTCAAACTAATTTAAGAAATAAATGTACAAATACATACATATATACATAGTCATATATATACAATAATACATTTCAAAGTACAAATTTTTTTATAATAGATATATTATTATACGTATATATTACTATTTAACGGTATTTAAATGTCAATCAACTTAAGGAATATGTAAAGATAAATATTAATAATATAAAAGTTTTTAAAAACACAATTTAAACAAAAATTTATTACCGTAAAAAGGGGAATCGGGACACTTTTTAAGTTCGACATTGATTTTTATCGTTTTTTTGTAGTTATAGTAAAAGAACGGAGATCATAATGGTTCCGGTAGTTTAAATTTTCATTTCTAACGCATTAAGATATAGTTTATTAAAGAATAATCATAAAAAGTTACAAAAACTTACTTGTCCCTATTCTCCCAGGCGTTGGGGTGAATCTAATCGCTTAAGGGTTTTAATAAAGTTTTTCGCTAGGTCTGACACTTTCATACTATAGGCAGGTACCTACAATACAAATTTCACACAACTTTGACCCAATGTTTTGAAGTACGTTTTTTTTAAATACTTATGACAGGATGACTGAGTGTTGCCGGATTATAGAAAAAATATTGCAAGCTTCAAATTTAAATCCTACCACAAAGTGTAACACGTAACATAAATGTGTATATAAGGTCGTAAATAAAACTTGAGGTTTGTCCCAATTCATCCCCTAGACCCTATTCCCCCCATTTTACGGTACATAAATTATCTTTTAAGAACATTTAACTCATTTTTCATACTATATATTTAACAGTTAGAAATCATACTATCAAAAGATAGAACGAAACAAAGACTATTTATACAGTTCATTAGGTACAATACAAAACATAAGTGTAATAAGCAACCGACGGCAGTGAGGAATTAGCCTCGTACATCACTCGGCCCGACCGCCACACCACTAACTGTGCAACTTAGATGAAACGGCTGTTTTAACCTTAGGTATAAATTATACTATCGCAGACTAAGGTGACGTATTCATTTTTAAAGCACGCTTCTTAAGACTCGTTCCAGAACGACCACGTTCACGACCGCGCTTTTTCCCGTTCCACTTGCTTGCGGACGTTGCAATCATAAACTCTAGTGGAACGCATTATAGGACGTTGATGTCATAAACGACGAAATACACAAATGTCATTGGTTGATTTGAAAATCGCGCCTTTTTCAATGTCAATCGATAGAGAGAATTAATGCTCTGTGATCAACGCCCACTTCGACCCACCTCTTGACATGGGTCGTTGTGAGCGCTGTGTGATCGAAAATGATGACGTTATTAATGACGTTTTAGTCACAATCATAACGACCGCGGTTGCATAGTGGAACGGCAGACGGAGCATTTTGGGCATTGTGAAATACTAAAGGAACGCATCCTAAGTACCACGACATACCCGCCGATGGTACGGTGCAGACGCTTTAGTGACTGCATGATCGGACTTAGTATAGGTTGGCATGACATACTGAACGTGCCGAACAGTCGGATTTACGGGGCTTGTAGTTCAGCGCGTTATGCGATGGGAAATGACGGAGCAAAACTTTTCTCCAAGCACACATCAAGACAATATAACCATTGCGGGAAAGCTTTACTTCCAAACACTTTAATATTCCTATAGAACTTTTAATACTTTAATATTTCTATAGAACTTGTAATAATGAATTTAATATTTCGATCAAAGAAAATACATAATTTCTACGACTAGATATAAGTCAAAAGGTATTTACTTAGGGTCGCTTAGCATGACGATCGCTTTAAATAAAATTAGTTAATCATATTAAGCTGCCTAAATACGTTTTACACAAAATGTATTGACAGTCCTTTAAACATATTTAGCGACAAATTTTGCGTTATGCAAGACGCTAATTGTATTTATGGGTGTTAAATGCGTTTAGTGTTTCCTAAATAAATTTAAGGAATGTTATGCAAGCGGCCCTTAGTCTATATGTTTTGCCTAGTTCTTATAATTAATTTATCTTTATAAATAAACTTATTTTCGCTGCTGTTTATCATTTTGTGTGAATTAGGCTTCATTAATGAGAATTAAGAGGAAAAACGTAAGGTTACGTGAATTAAAATTACATAAAATTTACTCAAAAATACATTAAGCAAAACATAAATATTCTAATTAAATATTAGACTAACTCACTCAACTCACTCACACTCAGATACACACACATGCGCATGTACACAAACACAATCATCTTACACAAACACTACACTTATTCTCATATACACTCAACACATATCACACTTCATTCCGTATTTTGACAATATTTTCTGGCTACCGACATTTTTGTATTGTCTACATGCGTTTTATTCTTTATATATATATATATATATATATATATATATATATATATATATATGATGTAATTTAAATTATTGTTTTTCTTAACCCCTTCAAAGCCGCGAACATACTGGTAGCACCTTTGGTGTTGCAATGTCTATAGCAGACGGTATCCCCTTTCCATCAAGTTCTCTCCCTTGAAGTATTCTAGCAATACAAAGCAGAAATTTAGAATACTTATTTCTTTCCGTGCCTTATGGTTAATAAATCAAAAGTTCTGGTAGCGTAATGGCTGGTGCACGCATGCGAGACTCAAAGGGCGCGGGTTTGATCCTGGTCGGAACGCATGCACCACTTGGGCAGTATTACCGAATAAAGGCCTCCTCCATCTTAGGCTTTGCCTCTATCTCCTTAGCTTTCTATATCCATAATCTCCCTGCTACTATTTGTATGTCACCATTACACCTTCTGAGAAAGCCTTTGCCTGGGAATCAACGTAGGACTCATTCACTCCAACTTCCGTCGTCTTCCAGCTACGTGGCCTGCCTACCTCCACTTTAGCGCTTAAAGCGTCGAAAAGTTTAGTCTTTTTCTTTATATTATCGCTGCCTTATGCATAGTATTGTTACGAGCATGGGACTCGAATTAAAATGCCATTGGAATTACTATAGAGTTTATTAGAACTAGACAAACACGTAGGTATAACACAGATAAAAATATAACTGGACGCAACCAGTAAACACTGCACGACTCAATAACACGCGCAAAATCCGTCACTATATCGCTTATCGAATGTCTGTCTTGCTCGTGTCGTAATCCTCGCTTGACTCCCCCTCTCTCCACCCTGCCATCGTTTTTTACTTCACAAATAGAACTGTGTCCGCCCGTATCGTCGAATTAATTTCCTAGAAATCTTATTCCGCACACCTGGTTAATTATACCTGCAAACGGCCATAAACGAGTACAATAACAATACAATAGGCTACTGTCTAATTGCAAATTTTAAACAAAAAGTAAACTAAAGAAGTCCAAATGCGGGACAGGTAATAAACCAGGTGTGCATTCACTTTGTCGGCATGTAATAGTATATATAATATATGCTTGTAACCAAAACTACAAAAAAAGTATGCCTGTCAAAGGCAAAGCATATAACTTGTATAGTTTAGCCTACATCTTCAAAGATGTCTATGTTTTAATCATATAAATTAACTTAACTTTGACTTTGAGTATCATAGAAATAACGATGGTCTTACCCTCAAATATAATAAGACCATAAAATCCACGAAACTGCCTCTTTGTAGAATTAGCAAGATTATAACTAAAAGACATATTCTTGGAAAGTCCCAAGTTATGCAATTAAATCTGGCCATTCATAAAGGACGTGCCCTTTGGGGCCCTTGAAGGGATTATCAATAAGGGCCCACCACCGATATTGGTCATTTTATTGCTAGTAGCGGCTGTTACATATGTACGGTGGTTGGGGGACTGTTCAGATGTTTCCAGTTGATGGTATTGAAGTAATTTTACTTGCATAATAGTTAGGATAGTTATCCTTCAGTCATAGCAATTTATTTAATTACGAAACTGAAAATCAATTTAATACATTTTCAAATTATTTAATCTACAAAATAAAATTTGGTTGCCTCGCAGTCTGGTCTTGTGGTGTAGTGAAGTATTGTTTAGATGACAAACTCCCACCGTTTAATTTGTGTTTATTATGAGGCTGGCATAGACTCTGACGGCCTATGGAGATTTGTCATACCAGACTTACTAGGCCAGAGGATTGGAATCTAGCCACTGATATTCAAACATAACCCGAGTTTGTTATGGCGTCATACTCCACAGCAGGGGTGGTAGCCGTATATTTGCCTTGCATTTGCCCTTCTGGATGGCTACCACCCTGGTCTAAAGTATGTCGCCATAACAACCTAGAGCTGTGTGCCGGCATTAGTGACCAGGTTCCAGTCTCCCTAAAGAGAGCAGCACCGCATTTGTAGCACCTTTGGTGTTGCAAATGTCCATAGGCGATGGTAACCGCTTTTCATCAAGTGAGCCGTCTGCCTGTCTGCTGACCTACTGCCATAAAAATTAAAAAAGGGAAGAGGGATGGGGAAAGTACCATCACGCTCTGCTCCCGCCAGCGGCAACGACGGAGGGTCGTCCACGACGACCTACGACTGACGAGGAAACCGAATACCATACATAAAGGCTAGAGAGGTGAGGTGAGGTCTCAAAGTGAGGCCTGAGATAACCGGAGAGACCCAGATATCTGGCTAGTAAACGGTGGGACCAGCCCGAAAAGGGTCAGCCGTCGTCCATCCGGGCTGGAAATGAATGCGCGAGCGAACTCACAGCCCAAACAAAGGACGTTTGAGGATCGGATATTAAATGAGAGCGATACGAATATCCATAAGAGAAGTTAGCCGACATAGCTAGTAAAATTACCAAGTTGAAGTGGCCGGTCACGTCTGCCGTAGGACCTATGGCCGGTGAAGCAAACGAGTCCTCGAGTGGAGACCGCGTCTTGGCAAACGTAGTGTCAGACGCCCTCCAGCCCGATTGAACAATGACTTGTGTAAGGCTCATGATGAAGAAGTCAGAGGACAGGGATGAGTGGCGCCGACTTGGGGAGGCCTACGTCTAGCTAGCTAATAGCTAGTGGACTGCGATCAACTTAATAGAGTCGGCCCTAAGAGCTATAATCAATATTGTGACTCCATCCTACTTCCATCTACTGATAGTAAGTAACTCGTGTATTGTCAATTTCGGCATACAGAGACACAGGTCCGTGACGATATTCACGCTGGCCCTTTGCGGTCTCATTCGTCGTGCAATTTGACAAATTGAATCTACCTCGTCCCAATCCCGGCTACTCTGATAATTGGAGGTGTCTGATCGGATGCCCCGATATCCACAGTCGAGTTAAATCTGTTTTACTTTATGCTTGACCTTAACTTAGGTTAAAATATGCATAGAGTTCAGTTCCGGACGGGCATCCATGCGAGGCAGTCGCTAATGCCTGTGCTCTTCTCGAATTTTGCAGATTTTCGCGCTTTTTCTTTCCGAAAAGGCGATAAATTGCGAATATAGTTGTGTAGTGTCAGTGTACAGTGTTAGTTCGTTCGATTCCGGCGCGAATCGCAGTTTATTGGCTTGGGTGAGTCGATTTACTCTCTGCTTGCTTTTCGCGCGCTTCAGCGCATATTGCGTAATATTAACGGTTATTTCGTACACTAAGTACGCCGTCGCGTGTCACTGGTTTCGCGCAGGGAACGGGCATCCAGTAATGGATGCCCAGGATCCTAAACCACCCCCTGGGCTTTCGGGTGCGCCTTGCAAGAGAGGCCACCTGGAGGCCAAGGATGGTTGGCAAGCGGCCGAGATCGGTGAGACGCGGAGGAAGAAGGTCCCGTCTACTTCAATCGCTCGGTGCAGCAAATCTGCCGCCGGGCCACGTCCAGGCTGCCAGGCTGCTGCCGTTATCACGGCGGCACCCGAGGCACCTGTCTCGCTAGGCAGGGCGGCGTCCGTGGTGGACCTCACCGCGGATGCCCCCGACAGTAGGCACAACGTTATGGGGCCCCCGGAAGGTCCCGTGACGCGCAGGCCCCCATCCAGCCGTGCGGCACGTAACAGTGCGGCACACCTGGATATAGGTAGGAGTACGCTGCTCGGGTCACATTCGGCTGTTTGCCTGGCCGTGAGTGACGCGAGCACCATAGATGTGAGTGCCTTCGGGACGCCGTCGACCTCTGCATGGGCATCACCTGTGCAGGGGGGCGACGGGTACGAAGATGGCTTTCGCACGCCACTGTCAGGTAGCATTCCAGAGTCTCTGGATAGTGCGCTTGACGGTGTCGTTCGCGCCTTCGATTATTCCCGCCCTGTTTCGCCTGCCTGTGGACAAATCGCCTACACGGCGGCCGGAACAGCGGCGGCGGGGGGCGGTCGCCCCACGACGACGGTGGCCTATAGCGCGCAGGCCTCACCTGCGCCAATGCCACTGGCTTGCGACCTATCGGTTCGCAACGTCGGGGACGGCCGTCCCACGACCCCGGTTGTCGCGCGAGCTTCACTCGCGCTATCGACCGAGGTCGCGAATAGGGAATTTGTAGGCGCGGCAGCGGCGACCCCTTCGTCTTCCTTCCCTACTGGGATGGGAGTCGCTGTCGCGACGTCGGTGCCTGCGTGTGCAACGGTTGCGGCGGTGACGGCGACGGCGGCGGCGTCCACGTCCTCGTCTTCGGCGGCTGCAACTTCGTCCGCGTTCGCGTCCACAGGTTCGTCGTCTTCGGCGGTGGGTCCAGTGATGCGAGCTTCGTCTTCGGGGACGTTTGTGCCCCCTGTTTCGTGTGCTCCGGTATTTGCGGCCGGATCGAGGTCACGGTTCTGGGACCGGTCCCAGAGCAGCGGCGCCGATTCGGCCCCTACGTCGGGTGCGTCCACCCCAGCGCGCGCGCGCTCGCCTTTGCGCCCCACGTGGGGCGCAACCGAATCGACCGCGTCGGCCGCGTCGGTTCTCGCGGGTGCGGAGGCCTTCCTCCGCACTGAGGGGGGGGAAAAGGGGCGCAAGGCGCGCAAGGCAACCAACGCCAAATTGGCCGCGGCTAGCCAGTGCGCCGCCCTCGTAGAAGACATCACGGCCCTCGGCCCCGGGGAACTGCGCCTAGCGGCGAGCGCCCAGGTCGCCGAGATCCTTCAGATCGCCCAGACGTCGGGCAATCTGAAGGGTGGCTACGTGCGTCGGCTGAAGGATGCCGCGAACAGAGTGTCGGACATTGTCGACACGCTGGTCACGCGGAATCCGGAAACCGAGGCGTGGAAGCTCGGCAACGAGAATGCGCGTTTGCGCATGGAAGTAAACTCTTTGCGGGAGGAAAATCTCTCCTATCGCAAAGAGTTTGAAGAAATGCGCAAGGCCCTTAAGGCCTCCGCTCCGGCCGTGGAGCCGGCGCCTGCCGTCGTGGCGGCGCCGCCCCCCGTGCCCGTCAAGCGGAAGGCACGGGCGGTCGCGGTGGAGGTGGCGGCGATTTCGAAATCGCCCGCCGCGCCCGTCGCGACTAAAAAATCGCGTCCGGCCCCCGCCGCGGTGGCGGGGTCGATACCGGTTCCCGCCGACGGGGCGGAGCCGGCCGCGGCGCCCGCCGACGGGGCGGCGCCGCCGTCCGTCCCACTCGGGCGCGGCGGCGTTGAGTACGATGCGTTCGTGCGCGTCGTGCTCGATGCCGTGGCGCCACTTATCAACGCGAGGTTCGCCGCCATAGAGGACAGGCTGGGCCCCGCGCCGACCCTCCGTCCACCACTTGCGGCCGACGGAGGCAAGGCGCCGGCGCCCAAGCCGACTCCCCGCGCGTCCGTCGCGAAGCCCACCGGAGGGCCCAAACCGGCCACGGCTGCCGCTGCAGTCCGCCGGGGTCTGGGGGAAGCAAGTACCCCGGTCCCGATGGAGGTAGTGGCGGCCCCGGCCGCCGGGGTGGCAGACTCCCCACTGCCACCGACCCCCCCCGCGAGGAAAAAACACAGGGGGGGCGTGAAGCGAACGCTCCGAAAGCGGAGAAAGGCGGCCCGCGCCGCCGCCGCTGCCTCGGCGGCCTTCGCTTCGGCGCCCGCCCCAATAATTTCGGCCTCTGGGCGACAAATGGCCCCCGCGTCCGCGCCATCAGTGGCGCCCGTCCCGCGCGCCCGTCGTGCCACCCCGTGTGTGGCACCGTCGCCGGCGCCCGTGGCGTGCGCCCGCCGCGTCGCCCCGTACGTCGCGCCGCCGCCGGCGCCCGTGGCCCCCGCCCCCGCCCCCGTTCCCGAGGGGGGGGCGTGGTCCACGGTCGTAGGGCGGAAAAAGGGTAAGGGGGCGAGGGCAAATGAGCCCCCTCCCCCCCCCAGGCGCAAGCTGCTGCCCCACCGACGGGGTGGAGGCAGCAACCGCGGAAGCAGGCCGCGACGGGGTTCCAGGTCGACTCCTCTTTCGCCGGTCGCCCTCGGCGTTGTCACGACGTATCTATATTAACGAGCGGCTCATACGAATTAACCGTTTCTTATTCTATAAAGTCCGCGAGGAGTGTCGGAAACGGAACTGGCGATACTCATGGACTAAAAGAGGACGCATATTTGCGCGACAAGGCGATGGGAAACAAGTATTTGCCATTCGCTCTGAAAATGATTTAGCTCGTGTTTTTGAAGTTGGAAAAGTTTGATTTATTTAATTTTAACAAAAGCTATGTTGTAAGACAAATTATTTCGTTCACGACTGTTTATTTCATTTATTATATTGTATTATTTTTAATATGTGCGTACATAGTTGTGCACATACATTTTTCCTATTTGTCACTTTATATTGTTGTAGGTATATTATTTCTATCTATCATATTTATTGCTATAAATTACTTTTCATTGTATAATTTATTACATTTAAGATGGTTTCACTTTGAACCTGAGCAACTTTTAAATTACAATTTATTAATATTGGGTATAAATAGTAACAAATTTGGAATAATATTGAATAACATTCCACAATTTTTATTAGTTAACATTTTTTATATAAAATTGATTGTTATTTTACTTTTTAAAAATGATAAATAAACATATAAACGTAGGTTTGTATAATGCGGGATCTTTGGGAACTAATCACGATAACTTTATTGTTTCTGTTATGCGTCATGATCTCGATCTATTAGCAATAAATGAGACGTGGCTCAGGTTGGGTGAAGAAGGTCGAGCACCAACGCTGCCAGGGTATCGACTTCGACATATGCCTCGCCCCTGCGGGGTGCGTTCACGTGGAGGAGGCGTTGGGTTCTATATAAGGCAAGGTTATAATGTGCGTATCTGGCCTCATCCTGTGGACCCAGATCACAGGGCTGTCGAGCAGATGTGGGTCACCATGGCAATAAATGGGAAAAAACTAGCGATCGGCACGGCGTACCGACCTCCATGGATGGATGTGGACTTATTTTTAGACGCTATTACGGACTCAATAAATTGTTTAGGTTCTTATGATAATCTAATCTTACTTGGCGATTTTAATATAAATTTTATGAATAAAACAGATGGGAAAACCTTAAAGTTAATAACGTTTTTATCTTATTTTGAACTTTCACAAATTGTTACTGAACCTACTCATTTTACTGACACTTCTAGAACACTTATTGATGTAGTTTGTACTAACTTGCGCTCAAAAAATATTAATTTCGATCATCTAGGCTCCCTACACGGTCACTGCCTTTTAGTCTGCGAATTTAATATCAAGCGAGAAAAACCCACACCACGAATCATAATGTACCGTCCACTTAAACATATATGTGTAGAAAGCTTTAAGACTGATTTGCGGACTGTAAGATGGGACCTTTTAACGACAATGGGTGACGTCAATGATATTGTTGACGTTTTCAACCACATTGTCGTATCCTTATTCGACCTTCACGCGCCCATAAGGTCATCTGTTATTAAAAGTTGTTCTTTTCCGTGGATAACCGAGACCATAAAGCTAATGATGAAATTGCGTGATAGAGCTCTAAATGATTATCATAGAACTAAATTAACAACTAAAAAGAATTACTACAAATCCTTAAAAACCACTGTGAATGAAGCTCTTTACCAAGAAAAAATGGCTTACTTTAAGTTTAATATTAATAACAAAATAAAGAACCCAAAACTGTTATGGAAAAGTCTTAAACAGTCTGTTATACCCAAGATCACTATGGATCTTCCGTCAATTTTTAATGAACCGAATGTCATAAATAACCATTTTTTGAACATACCTGGTACTTCAGAAGCGTGTCCTTCTTTAATGTCATATTTTGATAACAACAAATTTAGTGACTCTGTCTTTAGCATCCAGCCAATTAGTCTAGACACATTACAAAAAATATTTAATGATTTAAAATCAAATGCCAAGGGATGTGATTCTATAAATCTTGACATGCTTCAGTTGACACTACCTTATACTATGGAAGTAATTAGGTCCTTTTTAAATTTATCGATAGAAACTTGTATATTTCCTGATATCTGGAAAACTGCAATTATCCGTCCTATTCCTAAGACTCAAAATCCAACTGACGTAAAAGACTTAAGACCGATAAGTATATTACCATGCCTGTCAAAGATTTTAGAAAAAGCAGTTTGCTTACAATTGACAAGGTTTCTTGAGTCTAATAATATTTTGCCGGAGTTACAATCGGGCTTTAGGAAGGGTCGCGGTACGGTGACAGCGCTACTAGATGTTACGGACAATATACTATGTGCACAAGACGAGGGCATGTGCACTTTGCTTGTGCTCCTCGATTTTTCCCGGGCGTTTGACTGCATAAATATTAAGTTACTTCTTTCAAAATTGAAATATTACGGTTTAGATCAGAAGGCAGTGCACTGGTTTACTAGCTATCTAAGTAACCGGTATCAATTCGTTCAACTTGACCGTAGTAATGGTTCCTCTTCTATATCTGAGAAGATGGCGGTGCGTAGGGGGGTGCCTCAGGGATCAATTTTGGGCCCTCTTCTTTTTATTTTATATTCAGCAGACATCACTCGACAAATACAACATTGCAAAATTCACACTTATGCCGATGATACCCAGATTTATATATCATTTAAGCCGGCGGATGTAGATTGTGCTATAGTTAAAATAAATGAGGATTTGTCGAGAATAGCGCTGTGGTCTAAACAGAACTGTTTAGTGCTGAACCCCTCCAAAACCAAATATCTTGTTTTTGGCAGCAAAAGTAATGTATTAAAACTTAACCCAACAGTTGCAGTTATGATTAATGATGTTCCTATTGAAAGGGTGTACGAAGCGCGAAACCTAGGCCTCCAAGTCGATAGTGAACTTAGATTTGAAAATCACGTTGCCAACTCAGTAAAAAGATGCTTTTATAAACTTAAGGTATTATATAAAATTCGGCCATATCTAAGTCATAATCTGAGAATCCAACTAATTGAGTCTCTAGTCCTGTCCCAGCTTAATTATTCTGATATCGTTTTTGGCCCTCGTCTACTGGGTAGAACGCAGAAACTCATCCAACGAGTACAGAACGCTTGTGCACGCTTTTGCTATGACATCCCATTTAGAAGTCATGTGACGCCTTTTATAAACAAATGTTCAATGTTGAAAATGAAACACCGCCGTAAATTGCATCTCGCCTGCCTACTTTTCGGAGTTATTAAGCATAAAGCTCCTTCATATTTATATAAAAAGCTTTCCTGGTTTTCTTCAAAAAAATCGGCTGGACTGCGGCAATGCGCTATGCAGCTTACGACGCAACGACATGGCACAGTTGCTTTTAGGGGTAGTTTTAGGTATTCTGCCTCCAAATGCTGGAATAATATCCCACCCCCCATAAAAAATATGCAAAGTGTTCAGGGATTTAGAATTAAATTAAAAAAGTTCTTGTATGCGCACCAAATGTGCCAATTTGATCTCGTCCATGATACAAGTGCTATATAATGGCGCCCATTTGGAGGATGTTATGATGTGTGTGTGTTTATGCCTGACCGATCCTATCTGTGTTGTGTCGTGTGTTTTTTAACATTGCTTCTTTTAAGCTCTTATTGTTATAACTATATAAATAATATGTATTTAATATTTTTTACAATTGTTGTGCACATCTTTTTTATTTTTTTCTTTTATACATTTTTTCTATCATTATTATTAAAAAAAAAATTCTTTCACTTTATATTTTATTTGCTGCAGTGTCCGTGTCACTTAAATGGCCCTAGCGGAAGATCAGCGCTGGTTAACTTAACCAGCAACATGCTGAGCTAGGACCAATTTAGAGCTGCACTTTATTTTTATTTTTATTTTTATTGCATTGTATCACATTGTACATTTATTTATTTATGCTTGTATATTGTGTTTTCATGTGTTGTAGTTCTGAATAAATGTTTTTTCTTCTTCTTCTTCTTCTCTTCCTGGCTGCAAAACACCTACGCAGCCAGCTGCGGGACCTCTTCGAAGCCTGTATTCGCGCAGGTAGGTTCCCGTCGCAATGGAAAGAGGGTCGTTTGTGCCTACTTCCAAAGGGAGGTCGGCCTCCCAACGATCCGTCCGCCTACAGGCCCATAGTGCTGCTGAACGAGGTCGCCAAGGTCTTCGAGAAGATCTTGGCGGAGCGGCTTGTGAAGCATCTAGACACTGTGGAGCCGGGGCTATCAGATACGCAGTTCGGGTTTCGGCGGAGGCGCTCCACGATGGACGCCTTCGAGACGCTGCGAACGTTGACGGACGAAGCCGTCCAAGCAAAGGACGTCGTTCTTGCAGTGTCGCTAGACATAGCGAACGCCTTTAACAGCCTCCCTCATGAGACGATCAGGGAAGGGCTCCGCGCGCACGGAGTCCCCCCGTACCTCACGAGGCTGTTGGGCGAATACCTGCGAGATCGGCACATCCTTTGGGAGGGTGGTGAGTCCGCCAACCACGTGCTAGGTCGGCGACGTGTCGCGTGCGGCGTTCCACAGGGATCGGTCCTCGGGCCTATCCTTTGGAACGTAGGCTATGACTGGATCCTTCGGGTGACGGTCCGGCCCGGAGTAGGGCTGATCTGCTTTGCGGACGACACCCTACTCACGGCACGCGCCGCGTCTTTTGCGGAATCCGTGGACGTCGCCAACGACGGGCTGGCGATCGTCGTAGATCGAATAGCTAGGCTGGGCTTGAAGGTCTCCCCCGCGAAAACGGAGGCCGTCATGTTCCATAGGAAATTCCGGAATCCTCCCCCGGACTTGTCCGTTACAGTTCAGGGGGTGGCGATTAGAGTAGGGCCCACGATGAAATATCTTGGGCTAGTCCTAGACGGGAAATGGCTGTTCAAAGCGCACTTTGAGCAGCTAGTTCCCAAACTTCTGAATTCCGCGGGCGCACTCTCCAGGCTTCTTCCTAACGTGGGGGGGCCGGGGGGTGCGACGCGGAAGCTTTATTCCGGCATCCTGAGGAGTATGGCACTCTACGGTGCGCCCGTCTGGTCCGATGCGCTTCACCGCCACAACCGAACCCTGCTGCACCGCGCGCAGCGGGTTCTGGCCGTGAGGACCATACGGGGGTACCGCACAGTGTCGTGGTCGGCGGCGACTCTCTTGGCAGGCGAGCTGCCCTGGCCTCTCCAGGCAGACGTCCTGTCCAGAGTTCGTCGCGCCCAGCAGGATGCCCTAGCTAGAGGACTGACCTTCTGTCAAGTCGAATTAGAGACGGTCAGGAAGCGGGAAACCCATTCCTGCCTCGTCGCCTGGTCTCGTGACCTCGAACACCCTGTGGCCGGCGGCTATACGGTGGATGCAATCAGGCCGCAGCTGGAGAGATGGGTGACCCGCACCAGCGGAACCCTGACCTTCAGGACGACTCAGATACTGACCGGACACGGTTGTTTCGACCAGTATCTGTTTCGCATTGTGGGCTGCTTGCCTTCCCCGGACTGCCGCCAGTGCGGCGCACCCGATACGGCGTTACACACGCTTGTTGAGTGCGCTGCATGGACGCCTCAGCGTTTCGAGCTCGAGACACACGTAGGAGCCGTCCGATCGCTTGGCGACTTGGTAACGGCCATGTTGCACAGCGACGACCGCTGGGAGTCTGCGGTTTCTTTCTGTGAGGCTGTAATGTCTCTAAAAGAGGCCGCAGAAAGGGATAGGGAGCGAAGCCCTTCAGCGCGTGCCGCTAATGTCACCCGAGGCCGCCGGCCTTCAGCTGGCACTCGACGAGGCAGGTACGCGCATTACTTCCCTCCCTGAGTTAGGTTCCGGTACGAGGGGCCCCTTGCTACTAGGCAACGCAAGGGATTCAGCCCCCGTTTCGAAGTGGGGTGTGTTCTCCCAGGGCACACTCCAGGCACTTTATTGCGCTGGATCGACTGTTGCGTAACTATGTTCTATATCTCAGTCTTTCCTTCACAACAAAGCGCAGGGTCGACGGGAGGAGAGGTTTTTTAGTGGGTATTGAGGTTGTTCGCTCGTGTAACATCGCTCGGAGTCGCCACACTCCTCTGTGTAATCCATCGCGGGCGGAGCGCAAATAAAGCATACTATTGCTAGCGTTATCGCCCCCGATGGATGCGTGCCGTTTCCTAGTGACGGCCCAGAGAGTGCGTAAATCGGTTAGCATTTTCCCTCGCCTCAAAAAAAAAAAAAAAAAAAATGCATAGAGTTACATATAACTGGAACTTGCAAAAACTTCCTCTTTAGTTTATTTATATTAATCCTGGTGGTTACAGTATTCGCACGTTTGGATGACTTTGAATTACTAATCTAGGGTAGTGTAGCTGAGACATTTGATTACGGACTTCACCGTATGGAGACAAAGGCTTTCCGTACAAGAACGGAGAAAGAATACAATTACCTGCGGCCGGGCAGCCTGTCGTAAGAGGCGACAAAACAACCCACAGCCAGGTGGTAGGGGATTTGCCCGACTGCATGGCTACCACCCCTGGTCTAAAGTATGTCGCCATAACAACCTTGAGTTGTGTTCCGGCATTAATGACCAGGTTCCAGTCTCCCTTAAGAGAGCAGCAGAGAATTTGTAATACCTTTCGTGTTGCAAATGTCCATAGGCGATGGTAACCGCTTTCCATCAAGTGGGCCGTCCGTCTGCCTGCTGAATTCCTGCTATAAAAAAATTAAAAAAATTATACGACGCCATTAAATGTTAATGGAAGCGGAAGATTTTATTTTCACTCGAGTAATGGCGGCGCCAGATACTCAAGCTGGTCGCTCGTAATCCCCTGGTCTGGAGTATACCACCAGCATACGAGTAACTTCGCGTTGTGTTTCGACGTCAATGAATAGCTTACGCTTCGAAGCCATCAGGCCATTGGTAGCACCGTTTGTATTGCAAACATGTAGTTATCGTCGCCTATAGAATAGCGGTTGAGGGAAATTGCTCTCATGGTTAATTCCGCCTTGGCTAGATGGCGTAATGGGTATTTATGTTTAGATATTTTGAATTAAGACGTAAGTTTGACACTTTTAAGAATTATAACACGGTAACATACACATGTTTTTGAAGCGAAACTTCTTTAGCATCTTTGTGATTTGAAACTCGATAAAACGATAAAAAGCAACACTAAAAAGAGATATTTCATAATTTAAACACTGTGCTCATTATAAAGTAGAGTTGGAAATATTTTGAAGTTTTAAAGTTAATAAATTAAATTGAAACTAGAGCATTTGTTTCCAATTTTAGTAAGCCTTTCGTGTCATTTTTAGAATAAAACAGTGAAAAATTGAAGGTGATATTAAGAAGTTTATTTGAATTATAATATGTTTGACGGGTGTAGGTTTTGCACTGTTGTGGTCGGTAACAAGAAAAATAATTATTTTTAATAAGAAATAACCTGTTTTTTTATGTCATTTTATAGTTTAAACGTTATAAACACAACAATGGATAGTTATAATGTGTATTTCTCTGAATAATTCTCAGTTGACAAAAAATAGTTTAACATAAAAAATTAAAATCACAAATGTGTTTAAATAAACAACCATACATACATACATACATAACTTCACGCCAGGTCCCATGCGGGGTAGGCACGAACAACAGAGCGCCATTTAGGCTTATTCTTACACACCTCACTTGCTTCTTTGACATTCATAGTTCTTGTCATGCACGCTCGTCTGTTCTTAAGGCTCCTGACATCACCTTCTGCTAGTACATGATCAATTTGATCATGGAAGGTGTGTCGTGGCCTTCCGCGACTTCTGCATCCATCCACTTTTGCATTGTATATCTGTTTAGTCATTCTTTCATCATACATTCTTTCCACATGCCCGAACCACCGGAGCATTCCTTTCCTTACCTTCACCCCGACACTCTCTTTCAGACCAACTCTCTTTCTTACTTCGGTATTACGAACGCGGTCCGCGAGCGTCACTCCGCAGATTTTGCGCAGTGCTCGCATCTCGACCGCGTTTACTCTACTTTCGTGCTCTCTATTCCATACCCAACTCTCGCTTCCATACGTGAGCGTAGGTACCAGCACCGCGTTGTGTATGGCAAGCTGGGCCTTCTGGCTGAGGTTCTTAGCGCCTAGAAGTTTACCTAACGCTCCATTCACACTATTCCCCAAATTCACTCTTCTTTCTATATCAGCGGTGTACCTTCCATCCCTGCTAAAAGCACATCCGAGATATACAAACTCATTCACTTGTTCCAGCATAACATCATCGACCATTATCCTTGCATTCGTTCTGGTTGTTTCTCTTTCAAACACCATCACCTTTGTTTTCTTCGCATTCAAACGTAAGCCTCTCGCCTGACAGTCATCTTTCATCATTGTGACTAGTGTTTGCAGTTCTGATGGCGATTCGGCTAAAAGCACGGCATCATCCGCATAAAGCAAGCTGCTAACAACTAGATCACCCATCCGCACCCCAACATCCATCAATCTTAATCTCTGTAGACAATTGTCCAGATATAGGATGAACAGCACGCAGCCCTGCCGGACGCCAATATTGACGTCAAACCAGGGCGACAAGCTGCCGTTCACCCGCACGCATGCCATACAGTCCTCGTAAGTGGACTGTACAGCACGCAGCAAGTGGCCATCAATCCCATATCCGGGCAATATGTCCCAGAGGTCCTTCCGTACAACCCTGTCAAATGCTTTCTCTAGATCCACAAAACCGCAGAAAACCTTCCGGCCCATAGCCAGCTGCTTCTCCACGCTATTGCGGAGCGAGAAAACTTGATCCATACATCCCCTTCCATTTCTGAAGCCTCCTTGTGCATCCCACAGTAATCCATCGGATACCACTCTCATTCTCCTTTCAACAATTTTCGCATACACTTTGGATGCTGTGCTGATCAAACTGATGGCCCTGTAGCTGGCGCACTCCATACGTGACCCCTTGCCTTTATACAAGGGCACGATGACAGCGCGCCTCCAGTCGTTGGGAACCTTTCCCGTCCTCCAGCACAAGTTGCATAAGGACAGGAAAGCGTCCCGGACGCAGGTGCCACCATATTTGATCATCTCAGCAGACACACTATCGATTCCTGCTGCCTTTCCATTTTTCAGACTTCTTATCGACCATTCGATCTCTTCCAAAGTGATCTCGGATGCTGACTCCTCGAAGTCAGTCACAGACTCAGTCGTGGTGCCAACATCCGGGATATTATCATACATTTCTCTAAAATATTCACTCCATCGCGCTAAAACCTCTTGTGGGTTAGCAAGAATGTCCCCTCCTTTAGATTTAATTCTTTCCATTCTGGAAGCTGACGAACATCCCCGAGACTTCTTAACCTCTCTCCAAAAGAGTTTGGTATTTGCCTCGAAGTTCTCCGTCAGCTTCTCTTCTACTTTCAATTTTATTCTTTCACGCTTCTCTTTCACTAAAGCTTTGGTTTCATTCTTGCAGAGGCGATACATTTCTTTCTTCATCTCTTTCATGCTGTCATTCTGATGCAAAGATGCAATATAATCCAGCCAGGCTTTTCTCTTTCTCTCTACGCTAGATTTAACATCCGCGTCCCACCATTCGTCACCTTTCGTTGTTATATGCCTCTTTGCGCATCCACATGCTTCTTTTGCGCTTTCCACTATACTTTCTTTCATACTATCCCAGTCATTATTCACATCTAAGTCGGAGAAGTCCGCTTTTGCAAGCCTTTCTTCGACTAGGCGCGCATACATACTCCTTATACTAACATCTTCCAATTTTTCACATTTTATTCTTTCAAGCTCCCCGAAATTGGTACGCTCTCGCCAGTGCCTCCACTTCTTGAAAAGGCCCACAAACCGGCTTATCACCAGGTAGTGGTCCGTTCCAAGAGTGGGGCCTCTGTAGGCTCTTGTATCCATTATTGTGTTTCGGAGGCGACTATCTATTAAAATCAGATCAATCGTACTTTTCTCTTCGTTCATTCTCCATGTATACGTGTGTATATCCTTATGATGGAATAAGGTGTTCGACACAAGCAAGTTTCTTTCCATGCATACGTCTATGATTGGCTTACCAGCATCGTTTGCTCTCTTGTCGCCATAGGGTCCAAGGACAGCCTCAAAGCCGTCTCGTTTGGTCCCCACCCAGCCATTAAGATCACCACACATAATTAGTCTTTCGTTCCCTTCAGCCAGATCCAGAATTTCTCTCACAGACTCCCAAAACTTCTCGAGTTCTTGGGGATCCGCTGAGCTTACGGGAGCATAAGCTGCGACCAGAAAAACTCGCGTGATCCCCAGTTTTAGACGGACCCAAAGAAGTCTCGGGTTCACCAGACAATAGTCTTTTACTTCAGACACAAAGCGGGATGAGAGTACGACGCCTACCCCCCCACTTGCACGCTTGTCCAGGTCCACGCCGGACCACAGAGCAAGCATGCCATCGGGGAGGTCATCGACGTCACACCCCTTCCGCTTTGTCTCTGTCAGACATAAGGCATCCAGGCTTCTCTCATTCATTATATCAATCATTTCATCCATCTTATCTTTCATTCCACCTCTCACATTCCACGTGCCTATACGGCACTCTGCTCCTCTCGACCCGCCAGGTTTGGCGCTGCGTGAAGGGTGGCGGCCCCCTTCGCCGCATGCGCAAGAGTCCACACCGACGGGGGCGCATCGGTGAGCGTCGCCTGCGGGGGACGCCCTATTATGCTCTGCAGTCAGGTGGATTCTGGTCAGAATTGTGGCCCTCTGGGCCAGCGGGGATCGCGACGAGCACGCTTCTGACATGACCCCCAAACATAAACAACCATCTATACGAAAATAGGTTTCAAACTAATGAGTCTGCAACATGCACTATCTTGGGGCCTGAGAGGAGGATACCGAAGAGCGCGTACAATGTAAACGTAGCCGCGGGTAATAGCTAGTATTTTATAAATTAATCTTTTCGTAAAAATATGCCCGTGATATGCATTAATAGGCAAACACAAATGGACGGACAAAACAGTTTTGCAACACTTTGGCTTTGCCAAAACAGCTACGATACCCTAAGGATAAACACAGTCGTCTGTTTTTCCTGAAGAATACAATCTAGGTGTCTTCAAGTATCGCGTAAACAGTTATCTTCTAGGTAAGCGTGCTCCATCTTAGACTGCATTTCCGCCTGACATCAGGCGCAATGTCATTCAAACGCAATCCTATTCATTATAAAAAAAATGTTACAATTTTACGATCTTATACAAAAAAAGGTTATCACGACCTCTGTGGTGGAGTGGGCTAAGTCTTACCCGACCGAACTTGCTAGAACGCAGTCTCCGGGCTCGATTTCTGGCACGGTAAATTTCGGAAACGATTGTTCTGTCCTTTACTATGGTCTGGGTGTCGTGTCTGGGGTCGGCCCCAGAGTGGTCCGTTGTACTTGTAACTTGCTTGACTGCCGATTATTTAATTATTTATTCAATTTTATATATTAGAATGAATAAATGTGATGAACTCAAATGCCTGTAATATTGTAACTAGCTCACACAAAGAGTAAAGGTAGCAGAGGGCACAGCTCTATCAATTAGCCACAGTGAGGCTCTAATTGCGTTATCCTTTGTATCTTAGCGAGTGTCCTCTCTCTGAACTAATTACGCTTATTACTTAGTCTACGTTTCACGGTGATAATGTACTTTGTGTAATTAATATAAAAAAGACTTTTATTTCTTACTTTTTGCAGTTTATTGATTCTTAGTACTTTAATCGGTCTGTAAATGCCGGTCAGTCCACCTATGATGTAGAATTCTGTAGAAATTACGAAAGTCCCCAGTTTGATTCTGAAACATTTTGTTAACGTATGTTCAACCATATTTCATTTAGTTTCTGAATCTATTTAGATGATTCTGTTTTCCGCTGGACTCAGTAAAGCTTCAAAATAATCCCATACAAATTTTATTGCTATCGGACTTTGAGCTCCGAAAATATAGCAGAAAATTAATTAAAAACAGATAAACAATGTGAAATTGCGGTTTTGTAGTCATAACCTTTTTACTCATGAACCGATTTTGATTGTTGTTTTTTAACCGACTTCGAAAAAAGGAGGAGGTTCTCAATTAGTCGGCATCTTTTTTTTTTTTTTTTTTGCTTTTTTTTATGTATGTTCGCCGATTACTCCGTCATTTATGATCCGATTTACGTGATCCTTTTTTTGTTCGACGCGGAATAGCTTCCAATTGGTTCCCTAAAAATTTTACATAGTTTGGCCCAGTAGTTTTCATTTTATGAACATTTTTCATGGAAATAATTTTCACTCCGTTCCATATGTTCGCCGATTACTCCGTCATTTATGATCAGATTTACGTGATTCTTTTTTTGTTCGACGCGGAATAGCTGCCATGTGGTCCCCTAAAGATCTGACATAGTTTGGCCCAGTAGTTTTCATTTTACGAACATTTTTTTGTTCCCGGTTCTTGGGACCTATATTTTTAAGAAGCGCGGCTCCATTCGTAGGTCCACCTATACATAGCTAGACACTAAAAAGTAACAAATAAAAACTTCGTTTAAAAAACCGACTTCAAAAACTAAAAAACTAAAATGTATAAAATAATTTATTTCTAAAGCTATTATTATTAATATACATTATCTAAAACATCTTGAAGTCGGTGCAAAGTAAAACATAAAAATTACTATATTTTGAAAATTACTAAGCACCGACTTTAAGATGTTTTAGATAATATATATTAATAATAATAGCTTTAGAAATAAATTATTTTATACATTTTAGATTTTTAGTTTTTGAAGTCGGTTTTTTTTAAACGAAGTTTTTACAAAAAAAAATTTTTGCTTCTAGTTATTTTTGAAATTGGTTTTTTTTGCTATATTTTTTTCTATTGTTATTTAAAATTTCTTAGAATACACTTGCTAGGCTGGATGAGGAAGACAGGAGACCGGGATATGTGGCGCGTACTTGGGGAGGCCTACGTCCAGCAGTGGACTGAAATTGGCTGAAGAAGAGAAGAAGACATTTGCTAGATTCTTTTCAAAAGTGGCTTAGATCAATCAATTACAGAGGTAATGTATTTGGGCGGACATAAAATATTAAATAAAAAACTACGCCATGCATATAATAAATATACGTAAGCATGGCTGAAAAGCAAGTTGAACACGAATTCATCGGGAAATTTATTCAATTCATCGATATCCAACACCGGCTTATCATCGATTTTCCGGGAAACTAACCCACGTGGGATTGGCGCCAATCGAGCGGGATCTGGGATTACTCTCACGGGATTCACACCCGGTTTGATTCCGGCCGTCGGTTAATGGGGTTGCAAATCCAACATAATCTTTTGTTTATAAAGTCAAAGTGTAATTGTGCTTGTATTTATGTTAGTTTTTGAATTTTCAAATTTGAAAATAAAATTAATGGCTTTGAAAAGGGAGTGAGTTTGAACAATGAATTTAAGAAGGCCAAACAATCAGGGACTAGACTCAGATAATTTTTTTCGAAAATATGACATTTACAATTTTTCTTTCTGTTTGTATTCTGTCTGTCTATCTGTTGAAATAGACACAGTGCTAGTTTACTTCCTTTTTTTAATTGTTGACACATGTGTATGTCTTTTTTTTTGCGCGAGTTCAGCAGACAGGCAGACGGCCCATCTGATGGAAGGTGGTTACCATCTTTTAAAGACATTTGCGACACCAAAGGTGCTACAAATGCGCTGCTGCTCTCTTAAAGGACACTGGAATCTGGCCACTAAAGCCGGAACAAAATTCAAGGTTGTTATGGTGGCATACTCTAGACCACGACCATCTAGTCGGTCAAATGCCCTACCACCTGGCTGTGGATTGTTTTGTTGCCTGGCTGACATCCTGGGTCAAGATTTAAGGTATTTTTTATCCCGATATGAGAGGCCGTTTCTTTCGGATGGCTAAGTGTAGCCAAAGAGATAAATAGCCCTGTGGTTGCGTTTTTATGGTGTCGCCGTTGGAATTCACTAAAAAACCCGTCTTCATAGCAAAGCGAACGAAGTTTAGTTGGTATTAGTAATATTTTCTTAAGTTTTCGCGACTTGTATACACAATAAAACTACGTTTTAACGGTTTTAAGCGCGATAATTTATTGGATTTCGGTTTATCCGACGTTTCGGCCGCTTTTCAGTGGCCGTGGTCACGGACGACAAAGATGACATTTGTCTAACATGTATTGTTAAAGTTTTATTTATCTTCCTTATCTTCTTCTTCTTCATCTTCTTCATTACATCGCTTTCTGTGTCTGACAGCATATCCGTTGACTCCTTCTATTCAAATTCATTTATTTATATAAACTTATTTCTAGGCCTTATATAATTATATCTAAAACTTATAGTAATAACACATTTTGAATTAAAATTAAGGCTACAATTTTTTTTGGCGGCGGTTGCTGCACTAGACTCGAGGTCTGTATCGCGGCACCCAACACAATTTTATTATAAAATAGAAACTTAAATATATATTCTAAAAGGCTTTTTTAGAGGTTTTTACTATCAGTTGGATAATTTTTCACTATATATATTTTATATGAAAATAATAATAATAATCGGCAGACACACACATTGTATATCCCCAAATTAAGCAAGTTACGCTTGTGTTATGGGTAATATACAACGGACCACTCTGGGGCCGATCCCAGACACCCAGACCATGGTAAATAACGGAGAAAATACGTTTCCGAAATTTACTATACCGGGAATCGAACCCGGAGCCTCTGGGTTGCAGTGAGGTAGGCCGGAAAGGCTTAACCTGCTCAACCACAGAGGCCGTCAAATCTCATAAGTTTTTACGTAAGTAAGGTAGAACTACTTTCTAGGGTTTGCTCCGGGGAGTAGCTATTGGCAAAACTCGGGTCATTCTATACAGATGAATAAAATTGAATTGTCTGTTTGTAAAGTCACCATAACAGCTTTTTACTAAATGCATATGAAAGTATATACGGTACATTATATTTAAAAAAATCTGTCTATCTGTCTGGATGTTCCAGCTAAACTCTGAACTGGCCAAACCGATGGGACTTCCACAGGCTACATCTTTTTAGGTTTCCGCGAAAAAAACTTCTACGCGGACGAAGTCGCGGGCACAGCTAGTAATATAATAAATCTTAAAAAAAGAAAAACTCTAGTAAAGAATAGATATAAAACAAGTACTACATAAAAGTGAAAAATATCAGTAGTATGTTAGTTATAATAATAATAATAGGGTCGGATGCAGAAGGCAACCCTGCTGGACACGACCCGTATCGTGAGGAGGTTCCTGTCTCTGGAACCTTAACCACCGGTAGCTTGGACCCTAGGCTCTGCTGCCGGCGGACATCGGTTTTTTACATTTTTTTTAAATATATGTTTTTTTTATGTGTGTATAAAGAAAAATGTAAAAAATTTGAAAACAAATAAATATGTGATAATAATAATAATAAACTTTATTTCCAAAAACAAAATTACAGCAAGGTAGCATAACAAAAATTTTAGATGTAGTACAGCATAAATATGTTTGTGACTAAGACCGAAACTAAGAATAAACTTGTGTCTTCGGTCTCAGTTAGTTCATGTATAAAATTGATGGGCATTAACTTTTCAGAGATGTATACATGCAACGGCCTGTTGGCCACGTGAAGTTCTGGCGTGTAGTCCGACTTCAGTTTACGGTGCTTGTGCAATTCAAACTTCCACTCATATCAATTCATGGACGAACGGTTTTGCAAGTGTTAGTCGTATGGTGCAATTTGAAAGCTTTCTCTTATCCTTTTTTAAAATTTATTTATAAGTATCGATGGTTCTCTCTCTTCCTTACTCTATCTTCCATATCCCATCCCGAATTTCATTCCACTATTTCATTGCCTCCATGTAATTCCTCCTGTGTGATCTCTTTTTTTTAAGTAAAACTTCTTTAGAATCCTGATTTGTAACTCGATGGAACGGAAAAGCGAAATTTGTAGAATATATCTTTATGAAAATCATTGTATCTATCCTTATCGACTACAATAATACTAAAATGTCTAGTTCTTTGCGAAGTTTTTTTTTCCTTTCATCTCTATCTGTCATCAGCCAAAAGCAATAATCAGATGTGATCTTGTCGATGGTGTTTTATTTAACATTGGCACATTCTATGTGTCAATTCATATTATGAACTTAAAGAGTTGCTAAGCGTGTCCTTTCTAGACGATACACATATTGTTCTGCGTCAACAAGTTGTGCAGCTAATTGGTTTTTATGGCGGTCCAGCCTCTGTTTATAGGTCGGAAGTGACCTTTATATTTCCTCCTTCACCGTAGGCATTTCAAGGTAATCAAATCAAATCAAAGATTTATTTCGAAAGCGCTGGAGGATTTCTATGTTTGAATGACTTGCCTCGTGTACACGAGGCAAGTCATTCAAACATCGAGCTTTAGGGGTCCCCCAAAGCCCGATGAGGCGAAGTTAACTGCAGCTCCTTAGATGGGCCGTCTGTCTGTTTACCAAATTCGTTATATCGGTCACTTTGGTCTTACGCCAAAAGGAAGGTTTGCACGGAAAACCGGCGTTGTTTCGGATATAATTCCGGCACAGCAATATGCTGAGTGCAAACCTTGTTTGCTAAAAATGCGGCCTACAAATTCTTGAAATATCCTCTGTGTATAATAATGTATGAAAAACGTAAAATAAAGTCTTTCGTTCTAATCGTCGTCAGCCATTCGCAGTCCACTGCTGGACGTAGGCCTCCCCAAGACGGCGCCACTCATACCTGTCCACTGTCTTCCTCATCCAGCGCCTACCGGCAACCTTGCGTAGGTCGTCGGTCCATCGGGCTGGAGGGCGTCCGACACTACGTTTACCGAGACGCGGTCTCCACTCCAGGTCTGCTCTATCGGCCGTCGGTCCTGCGGCAGACGTGACCGGCCGGGCGACTTGGGCGACTAGGAACTTGAGGATCAATCCTGCCGTCAGTTTCCATGTCTCGACCCCGTAGGACAGGTTTCTTTCTAATAAAATATAAAAAATAGTAATAATTTTTGAAACGGACTATGGCACACGTCACTCGTACCATACACCACTTGACGTGAATTTCTGATACAGTGGGCACGCCAGCGGGATATTTGTGTTAGCACACCCCGTATACACCACGTTACGTCGTTTTTGTGCTTTTAGCATTTTTATTGGGAATCGACAATGGTTTTGGAATTTTCTACCGCTATTTCTCGGTATTATTCTTGTTTGTTGAGCGAAGAGTACCCAGTCATGTAAACATGAAAGTGTATAATTGATTGTTTTCTCTTCAGGGCTGTAGATATGAAATGATTTTATAGTATTTTAGTATTTATTTTTTACTAGCTGTTCTAACGAAACTTCGTTCATGTTTAATAAAACTACGTTGTAACGGTTTTAAGCGCGGTAATTTACTTGATTTTGGTTTATCCGACTTTTCGGCCGCTTTTTAGTGGCCGTGGTCACGGACGACTAAGATGACATTTGTCCAACAATACACGTTAAAGTTTTATTTACCGCCAACTGGTTCTTAATTAATTATTTAGTTTTAATTTTGTTTATGGTTATTATTTACTCTATGGGAGCCTAATCTAATTTACCACCGCTTCACAACATGTTTTGGCTTGAAGAGACAAACAAGACTTGAACAAAATTAAAACTAAATAATAAATTAAGAACAAGTTAGCGGTAGGCTAAATAAAACTTTAACAATACACGTTGGACAAAATAAATTACCGCGCTTAAAACCGTTAAAACGTAGTTTTATTATGTATACAAGTCGCGAAAACTTAAGAAAATATTCGTCCATGTTGTCATGACGAAGTTTGTTAGTGAGTTGTGACGGTGGTACCAAAAGAACGCGAAAACAATGCCACTTATTTGATTTATATTTGTCTATCCCACTGAAACAACATCCTGTATGTTGACTCGGGATATAGACTAGCTCTGTATTGAGACATATTGGTAACACAAATGTGCTACCGCTCTCTAAAGAGAGACTGGAACCTGGCCACTTATGCCGGAACGCAACTTAAGGTCGTTATGGCGGCATACTCTAGACCAGGGGTGGTAGCCACCCAAACAGGCCAACACCCTACCACCTAGCTGGGGGCTGTTATATTGCCTCTTACGAAAGGCCTCCCGGCCGCAAAAAAGCTGTTCTTTCTCCGATCCAGCACGGATAATAGATTTAACGATTTACTTTATCAAGACTTAACGGCTGATACGTGTTACGTGACCCGAAGGCTGACTATGCTATACAACGTGTACAGCAACGTAACGATGCTAGCGAGCCTAAAACCCTACCATCTGGCTATGGGGTTCTTTAGTAGCGTCTCACGACAGGCCGCCCGGCCGCAGGAAATTATATTCTTTCTCCATTCGTGCACGAATGAAATTTCTGAAAGTTGTTTTTTTTAAATCTACTGGATTACATAGGTCTCTTGATTTTTTCTCAAGTTAGAAAGTATTTTAACCACTTTAGTGGTGAAGTCTAAAAATGTTATAGCGAAAATTTGTTTGAACAAGATTCGTAAAATGGTTTTGGGATGTGGGATGTTTTGGAATATTTAAATATTTTTTTAAGGTTAGATGACTTTTGTCACCACTACAGATTTCTTCAGTTTGCATAGATTGACACGCTGATTTAATTTTTCTAACAATTTACTGAGCAACTGAAATTGTGATTATTTAAACATTAAACATCAAGATAGTAAAGTTACCGATTAAACTACTTGGCAGCTTTGAATGTTTAAGAGTTATTTTAATTATAATCTACTCCCACTCCCAGTATAACAATTAAGCCACAACCCCACAAGATGCCAAAAATCCTCGAACCAACTTCAAATTCGTTATTGTAATTCGAAACAACCCACAGAATTGCCAAAATTATCTTTCAACTTCTATTGTTTAGGATTAAATTGTATTTTACAAAAGTCAATTATTTAGTTTCGAGGCCGTATTGAAACAAAAGGGTCTCGATTACAATAAATGTTACAGCTCATTTAATATCCACTTAAAGCTGGAAATTAATCAAAGAACCAATTGGTTTGTTAACGTTTAGAAGCGATTCTTAAATTTCTTGATCATTATTTGTAAATTTTGTTTGCGGTTCTTGCCTTTCTGATTATACAATACTACACCATAGTAAAAAAACAGAAGTAACGAACTCACTTTTTTGAAGTGATAACTTGTTATGGGAGGTTAAGCCGCTTCGTTACGTAACGCGTTACGGCGCCAGTCTGTCTAGCTTCCCTTTCTCTAAGGCATACGGCAGCGGTAGGCAGGCTCCTCCTCTCTCACTCTGACCCCCAGCTGTATTACTTCTAAAGTGCATATTCTGTATTTTTAGTTTTTTTAAAGCGTGTGTTCAGCAGGCAGGCAGATGGCCCACTTGATGGAAAGCGGTTACCATCGCCTATGGACATTTTCAATACCAAAGGTGCTACAAATGCGCTGCTGCTCTCTTAAGGGACACTGGAACCTGGTCACTAATGCCGAAACACAACTCAAGGTTGTTATGGCGACATACTTTAGACCAGGGATGGTAGCCATGCTGTCGGGCAAATCCCCTACCACCTGGCTGTGGGTTGTTTTGTCACCTCTTACGACAGGCCGCCCGGCCACAGGTAATTGTATTCTTTCTCCGTTCCTGCACGGATAGCCTTTGTCCCCATACGGTGAAGTCCGTAATCAAATGTCTCTTGAAAAATGATTTGTACATCTTAACTACCTGTTCATTTACCTTACTACTGACATGAAATAAAAATAAGGAATGAGAATCGCCCTGCAAGACATGTAACTCGTAAGACACTCTGCCACCAGCTCGTTCGTGTTTTTGTAGAAAATAGTCATTAATATTTTCAATTAACCTTTTATTAAGGAAAATATATTTTTGAAATTTAAATCAATCTGTTCTGAACAGCTGTTGGATTTGGTGCCAACGTCCCCAGTTTACCATATCACTAATTGCTGGCGACTAGGAGTTCATACACAATTCTTCTACATTTGAAAATCGTCCACTGTAAATGTCTACTTCATGTCATACGTGAGCACGCTGTGGAATTGTCCCAGAACGCTAAAATACGGGTTTTTCAAAAAGGGCCTAAACATATAATTAAAGTCTCAGTAAGCTAGGTAGACCATTGCCTCACTTGGTGTTGCAGTTGTCCATGGGCGACGGACTTGCTATCAAGTGGACTCTATTGTCAGTTTGCTTACAAGCAAACATAGAAGATCATAGACTGAAAATCCTCATTAGATTCTTTTCAATTTCATATCATGCGTTGTTTGTAAACAAATCACCTATCTTGATATCAGATCGAGCGATTACATAGTTCGATCTATGTAATATCAAATAATTACTTAATGTGACAAGACTCTATATTCCGATGTATTTCCCAATACATCGGAAATTACAAATGTCTAACAAACTACATCGTCAATCAATCACTTGACTATTGGCCGTTTGTTTCTCACCCAAGAGGTATAGTCTCATTGCGATGTACCACACAATATTCTTCCTTATCTCTAAGTAATAAAGATCAAAGTCTTTAAGTAACTTCGTGAATAGAATCGAGACTACACGAGAAAAATGCTGAAATACTCCACTGTTTTTATTTGGTAATATTATAGATAGAATAAATAGTGTTAGTGTCGACGCTGAATTATTTATTTGTCAATCATGTAGGGCCTGATCAAGGACCACGAAATATTTACAATGTATCGGAACTTGAGAGTTAAATATTGTCTTGTCTTTTGACCTTTATAACGTGAATTGTGATTTTACTAAAATTCTTAATTCTAAACTTTTCTAAAGATTATTGAGTATCTAATATTGTTGCGTTTCATTTAAAGCACAAAGAAACTTCATAGAAACAATAAATTAACATTTTACTGTTGTTTAATGTGCACAATGTTACAATCACCACTTCTGATTGTAACAGCTAACATTGTAAGTAAATCAAAATCATCCATTCTCTAAAAATAGAAAGATTCAAGCATAGCAATGGGACTAAAATTTCTACCAATGCTATTACAGAATTTAGTGTGATTGAATATATTAAGTGTCAAGATCTCCACATTGTCAGTTATGAAGTCACTCAGCGAAATATTATGCTTTTAATATTTTTCTAGTACAAAAGGTACTAGAAAAATAAAATAAATAAAAGCTGTAGAGTAGTGCAGGAATGGAGAAAGAATACTGAATTTTACGGTCGCCTGGCCGTCGTAATAAGCGCGAGAAAACAACTCACCGCCAGGTTGTAGGCTATTTACCCCTCATGTTTATTATTTGGTCTAGAGTATGCTACCATAACAATCTTGAGTTTTTCCGACTATAGTGGTCAGCATCAGCCCCCCCCCCCCCCTTCAAAGCCAGTAACACATTAGTAGCATCTTCGGTATTGCAAATATCCACAGGCAACGAAGGTTTCCAATAGGTTTGGCCTACAGCGTATCTGCTGTAAGTACTCCAGTAATAATAAAAGAATAAACAAGCGGCAGTGAGTTAATTCATCGCTAAGCAGTGACAGCTGATACAATCAAGTTAACAAAAGGAACGTTCCAATAACGAATAAATCCAAATTTCAGTGTTCTTTTAATAAACTCATTAGGTTAAACGTTTGATTGATGAGCGCGATAGCCGCCGTAACTGTCGGCGCGGCGTAAACAAATCTTTTGTAACAAGTAATTTATTCGAGTTTAGATTAAGATCTCTGATGCAAAACAACGGGACGGGTGTCAACGCCTTAAAATTTATTTATACAGTGATTTTGTCCAAATTATGAATGCTTAAGTCGATTGGTGTTCATATCTTGATACTTCGTTAAGCAAATTAAATTTCATTATTAATGGTTTTATTTCGTCCTCAGACTTTTCAACATTATCAATTCATAAAATTTAAATTAACAGATTGATAACTTCATAAGTTTGAGAGATAAAATGTCTAATATTATAATCTTGAAGCATTTGTGAATTAATATGCTGGTGTTATAGTCTCATACTTAGCTTGCGAGCTTAGAGTAGCATGAGGTAGAAAAATACGAGAAAAGGCCTCGAGAAAGGCAAAGGCAATTTCAATATTAAGGCAATTCTTTATCTTCAGAAAGATATGTAGACTTACTACGAATAGAATATCTGTTGCTAAGGGATGTAAGATTAATTACTAATTTGAGGCGAGCTCATACTCGTACTTTGAAATTGTAAGAATAACACAAAATAATAAAGACAAAAATAATGTTTCTTCTTAGATTATTGCGAGTAGTACGTCTCTATCCATAATTATTTAAATATTTCTTTAAATCTGCTAACACACTTACACATTACTAAGCTACACAAATCATCTCTGTAATATGGGTAATACATAAAGGGTAATTCTAGGGCCGATATCAGATACCCTGACCAGAGTACATAGCTGATAGATAGTTCACTGCCCATAATCTGCCGGCAATCAAACCAAAGGGACCTCTGTCTTCCAATAATCTAGGCGCATCAATTATTGGAAGACTAGTTTACATAATACATTAAAATTTTGCTTTAATCAATCTGAACAAATTTTAAATTTGGTTATTAATTATTTGTTTAAAATTGTTATAGTAGGTGTTGAATACAATTTTTAACCGACTTCGAAAAAAGGAGGAGGTTGCTTTTTTATGTATGTTCGCCGATTACTCCGTGATTTATGATCCGACTTACGTGATTCTTTTTTTGTTCGACGCAGAATAGCTTCCAATTGGTCCCCTAAAAATTTTACATAGTTAGGTCCAGTAGTTTTCATTTTATGAACATTTTTCATGGAAATAATTTTCACTTCGTTCCATATGTACACCGATTACTCTGAGATTTATGATTCGATTTACGTGATTCTTTTTTTGTTCGACGCGGAATAGCTTCTAATTAGTCCCTTAAAAATTTGACATAGTTTGGACCAGTTGTTTTCATTTTACGTACATTTTTTTGTTCCCGGTTCTTGGAACATATATTTTTTAAGAAGCGCGGCACCATTCGTAGGTCCTCCCATACATAGCTAGACACTAAAAAGTAACAAATAAAAAATAAAACTTCGTTTAAAAAAACCGACTTCAAAAACTAAAAAACTAAAATGTATAAAATAACTTATTTCTAAAGCTATTATTATTAATATATATTATCTAAAACATCTTGAAGTCGGTGCAAAGTAAAACATAAAAATTACTATATTTTGAAAATTACTAACCACCGACTTTAAGATGTCTTAGATAATGTATATTAATAATAATAGCTTTAGAAATAAGTTATTTTATACATTTTAGTTTTTTAGTTTTTGAAGTCGGTTTTTTTAAACGAAGTTTTTTTTTTATACCTTACAAATTTTGAGTATGGAATTTCAAAGCTGTGAAAAACTTAAATGAATTCATTAAGCTAACAGTACAAATCCATTAAAAGTACAAGGGAGATCATTGATGATATATTAATGCAGGGCTTCACGGCCGACTGTGGCCGGGGTCCGTGGAGACCAAACTTTTTACATGCCGCGCCAAAACTTCCTCAACTTTGTAAACTTCGGAAACTCCACCTTATCTCGATAAGCGATATTTTAAAAACAATTTTGCGGGAATAGACCCCTGCTTAGAAACAAAGTTTGGCGCAAAAGTGAATAATAAATTAAGCAACTTGTACAGAGATGTACAGTATCAAGTATAAACTGGGTTTAGTTCGTTTTAAACCAGCTTTTGTTGTGTGAATTTATAGTCTTAGAGGCGTCGACTTTTTAAGTATATGTTGTTATCTGTATAATTCCCAACAAGGATGTTTAGCGGTCGGCGGGATAGTAAGACTCGCTTTGAGCTTATGTGATTGACGTAGTCAATGTGATTTGATTTAATGACATATCTATAATATTAGATTTTTGTCCCATTACTTGAAAAGATATCTTATACTTCGGAAAGTCTGAAATTTTACTTGTATCCAACCCACTGCTTAAGAGTCGTTTCGGGGATTATACAATGGGGAGTGCTCTGATGAACTATTATTTGATTTGGAGCCTCGTCGCCAATTCGCTCTCGCACTACTTCCTCCACTCTGTCGACACTTGGCAGTCATCCACTGTTCGTAGCACTGATTCCTTTTTATTACACATGTGCAAGCTGTATAATAAACTCCTTCCCGTGCTTTTCCCAGAGTGTTTACAATATGAGGCTCTTCAAAAAGGATCTTATTTGTTCTGTTAGAACCTATTACCGTCATATATCTAAGACTCAAATTTTTGATTTTGCTAATAAGAATATCTATTTAAAATACGATAACTGCTTCAATAATATTAAACATTCAATACTAGACTCATTCTAATTTACTCTATAAAACTTGCACCTTTCACGCTTGGTGCTTACGAATGCCTACCTGAGATAATCTATCTTAAAATAAAGGATAGATCCCATACGCAATACTAAGATAAAACTTATTACATTTCATTATTCTTAAAGCCAGTAAGATAGGCTTCTTAGGAGTTAATTTGAAATGCTAATGTGAACTCACAAATTTCATTTAAGATTACGCCTTCATAGCCTCCTTGGTTAATAGTTACTCTCGCCGTTTTAGCCCTACAATGGTCGGCTGTGAATAAGCAAGCAGACAACTCGCCGCTGTAGATACTACGATTCTGGACAATGATGGACTTAAATCTGATGTGGTTAGGGTTTCGATGAGACTGTAAGGGCTTCATGTTTTTAATTATGAATTATGAAAATTTAAGCGCCTATGACCTTTAAATCTCTATTATCAATAAGAGCATAAAGTTTTGATTGATAGAATAGAACAAATACGCTTGCGTGTTTAAAAAAAAGGCAATGATAAATATAAAGAAAAATACTTTTAGCTGAACATATTACTGAGAAGGTTCGTCTACTTAAAACAGAAATAACATGTTATGAAACAGAGTACATGGGATAGGAAGTAACTTATAAGTTAATAGTTAAAGTTATGACGTTCAAAAGAATATGGAAAATATGAGCTGCAGATTCCCAAGCTGTAATAAACTTGTGGATGGTTAATAATAAAAAGCAGGTCTCAAAAGTTACTGCTTAGGACACCATTAACGCTAGGCGATGACGAGTAAACGATAATTTTATTCCCGTATAATCGAACACTTGTGTGACGTAAAACCGCGGAGTATTCAACAAAGACATAATTAAGAGTTGCCAAGTCTTGGCAAGTTTAATCGAATTGCAAACCACCCGCCGGAAGATTAACTCGCTCCTAGCGGCTGTAGTGGGCCTCGTGCCAGTCGTAAACTCCTCATAAAACCTCCGTGAATTAGGACCTTGCGAAAGTTGCAATACTTTGCTAAGATTCTTTTTAGTCCTATACTTCTACTCTAGCTAAGTTTCATAAAATTCGTATAAATAGAATTCTACCTAGCTCAGTGGATAAGGCACCTGGCTGTAGGTTGTTTTATCGCTTTTTATGACAGTCTACCCGGCTGCAACAATTATTCTTTCTCCGTTCCTACACAAATACCATCTCGCTTTAGTGACAGATTCGAATTTTAAGATCGAATGCTCCACGCATGTGATAGCAAAATAAATAATAATTTTCTGAAAAATATTAATCAAAGTTTTATTATACTAGAATTATTACAATATTAAATACAGAACAATAATAAACAGAAATATTAAGAGAACTCCAAGAGTTGTCTCCACGCTTGTCAGGTGTCGTGCATCAATTTGCCCTTAAAGAATACTGCCATTATCGAACAGTATTTATCGACCATGATCAATATACGATGGGCCTCTTGCCCAACAGAGCCTTCGCTCTGTTCTACCGTCGTGGTAGGTTGCTGGTTGTACACTAGTCGTGGACTCGTTGACTATCGGTTTAATACTGGCCCCCCTCTGCCCGAACACCGAGTATTTATAAGATCCTCGTAGTGCGTCTGCAGTGACACCACCCTGTAATACTTTGGCGCCACTTCACTTCCGTCGTTACACCAACTTCCGCCATCCGTATAACTTCCCACTTCCGGTTACTCCATTTTCGATATCCGTTGGCTTGATAATAAATGCTTCTTCGTTGACATCCGGTTGTACGACTTCCGATTACTACATTAATGAATACTCTACCCGGTTATTGACTACTTCCGTCATATGGTTACTTTACAATAATAAATACAATTCTAACACATGCATCATTAAAAAGTTTTCTGACCTAATGCTACAGAAAGCATTTTGTTTGCGCACATAAATAAATCGTTAGTTATAACAAGACTGAGAAGTGCAGGGCCTAATTTTCTGTAAAAAAATCGCGAATGAAACTCAATAGACTAAACATTATGAAACTTGGCATAATTGTGTGCCTTTACGAATGATAACACATTTTTATGCAGATAAATAAAGATATTTCTGTAGTATAATGCGTTGAATCTACGGCAGTAAAGCTATTTGGAAATCATATTTCAATTCAATTAGTAATTAATATAATTATTATAAAATCATATCTTATTGAAAGTCATAATTCTATTACCGCTTCCAAAGCAATTATAGCGTCGTCGCAAACTAATCACCAAAATTTTTCTTTGGTTATTGTTAAGTGTTATATGTATATACAAAATATACATTCGTGAAAAGTTTACCAAATGTAATCTATTTGTACGATTTCTAAAAGATTTTGCCGCGAGTTTTTCTAGACAACTGCTCTTTCTCTCGATTAATAGGTCAGATTGATTAATGCAAAGATAAAGAAGATGAACCTACATTTAATATAAATATTTTCCTTTCAATAGCAGTTACACATGTTTACTTTGTGACTGACCAACACACCGGACATACATCATTATCGGTAATTTGTTACAATCCCTTTGAATTCGTATTGATTGCTCCGCTATTAGTTCCTTCACAAAAGTTGGACCAATCAATCATACATAATCCAATATTTGTCCAGCGTGTCCTCTTCGGGTAATTGAGGGTTGATTAATGATGAGCGGTGTTTGCGAGTTTGCCAAATGTTTGTGATTACACGCCCAAGTAATGAAGGTTCTGGTAGTACTTGTATGTTCTTGTTTTATGCGCTGTTTTGATATCTGAGTGTTGATTAATATTCTCATAGGCAGTAATAGGAAAAAAAAATAGATTCGTTATTATTTGTATATACCCCTTTCTTCATTTATTTTCTTTTTATATTAAGTAAATTATTTATTCAGATTATATTGCTTTTTCAAGCATGAATTTGAAATAATGTTATTATTTACTAACTTGGCATTATGCGACACCTTAGGTAATTAATCATTTTTAAATGTAGATTAATCGATGCCATCATTGATGATTATTTGATACGAAATGAAAAATGCTAACCGCTGTATATTGTTGTACAATATCGAACTTCAATGCAATGAAATAAGATTTAAAATAATATCCATTAGTATAATATACACTATTCTGAAAATATAAAATCTTGTAACTGTTGTTGATATATGGCCGCATTTGGGCGCTGACACAGCTTACGTGCATATGTTTTTATATAATTTACTATTTTTAAGCAACTTCCAAAAGAGGAGGTTCTCAATTCGACTGTAGGTTTATAACTTCATGTTAATTTAATTTCGAGCTTTTACAATATTTCCTCTATTTTGATACAATTTGTTTGTTTATGTATGTATACAAATACGAGTATAACGTACATACACGTATACACATACTATACAAACAGTTTGTTTATAGTTTTCCATAGTCTTCGAGAATTTCGTTCCAATGAGGTATCCCAAAAACAACCTCATTTTAACGATTCTATTAAGGCTCCTGTTGCAGCAAAAAGTTGATGGTATTTACTGAACAATAAGTTACCAAGTAAAGTACCATAAACCTTTACAATATGAGACGAAACGTGGTTATTTTGTAAATTTTCAATGATTTGAAGTAAAAAAAAATATCACCTAACGACCTCCAAATTATTGCCATGAAACCATTTTACTCCTTGAATTTTTATTAAAACAAGATAAAAAATATCTACATCTTTATTCAAGAGAGATAAATAATTTGGTTTTATAATTTTTTTCAATACTAATTTATTTGATCTATACTAATATTATAATGAGGTAAAGTTTCTGAGTTTGTGACGTTGTAGGGGTTGATCTCTGGATCTACTAAGCCGATTTTCAAAATTATTTCACCAATAGAAAGCTACATTATTCCTAAGTGACATAGGGTTATATTTGATTATGATTAATGTTTTTTTCTGATGCCCAGCGAAGTGGGCACGGGTCAGCTAGTTCACAATAAAATAATAATTCATCTGAAAAACGAACCCGTTTATAAAATCCT
The DNA here is from genome assembly GCA_949752895.1 of Dendrolimus pini. Taxonomy (NCBI): domain Eukaryota; kingdom Metazoa; phylum Arthropoda; class Insecta; order Lepidoptera; family Lasiocampidae; genus Dendrolimus; species Dendrolimus pini. The sequence continues at coordinate 23,648,647 of OX457130.1, forward strand.
CAAGGATATTGACGTTGCTGCAAGCCTTTACCGACCTAGGTATAACTTTTTTTAATTTTCTTAAAACTATTCCTTGTATAAAGATTTCCTTAAAATTACCAGACACCGCATTAACATCTTCAACCCTCGTAACTCAAGCTACTTCCAACACGGGCCCCCTTTTTAACCATTTGTGATGCAAATCTTTTACAACATTCATCTCTTTAGAAATAAATTATTATTAGGTTATTATGAAAGGTTCTGCGATACGGGGATGTGTAGAAATATATAACTAGTTAAGAAACAAATAAGGGTGAAAGCGGTGGAGCAGTGGAACGGGAGATATGTCGGAGGGACCACAGCGGGAGTAACAAAGCTTTTTCTACCCACCGTCCAGGGCGCTTTTAAGACCATTAGGAAGGTAACAATTACCCCCATCTGGACACAAATACTGACCGGACACGGCGGGTTCTCAGCATATCTACACAGATTCAAAATAAAAGACAGTCCAGCTTGTTTGTGTGGGCTCGAGGCGGACGAGACGATTCAACACCTGATGCTCGAATGCCCAATAAATGAGGCGCATAGGTGCGACCTGGAAACAGCTACAAAAACAAGTCTGACAGAGGACACAATAAAATAACTAATTGCAGAAAAGGCAAGGCTATATATTAGTATATTAGTGTGCAAACCTATGGAATAATGTATATATGTGTGTGTATATATATGTGAGTATGCATGTGTGTATATATATATATATATATATATATATATATATATATATATGCTAGCTGACCCGGCGAACTTCGTACCGCCATATTTTCTGAATTCCTAAAAGACTATGTTTCATGACACAAAAACAAAATCACCGTAATCGGTCCAGGTGATTAGGAGGATTTTAAAACTCGATCTCAGCGCCACCTACCGGTTCTAATTGCGAATCTAAACCATCCGGGAACCCACTCAAACACACAAAAACAAAATCACCAAAATCGCTCCCGGTGATTAGGAGGATTCTAGACCCCGATCTCAGCGCCACCTACCGGTTCTAATTGCAAATCTAAACCATCCGGGAACCCACTCAAACACACAAAAACAAAATCACCAAAAGCGTTCCCGGTGATTAGGAGGATTGTAGAACCCGATCTCAGCGCCACCTACCGGTTCTTTTTGCTAATCTAAACCATCCGGGAACCCACTCAAATACACAAAAACAAAATCACCAAAGTCGCTCCAGGTGATAAGGAGGATTCTAGAACCCGATCTCAGCGCCACCTACCAACGGGATAAAAAGTATCCTATGTCTGTCTCCTGGTTCCCCACCAATTTTCAGCCAAATTGGTACAGGCGTTCTTAAGTTATAAATAGTGTAACTAACACGACTTTCTTATATATATATATAGATATAGCTGTCCCGGCAGACGTCGTCCTGCCCGTTAAAAAATAGGGGTTGATCGTAGAAGGTTGAAAATTTAGGGTTATTTTTAAAGCTATCATAAAAAAAAAAACAAAAAATTAAAAAAATATATTTATGGATGGACTACCCTTAACATTTAGGGGGATGAAAAATAGATGTCTGATTCTCAAACCTACCCAATATGCACACAAAATTTCATGAGAATCGTTCAAATTAAAATCTAATTCAACCCAGTAGAAAATTATAAAAATACTAATATCGCTATTAAAAAATAGGGGTTGATCATAGAGGGTTGAAAATTTAGGGTTGTATGTATTTTTGTATGTTGTATCATAAAATAGAAATTAAAAATTTTGTTTAAAAAATAAAAATTAAAATTTAGGGGTGGACTATCCCTAACATTTAGGGGGATGAAAAATAGATGTTGGCCGATTCTCATAGATACCGGATAAGCACAAAAAATTTCATCAAAATCGGTCAAGCCGTTTCGGAGGAGTATGGCAACGAAAACTGTGACACGAGAATTTTATATATTAGATGTGTGTGTGTGTGTATATATATAATAATAAGTATAAGCATAGAATTAATAAATATTATTTACTAATTATACATAATTTAAGCAAACAAGGTCCCTGACTATGTTAGGGGTAAACGGGAGCCAGGTGGCTCCATTTAAAAAAAAAAATATATATATATATATATATAACTAGTTTCTGCCTGCGACTTCGTCCATGTGGCATAGTAAAAAAAAGTAAGTTAAAAAAACCCCGATTTTGAAACATTCTTCATTGGTGCTCTGCTCCTATTGGTCTTAGCGTGATGATATATAGCCAATAGCCTTCCTCGATAAATCGGCTATCTTACGCTGAAAGAGTTTCAAATTATACCACTAGTTCCTGATATTGGCGCGTTCAAGCAAACAAACAAACTCTTCAGCTTTATATATTAGTACAAGATAAGATAATAAGGCAAATAAACTCGCAGGGGGCTTAGTGGCGAAGCCTTAGGTGAGTAGCCTTAGGTAGCGACACCTCGGACTTGACTCCGTGCTTGCCTTAGCTGGTACGGAGCTATAGTGATCTCACTATAGCTAAGACTCAAGCTCCAGGGGTGGAAGTGATAAATGGCCTAACATCGGAAGTAGCTTCGGTGAATCTGCAGCTTACCTTTCAACATCTCTTAGCCACCCACACACATGTTGACCTCACTTTAATGGCATTTTTTGGGGCCCATGCAGGGAGTGGCGAGTCACCATCTGCCCATTTTTTCGTGTTTCTCGAACATTGCGATGAGCAGACGCCATAGACCCCATATGCCCAGACCCCTATTACCATTAGGAGTGCACCCCAATAGCCCGGTACTTTTTGTTCTCATTTCCCACAATAGTCCTACACTGGCCGGCTTTAGCTTATAGTATGGTGTGTTGTTTTTGCATACTACCAATATAAATGTTTTGTTATGTACACATTTATTACATGTTAAGGGTCAAGATCACCACCAAAAGGCTAAGAGTTTTACGCCGATATTCTATGAGAGCGTGGTATCACATCAATCGAGTCGGCCCTAAGCGCTGTAATCAACATAACAATTCTAGAATAACTGAACCACATAAAAACATGCAAGTTGTTATATTATCAATTTAATGATTTTTCTTTTGTTTCAGGTTTAAAAAGTGGTCACAGCAAAGATAAAATACATAAACCAACGGAAATAAAAAAAACAAAATCAAACAACTAAATAAAGGAATGACCGCACTTCCCCGGACTATCGTTTACCCGGTTAGCCGAGTCCTCATGAATATGACATCAGCCGGCCCGCTGTTTTGATATATGCCGCGATCCATCACCGGCCGACGGATGTATGGTTGCTCGTATACTTCGTGTAAAAGCGTCCTTATATTCGATATTATAATAGTTTTATGTCGGCACACTTCGTCGTGTCTCCAAGAAACGGTACTTGTAAATATGCACTACAGGAATTTAATGTTTTTGGTTTTATCAATAACTTGTCGAGTTATTTCGATGACAAAATTAGAACTCATTCTATAACCGTGCAGCAATGGAGAAAAAATACAATTTCCTGCGGCCGGGTGGCCTGTCTTAAGAGGCGACAAAACAACCCAAAGCCAGGTGGTAGGGTACTTGCCCGACTGGATGGCTACCACCCCTCGTCTAGAGTGTGGCGCCATAACAACCTTTAGTTGTGTTCCGGCATTAGTGACCAGGTTCCAGTCTCCATTAAGATAGCAGCAGCGCATTTGTAGCACCTTTGGTGTTGCAAATGTCCATAGGCGATGGTAACCGCTTTCCATCAAGTGGGCCGTCTGCTTGTCTGCTGAACTCCTGCAATAAAAAAAGTAACATTAATCATCATTATTTATTAACTGAACCACCGTCAGTTTTAATAATCTATCAATCCCTGACAAGGGAAAGAAAGAAAAAAACTTTATTTGCAAAAATAGCGATGTAATTACATTTCTTATACATTTTTATACACAGAGCATATTTTGAAAATTTGAACGCCGCATTTTCAGCAAACAATGTTTCGTCGTCGTCGTCGTCAGCCATTTACAGTCCACTGCTGGACGTAGGCCTCCCCAAGACGGCGCCACTCATACCTGTCCGCTGCCTTTCTCATCCAGCGCCTACCGGCGACCTTGCGTAGGTCGTCGGTCCATGGGGCTGGAGGGCGTCCGACACTACGTTTACCGAAACGCGGTCTCCACTCCAGGACTCGTCTGCTCCAACGACCACCGGTCCTGCGACAGACGTGACCGGCCCACTGCCTTTAACGTGCTAATTTTGCGAGCTATGTCTGTTACTTTGGTTCTCTTACGGATATCCTCATTTCTAATTTTATCCATAAGAGAAACACCCAACATAGCTCGCTCCATAGCCCGTTGAGTGACTTGGAGCTTGTGGACCAATCCTGCCGTTAGTTTCCACGTCTCAGCCCCGTAGGTCAGGACGAGGAGGACGCACTGCTCGAAGACTTTTGTCTTCAAGCATTACGGAATGGTCAACAAGAATACTTGACGAAGCTTACCGAATGCCGCCCAGCCCAACTGAATCCTCCTATTGGCTTCCCCCTCGAAGTTGTGCCTGCCTACCTGTGTTTTCTGTCCTAGGTAGACATATTCCTGCACAAATTCCAGAGGGACGCCATCGACGTTTACCGGTCTCGGCATGACGTGTTCTATGAACATGACTTTCGTCTTGTCCAAATTCATACCGAGACCGACCCGTCGGGAAGATTCATTTAAGCTGCCCAGCATTTCGGCAAGTTCCTCCAAAGTCTCTGCAAAGACAACGATATCGTCGGCGAAACGGAGGTGAGAGATGCGCTCGCTGTTGATGTTAATGCCCCGTCCAGCCCAGTCCAGAGTTTTGAAGACATCCTCCATCGCGTTGGTGAACAGTTTCGGGGAAATCACATCCCCCTGTCTCACCCCGCAACGTAGGGGTATAGGCTTCACCCTCCGGTCCTGAATCTGGACGGTCATCGTTGCGGCGTCATACAGACATCTCAGCACCTCAATGTATCGCCAATCAATACGGCATCTTTGCAAAGACTCCAGAGCAGCCCAAGTTTCGATGGAGTCGAAGGCTTTCTCGTAGTCCACAAATGCCATACACAGCGGCTGATTATACTCTTCGGTCTTTTGTATAATCTGCCGAACAGTATGGATGTGGTCTACGGTGCTGTAGCCTTTTCGAAACCCAGCGTGCTCCGGTAGTTGGAACTCGTCAAGTCTTCTGGCGAGACGATTCGTGACGACCCTCGAAAACAACTTATAGACGGGGCTCAAGAGTGAGATTGGCCTATAGTTTTTCAAAAGAGTGTTATCACCCTTCTTGAAATCCACAATTCAGTGGATGTGGAGAAATGTGGAAGAGGTCGCCCATTGTACTTATCTTTTTCTATTTTTGTTTGTTTATCCTTTGGGGTACAATAAAGAATCATCTGTCTATTAGACAAATTCAATATATATTAAAGTATTTTAAGTTATCCTTGTAAATATCGTTCTGCCTTCAGAATTATAATTATGAAACAATTAAAAGATAATTAAAAACGATGATACCATAGCTACAATAAATTAAACAACAAATGAGGATTAAATTGTTGTTTGATACATTTATTTCTTGCCTTTCAGGTAGTTTTTTTTTAAAGTTTATTATTTTGTCTAGTAGTAATAGTTTGGCACTTCTGTGTTCTTAGTGCCAACCTCCTTTGCAAAATTGCGTCATACAACTTTTATTTTTTAGTTATGTTATTCATAAGTTTCATATCTTATGTGTGTCGCCTTTGATAAATAATCTTGACTCTTACCTTCTATTTTGATTAAAAACTTATTTTTATATTTTTGATTGTCAACATAGTACATATATCATAACTCTGTAATTAAAAAATGGGGTATGACCAAATATATTCATTATAATTAAAACTTATTTTTTGCGCATTTTAAATCTTTGTTTGCGTAACATTAAGTATATTTTAAAAATAGCTTTACTGCTCTATACAGTGAAACGTCTCTTGGTACTAAGCAGGCAATGAAAAGTCACTAATATTTTCTGCTTATGGATCAAATTATGTTGTTCACACAAACTTTATTCGCCTATCTCCGCAGTGATAAATGTGCTGCATCCCTAAAACGACAAGGCGTTTCTCGTGATAGAAGAGAACCGGCGAAACCTTTTGTTTAGTTTGTTTGTCTATTGTGTATGCATGAAGTTGCGGGAGGCGATTTATTAAATCGACGAGGTGGGATTATGTTTAGTTTTGGGGGTCCCTCAATCAAGTACTTTTTGGGTTTTAGATATATTTCTTATTACTAGTAAATAAAATGCGCTAGTTTTTAGTAAATATCTAAATAGTCGAGATTGTTTCGTGAACTTTAGTACTTACTACAGCTAGTAATCAGTAGTAGTTAGCTTTGACTTAGTCCATGTGGAATTTTAATTTAAATTGCCTTGCGGTGCGGCAAAGCCAGAGAGTTTCCGAAGCGAAACTTCTTTACAATAGTTGTGATTTGATACTCGATGAAACAAAAAAAGCGATAACAAAATAACAAAAATAAAACTGACTTTACACTAAAAACAAAAAATAAATATTTAACCGACTTCTTTTTACAGCATCTTGAAGTCATTGTCAAGTAAAACATAATGTTACGAGTTTAGCGGGACTCGAATTAAAATGCCGTTGGAACTATTATAGAGTTTATTAGAACTATATAAACACGTACAACACAGGTACAAATATAATCGAACATATCAAATCCAAACGTAACGCAGAAGGTCGTAATTCAATAAAATACGTAAAGCCCGTCACTATAGATATACAAATGTGCCCGTATTGTAGTCGAGCTAATCCGTAACACCTGGCTAATGATTCAACCGCAACGGCCATAAACGAGTACAATAAAACAATGGACTGTTTTCTAGAATAATTAGTAAGCGCATGCCAATAAATAAGTAAACAAAAGAAGACGATCACAAAAGAATTACAATCAGTTCAAATGGCGACAGGTAATAAAATGTGTTTATACAGATAGTCAGGTGTGAATTTGTTTTTGTCAGCGCCTAGGTTGTAACAATAATAATTACTATATTTTGTAAATTTGTTTTCTTTTATTGTTTTACTTGGCACCGACTTCAAGATGTAGAAAGAAGTCGGTTAAATATTTTTGTTATTAGTGTCGCTTTTTCGTTTCATCGGGTATCAAATCACAACGATTCTCAAGAAGTTTCGCTTCGAAAATTCTTTGGCTTCAGCATTCCTCTACTTTAGATGCTTAATTCATCATCTCTTCCATGTAATAATGTATTCTATGAGTATTGAATTGATAAAATAATAATAAAGCCAGTCGTAACTACTTGCCAAGACATTAAACTGTCATTGTGACGGGGTGTTGTAAACCGTGGCGAGAAGATCAAAGAAGTATACGGCGTCTGAGAATATACTTCGACTTAATAAAGTTCCGTAATTAATTTCTGCTTCGACGATCCTCATTATTATATTCTATACGTATTTTACACAATATATAGTATAATTGAATACATTTCACTGGCTTTGTTTATGTCGGTTGAAGTTTCACTTCTCCCAAACGTCGCTTTCGACTTGTTCTACCTAGACATGTGTAAGCACGGATTCGAAGTTAAAAATAAAAAAGTGTGGTCTCGGGACGCTCGACAGATGAGATAACTTATACTAATCTAAGTTAAACTATTTAATATTGAAATTGTTTAGCTTGAGAATAGCTTAGGTTATTACTTAAATTTTATGTATATTTATATGATAATGTAAGGAAAGGTTATTTATTAAGAAAATCTTTTATTGATTATAAAATATATTTTATTCTTAGTTACAATTATTGAATGTGTACATTAGAATTATTTGTATGTACATTATTAGTATCGTTATTTAATCAAATTACCGAAATACGGCTAGCGCTGTGGGTAGTAGAGAGAGAAGGAGCCTGCCTACCGCTGCCGTATGCGTGAGAGAAAGGGAAGCCAGACAGACTTGCGCCGTAACGCGTTACGTAACTTAGCGGTTTACCCTCCTATAAGAAGTTATCACGTCGAAAATCCGGATATTCCGTACACACGTAACTGCTGACCCTGATAGTATAATTTTGTTGCCATCAGCTGTTGTGTAAATGTTTGTCCCAATACAATATAATGTGTAAACTCTATATAACGACATTGAAGAGATTATGCATTTTATGGCGTATAGAGAGTAGTCATTAAATGGACAGACGTCTGTAATTTTTGTCTGACGTCTTTTCCTGCACTAGTAATTTTATTGTATTATTTTATTCATATCTTGCGATGTTAAGGCATCTTGGTGATAAAGGAAGTACTTAGAAACTTGGGTATTTCGGAATTTCTTAGAAATTTCGGTAAGCATGATGTCGATAGTCGAGTTTATTACGGGTTAGGATAATAAAGCGATAAAAGAATGTAAACAGCTACGCAGTTTTTACTAACTTTGGTAACTTAAAAGGTACTTTTTAACCGACTTCAAAAAAAGGAGGAGGTTCTCAATTCGTCGGGATCTTTTTTTTCTTTGCTTTTTTTTATGTATGTTCGCCAACTACTCCGTGATTTGTGATCCGATTTACGTGATTCTTTTTTTGTTCGACGCGGAATAGCTTCCAATTGGTCTCCTAAAAATTTTACATAGTTTGGCCCAGTAGTTTTCATTATATGAACATTTTTTATGAAAAAAAATTCCTTTTCGTTCCATATGTACACCGATTACTCTGAGATTTATGATTCGATTTACGTGATTCTTTTTTGTTCGACGCGGAATAGCTGCCATGTGGTCCCCTAAAAATTTGACATAGTTTGGCCCAGTAGTTTTCATTTTACGAACATGTTTTGTTCCCGTTTCTTGGGACCTATATTTTTTAAGAAGCGCGGCACCATTTGTAGGTCCACCCATACATAGCTAGACACTAAAAAGTAACAAATAAAAAATAAAAACTTCGTTTTAAAAAAACCTACTTCAAAAACTAAAAAACTAAAATGTGTAAAATAACGTATTTCTAAAGCTTTTATTATTAATATATATTATCTAAAATATCTTGAAGTCGGTGCAAAGTAAAACATAAAAATTACTATATTTTGAAAATTACTAAGCACCGACTTTAAGATGTTTTAGATAATATATGTTAATAATAATAGCTTTAGAAATAAGTTATTTTATACATTTTAGTTTTTGAAGTCGGTTTTTTTAAACGAAGTTTTTATTTTTATTGCTCAATTGTTGTCGTTATTGAGAGTGGGTGTAATGCTATATAGAAAGTATTATTGTATGGAAGACAAGCTAAACCGACCAAAGCCAAATGATTTCAAAGCTTGAGGGGTTTAGTCGTTAAATCGAGTGACGTTACATGGAGTTTACACTGTATATTATGTATTCATCTTTTTAGTTTCCTCTATCAATCTCATTCCTGTAATTTGCGCTCAAATGAAAATCTTCTGCTAACGATATCTAAACACAGTTTGTCCTTCGTAGGAAATTCTTTTGCCGTACAGGCAAAAGTACATTTTGGGCATTGTGAGCCACTAACGGAACGCGTCCATGGTCGTATGTAGTATCGCTAGCCAATTCTTGAAAAACACAAAAAATCCTTAATGACTTTTTAAATACATTCTGGAAATGGCCCAGATATTAACACCCAAAATCGTGAAAAAAAATATGTTTCAGTTGGTAATCAATGTTAATAATAAATATAAAAAAAAATATACAAATTATTTGAATTTCTACAAGTATAATTAATTGAAAATGTTTTAATGAATAAATAAAGTGAATAAAAATTAAAGTGAATTGTGTAAAAAATACAAGTAACAATGCGTCGACGACCCCTACCACCGGTTCGCGAAGAACCGAACTCGAAAATTTGGAAAAAATGGTGCGAGAACGATTTCATAGTGTACATACTAGTGGCGTGTGTCGGCGCGTTGTCATATGCGAACAGTACTGATGGGCAATTTGTGCATGACGACATCCCCGCTATAGTGTCAAATAGTGATGTGACCGGGTCCGGGAACGTTCTTAGTGTGTTCCGAAACGATTTCTGGGGCACACCGATGTCAGATACGAAGAGTCACAAGTCCTACAGGCCGTTGACTACATTGTCCTTTAGGTAAGTTGTGAATTTTTAAAATATTATCTTTCATGTTTGCGTGTCTAACTCTTAGGTAGTATTTTTTAACGGTCCGTCAGTCCCGTACATAATTGATTACTACTTGCTGATGATTAAGGAAAACATTGTTATGAACCCTGTACATCGTGATAACTGATATGTCAAACCCGCCAAGCCGCCTTAGTCAACCGTTGCGGTTAGACTGTTCAGTTCCTTAAAGAATTAGGAGGACCAGGCCTAGCAGTGAGACAATTATTATTAAGATTGCATGTAAGTAAACATGTAAACAATCAACCATATGATACGTTGTTAATATTGCCCATGGGTATTTACACACCAAAGAGCCTATATGTATACGTTGGCTTTCTTATTGGGTTTTATTGGGTTTTAAGACCTTATGGATGAGCCTTATATTGTAGTTCTCTGGTAAACCCGGCAGAGGAAGCTTATTCCACAATTTACAGATATTTGTAGGTAGGATATCTGAATTAAAATAATTACTACCCCTGGTCTAGAGTATGCCCCAAAATAACTTTGAGCTTTGTTCTGGCGTCAGTCGCCAGGTTCCAATACTCCCTTCGACGCTGGCAGCACACGAGTAGCGCCTTTGGTATGGCAAAATCCATTTTTGACGATAACCAGTTCCCATCATGTGGGCCGCTGCACTCCAACAATAAAACAAAAACTAAGTTAAATGGTGCAAGTATTTTTGACTGTTTTGAATCTTGGACCGATACGCCCGATGATGAAATGAAATGAAATCTTTATTTTATTTGTATGAAATCTTTATGTGTATGAAACATGAATATCAAGATCTTATGCTAGTGAGAACATGTTTCGCCATTTACTGGCATACAATTTTTCTTATATCCTAGTAACGTTTTTAAACATTTAATTTTTATTTAATTGTCCTATATCATTTTGTTGCACAATTTTGTCACCTTTGTTTCAAAGTTAAATACAAATATACATTTTATGAATGTCACTTTATTAATAATAACGAAATGTCAAATAAATACTGAATAATCATCGCATGTTGGTAATAAAATAATAATAAAATAAATAAATGTCATTTGATCTAATTAAATAATTCTGATACCCGATAAAAACATTACTCAACGAGCCATGAGAATAATTTTCTTTTGAATTGTTTGAGAGGTAATTTTCTTATTGATGCAGGTATTCGATTATATACTTTTATTGTTATTACGGGTATATTTTTATGACTTAATGCAGTCCTACGTATAGGGATTATTAAAGTTGGGTCCCTGTTCTTGATTTTCGAATATATTTGGTCTGTATATGCTGAAAAATATTCTGAATGTTCCTTTACAAATATACCGATTTGTAATATGTATAAATCAGCTAGAGTTAATAATTTGTGTTGTTTGAATAATTGCCTGCAAGAAGTAATTGGACTCACTCCGCATATAGCTCTCAAACACTTTTTTTGAGCAATAAAAGCCCTGCCAACTTTAGTTGAATTGCCCCATAGAATGAGTCCATACTGTAAAACGGATGCGACATATCCATGATACGCTGTTAGAGCTGTTTTTTGCCCAGAAGTCGTACGTAGTCTTTTTAATGCAAAAACAAATTTATTAAGTTTTTTACAACCGTTGTCAACGTGAGATTTCCAATTACAATATTTGTCCAAGGTTAAACCGAGAAATTTATTTTCATCCACTTTTTGTACAGTTTTGTTATTATATGTAATATTTTCATTTATATGGTCAATAGTATTGTAGTTTTGAAATTCCATAAATTTAGTCTTAGATATATTAGCCTTAAGATTGTTACATTTCATCCAACATATAATTTTGTCTATTTCTGAAATAATATTCTCTATAGAAAGTTTACTTTTGTCTTCATCTGTGACTACAATAGAAATGTCGTCGGCAAATAAGACACACTTTTGATTCGTAGTTGAAGGTAAATCATTAAGATGCCTCATTAATTTTATAATTTTTCATTTCTACGAGTCAAAATATTTTTAAAGAGACATTACAAGGCATAATATAGGTATAATATATCATAAGCACATTGACATTTGAGGAAAGTCATTCATCTCACAAGCTTTACAAGTCAGCAGGCGTTAGTTGCGCATGTAAGCAACAAAACAGAAAGGGATTAGGGTCCCAAGATCATTCAATAAGTCTTACGGTGCTCGGCCGTGCGTGTAACGGTTTACTCTGGGCAGGTGAAAAGGATAGACTGGAGCAAACTCAATTTTACAATATAATCTAGTTTTATATTATTCATGCAAAATTCTATGTTTCTTTTTATAATTTCAAGTAGTCTCAAAAAGCCTACTAACTTTGTATTAGACAGTTAATATCCTGTTTTTGAATGTAGGTACCTTATTACCAAATGTAATATTTCCATTTTTTTATATGTTTAAACAATGATTTACATTTGAATTAATTAAGTAGGTGAACCTGAGGAGTTATTATCATTATTTGCACAGTCATTTTCTAATTAACTAGTACGTTGTTGATTAAATAAATATCTGTCCAAATGATGATGATTATTTATTATATCGGCGAGATGTTCACTCTCATATTCTTGAACTAGCAGTTTTTCTAGAATGTTTATTTCGCGTACAATAACGAGTTTGGAGGAAACTTTACGCAGCGGTTTTCTCTTGGCGCTCAACATAGGGTCATTAAAGATGGGCGTTATAAAATTTCTTCAAGGCCGGCAACGCTTTGACATGGCCCCTGCTGTTGCAATCGTTTATAGGCGGCAGTGACTTTAGCTTGGACAGAGATTTGCCAGTTAATAATAAGTTTTTGGTTAAGTAGATGTCTGTCTTTATAACTTAAGTCAGGTTAACTCAAATTAAGTTTAGATTTAGATACTACATTTCTCACGGGTGACAAACATTTCTCAAGTTTATTATTTTTGCTTTAATTACGCAGGTCCACAAAAACATGTGTTCTGGGTGTCAGATACAAATCTGGAGTATTTTTTCCCGCTGAACACGAATTCAAAATTAAGCAAATAATCGAGAAAAACCCAAAATCGATCGCCCGACCGAAAAAAAGACCGTGGTTTTTAACGGTTTTTTTTGGATTTTTTCGATTATTTGCTCATTTACCCCCAATTCTCACTTAAGATTTGTGTTTAGCAGGAAATAATACGCCAAATAATCATAGTCCGACACATTGCTTTTTTTAAGGACAAGTGTTATTTAGCCTTTTACGCTTTAGTATGAAAATCGACACTGACAATAATTCACCTTAAGGTTTATTAACATTTTAACCATTAAAGGTTACTTTATGTTTTTTTAATCTACGCACTCTAGTTCCATATCATTTTTAAGTTAGAGAAAAATATTTTTTGTTTTATTTATTTTCACGCTAGTTAATATGCTAAATTCTTTGCACTATATGGTAGAGATATCATGATGTTAACTGGAATGGAGGAATTCACCAATTGTATAGCTGCATAAAGCAGCTAATATAATAAAGTCATAATAAGTTGGATAACAATGATTCGCTCTTATTACAATCCAATCAAAACAATTCCAAACAATAGAGAACAATGGAATCCATAAATAATAACAGCGCACCTCTCATTAATGATTCTCACAATCGTGTAATTGTTCCATCCGCACAGTCATTACAACTGTCGGGCAAGTCGCCCCAATTTCCCCCGCCGGGGTTTTTCGGGATGTTTGCCCAAAACGGACAGGGGGGAGAGGGCAATCCATCATTGTATCATTTCGCTACGTTTGCGTGAGACCTTTTTTACGTCTGAAGCTAAAAACATTATACTGCAATATTTTTTACTTATACGCGGAGAAAAATGAGAACCCTTGGTAAGATGACATGGGTACGGTTTTTGTTTAAATAAAAAATAGGTTATAATTCATTTTTCAAAATTTTGTTTACATGCAGTGAATTATTCGTTTGAGCGTATTGTGATAAAATCGCTATTTGTGAAGTGATAACTTCTTATTGGAGGGTAAACCGCTTCGTTACGTCGTTACGTAACGTTACGGCGCCAGTCTGTCAGGCTTCCCTTTCTGTCATACCATACGTAAGCGGTAGGCAGCCTCCTCCTCTCTCACACTAACCCACAGCGCTAGCCGTATTTCCATAATTAGATTAAATAATTATACTAATTATGTACAACAAAATTTTAATGTACATATTCCAGAATTGTAAATAAGAACAAAATATATTTTATAATTTATAAAAGATTTTATTAATAAATAACCTTTCCTTACATTATTATATTAATATACATAAAATTTAAATAATAATCTAAGCTATTCTCAAGCTAAACAATTTCAATATTAAATAGTTTAACTTAAGTTTCAATTATCACTTCTATCGGGCGTACCGAGACGCACATGTTTTTAAATATAGTCAAGTAGTAAATAAAGCTTGATTTAAATTTGCATTAGTTAAATGGTTAATTAACTTGCGAATAATTATTATCATTAATCTAGAACTCATATAATGAATGTGTCTATCTAAACAATGATAAGAACTTAATCAGATTCTGAAATAACTAATAAATAAAATAACAGACGAGCGTGCATGACAAGAACTATGAATGTCAAAGAAGCAAGTGAGGTGTGTAAGAATAAGCCTCAATGGCGCTCTGTTGTTCGTGCCTACCCCGCAAGGGACCTGGCGTGAAGTTATTCAAATTCAACAACAAAAGATTGTGCTAAGGTACGTTATCCTGGTTGTCACATTCTGAGCGAGATATGGCTCCTAAAGAACCCTGCACTAGGCAAAGCCTGTATCGCAGGGGTCATATAATCTTATATAAACATAAAATGAAACGTTATTAAATACATATAGGTATATAGTGTGGAAGTGTGAGCGCTTGAGTATGTCGCGTCTGTGTATGTTGTGTGTGTGTGTGTGTGTGTGTGTGTGTGTGATTTAAGACACAATACGCAGTAGTTCTTCTGTTTGAGAGTACGTAAGAGAATGTAAGAGTTTGAATGTAAACTTTTTTGCCTGTTTTGATGTTAATTTAATCATTTCACCTTTGCTTAGCTTTGCTATACTGTTATATATAAAAGGGTACCTGAACGCGGAAAATCGCTGTGCAAAAGATGTTTTGACTTGCGGTATAGGAATATTAATTCCTCGACGTTTAATTTTGATGTTTGGTTTTTTATGTCTTGTGATAATCGATGTGTTTTTAACGTGATTTTTTGGATATACAGCTGCTGTACACTCAAAACTTCAGTTTCAGTATATAGCTTACTAGTACAATAGCGGAACGGCTTCTTCATCATTACTTTCAGCACGGATCGCTGGGCTCTTTCTAAGTCGATCATTAGCGTGATGCCGGCTCCCCCCCATGAGGTGATACATTAAGTAATAATGGATTCACATAGAGATGTATACACCAGCCTCAAAATTTTGTTGTTCGCACATGCCCGTAGCGAACGCATTATATAAATTAATTTTCGAACTCTTTTAGAAAGGTTTTTAATGTGATTTTGGAAAGTAAAGTTATTATCTACTGCAACTCCTAGATATCTGATTGATGTAGTTTGTGAAATCGATTCACAGTTACATGTGTAAAAATAACAAAAATAATGAATTTTAATATCCATTTTAGGTTCAGAAGCTTTAGTCTTGTGAAAACATAAATATTTGGTTTTATTTAAGTTCAAAGTAAGCAGGTTATTGTCTAGCCACACCTTAATTGCCATCATACCAACCTCTGCTTTATGTTTAGCTGATTCCCAACTATCACCGTAAAACAGTGCAACAGTATCATCCGCATAACAAATAAGATCGGTTTTTGAGCTGGCAAGACTTAGGTCATTAATATATAATGTAAAAAGAGTAGGGCCAAGTACACTGCCTTGTGGCACTCCAAAGCGGACCGGCAATACGTTACTGACGTACTCGCCAATTTTGACTCTTTGAGTTCTTCCCTCCAGGTAATTACCAAACCATTGCAGTGGAAGACCTCTGATTCCGACAAGTTCCATCTTTTTTAACAGCGTCGAAACCGATACTGTGTCAAAGGCCTTCGCCAGGTCAAGGAATACCCCAATTGTCTTCCGTCCCGTGTCAAGATTTTCAACAACCCGCCTGGTGAGAAGCTCAACTGCATCTTCAGTTGATTTATTTTGTCTGAATCCAAATTGGATGTTTGATATTATATTAAAAGTCTCCATGTATTTTGAAAGGCGGCTGTTTAGTATTTTTTCCAGAATTTTAGAAAAAATGGGCAATAATGAAATTGGCCTATAGTTTTCGGGCGTATTTTTCGGCCCATTTTTGTATATAGGAATGACGTTTGCCTGTTTCCAGTAGCTTGGAAATATTCCCGTCGCTAGACTGATATTGAAAATATGGCATAGAGGACTCAATATCTCTCTTTTTGTTTCTCTGATAACAGCGGTCCTGATTCCGTCAAGTCCCGGGGCACTATCTATTTTCAGGTTATCGATGAGTTTTCCAACTTCAACCTCATCGGTCGGTGTCATAAAAAAATGATTGAACAGATGAAGTGAACAATATTTTAATTAGGTTTCGCGCAAGCTGCTTCTCAGTCTTATTGAGTTTTTTTAGAAGTTTATCAGCAAGTTGAGAGCCAATGGTGGAAAAGTATTCATTACATTTGTTTATTGATTCTGATGAGATAGAATTATTGTTAAGAAGTACAGTTGTAAGTGAGTTTTTACTATGGTTTCCTATGGTTTCCGATCACAGCTTGGATTGACTTCCATAATTTTTTTGGGTTTTGTTAGTTGTTTTCCAGTTAGTTTTTCTCGTACTCTCTTTTAAGCTTACGTAAGAGATTATTGCAAAAGTTCTTGTACCGGTGGTATATAGTTTTACATTTGGGTCTTTTTTGTGATGTAGGTGCAGTTATCGCGGTGTTTCATGCATCTTACAAGTCCCGGTGTAATCCATGGTTTTAAGACAAACTGTGATCTGCTAATACACTTTGTTGTGGTGTGTCTATCAATTACAGGAAAAAGTATATTATAAAACTCATCAACCGCCACGTTAACATCGTGTGCATTAAGACATTTTGACTAATTAGCTTCACGTAGCTCAGTAGCAATAGCTTTGTAATTTATTTTTTGTATTTTTCTGTCGCAACTTTTAGGTTTTGTAGCCTTCATTGACATACCCACAAATGTCATGTAATGGTCAGTTATATCAGTTTTACATACCATTCCTACAATCTTATTCGATTTGGACTTAACAAAAATATGGTCTAAGCAAGAATTTCCTCTTGTACCTTTGGTAATTGCAGGGTGGAGTCCGTGTTCTGCTAGGAGGCAAAGGTATTCAGATGTTTTGTAGCAGGACTCCAAAATATTGATGTTTATATCAGGAATTATAATCGGTACATTGGTATTTGTAGAGTCGAGTATGTCAGTCAGCGAAGAGACAAATTTATCGATATTTGTTAAAGATGGCGATCTGTATATACTTATGATAGAAACGGTGTTGGCTATGTCGATTTGGAGGCATTCGGCTTCTTGGAAATTTGGTTCCGTAACAGTGGCACTCCATTGGTTTTTAACGTATACCGCTATACCTCCTGCCCTGTTAAGGTTGTTTGTAGTACAGTAAGAGTTATAACTTGGGATTTGGTGCAAGGGAGTATCAGTCTTAAGCCAGCATTCCGTAAGGACAATTATATCTATATCTCGGTCTAACCGGGAAAGCGCTACCAAAAAGGCATAAAAATTCTGTTGTATGCTTCGAATGTTAAAGGTGAGCAGCTTGAATTTATATTCATTGGTCAATACTTCTTTGCAATTTTCCAATAAGTCGGAGGTGTGACAGTTAATTTCAAAAGTGTTTGATTTACAGTATTAAGGTCGAGATTGGCCATGAAACTACCAGAATTGAATTATGTACCGAGAGAAGCATTGACATGATGTTCTCATCATCCTATTATGCATTTGATATATTGTTCTTATATACCAAATAGACAAATGACTTATCAGAGATAAGTGCCTCGTGTTGCTATCCGCTAATAATTGGCGAAGCCATTTCAATGCTCTTAGGTTCAATTTCAGTGTCTCTGCGAAGTGTCTGTTTCCATTAAAACTGCAAACGTGACCGAAGGTGTGAATGTGTAGAATATGTAGTTTGTAGTAAAATGTAAAATATAAGAGTGTGCCTTGTGTTTTCAGCGGTAGGCGTGAGTTGAATTGTGATTGTGTTGCTGTAAAATGATTATAAAAATGAAATAAATATTTATATTTTATCATGGACATAATATTAGAATCAATCAGGATAAAGTAACAGTTATTAACATTATTATTAGGTCTAATTAATTCACACAGATTGTTTGAGAAATGGTCCCACTTTTTCATCAAGGTCGTGTTGTGAGAGTATAGGTATAGCGGGTTTCTTTTCAGCTTCTCGAACGTATACATTTCCATTTTGGGTCCAGCAATAGCGAAAGTTATAACGCTGCGCCCGCTGTCTTGCATCTCTGAAGAGGATACGGTTATATTTTGTTAGTCTTTCATTTATATATATCTTTTTAGGGACTCCCGAGGCGATATCTTCTGTCGTAAGGTTGCGGCGACTTTCTGCTGCCTGGATGATTTCATCTCTCTTTGTTTTACGAAGTAGTTTTATAATAATTGTTCTGGGTAGTTCGCTTGTGTTTTCATTGGGTCTTAACTGTTTGGGTCCAACTCTCATTACTTCATCTATTTCTGTACTAGTTAATTCAACTCCCAGTTTTGTGGCTGTGTTACCTGTACAATATGAATGAGATTTTCATTGTTGGTTTCCGGTATTCCCGCTAATTCTAAGTCATTCTTAACTAATCTCTGTTCCAATTTGTTTATTGACATATCAAGGTTTGTTACGGTAGCCTTCAGTGACGAAATTTCTAATTTTTGATCAGTGATTGTTTTCTTGAAAGTCTCCAAACTAATGAAAAGAGTCGCTGATACAGCCGCTAGTTGCTCCTTTATGTATTGCATGTCCTTTTTTAGGATAGTAAGATCGTTACGCTCTTTAAATTCCGCCATTTCAAGACCAATTTTCCGAATTTCAGACATAAAGTCATTTATTTCAGTGTTTGCTGTTTCCGTGGAAAGTTTAGTCTGTCTGGCAGTGCCACGACGATGATTTACGTATTCTGTGGTGTTTGGAGTGTTATTGGGGTTTTCCATCGGACTTCTTAGTGGCGTATTGGTGTTATTACGCTTTGGTCGCGAACTGCTACAGAGCGGACAGAGCCAGGAGTTTTTTGCGTCCTGATTAAGGCTCTTATTAGTCTGTATGTCCAGGCCTAAGCATAATAATTCATACGTCTCTTGACAGGCACTGCATTTCATATTGCATTATGTATGTATGAAATAACTATTAAATTGATTTAAGTGTAAATTAAGCTATATAATGCTATATAAATATAGCAAAACAGGCACATATATGACTTGAATTTATTAATTTATAATTTGACCCATCGTCATAGTGACATTATTTTTTATTTTGACCTAAATAAATTTACTAATAGTAAATTTAGGCTAAACAAAGATACTATGTATCTGCCTTTTAAGTTACGAAGACGTATAGCTACTTTGTTAGCATTTAATATACAAAATCATGACAAAGTTATGTATGATATAACTGATATATATGACATAAATTTTAATAATAACATTAATGTTTTTAATAATAACTCTACTGCAAGTCCTAGCACTTTAAACTGCTAGATATGACCAACGCTAAACCTACTTCTAATTTAAATATAGTTCACCAAAATATACAGGGTTTAGCAGGTAAAGATTTAGAAATTGAACTCTTTTTAAAAGAACATAAGGTTCATGTCCTATGTATTACAGAACATTGGCTTAAAACTTTTCAAGTCATAAACTTCATAGAGAATTATACAGTGATAAGTGCATTTGTAAGGAAGTCCGCTATACATGGCGGATCACTTATCTTTGTAGCAAATGATGTAAAATGTAAAGAGCGTAGAGACATTATGTCCCTTTCTGTTGAACGGACTGTGGAGGTTTCTTGTATTGAGCTTGAGCGCTATGTAATTGTCTGCGTCTACCGACCCCCCACAGGAGATTATAATGTATTTGAAAGCACAATGGAGGACTTATTAAGAAAATTAAATAAAACTAATAAATTGCCTATAGTTTGTGGGGATTTTAATGTTAATTTGTTGGAAACGTCATCAACTCGTTCCAAGATCATTAATCTTTTCAAATCGTTCAATCTTATACATGTCTTTAATGAACCTACGCGTATAACTGCTAATTCAGCAACCTGTTTGGACAATATATTTTGTAGTTGCGAAATAATCGACAAATCAGTCTTAGATGTACTACGGTCGGATCACTGTGGCCAGTTTATATCAATACCTTTTGATAGTATTAAAATCAATTACAAATTAACCTGTAGGCCAGTAAATAATTATCGCTTAAGAACCTTTAAAGATAATTTATCCAAAACAATTCCTACTTTGGATCTCAGCAGCGAAGATCCAAACAACTTGTATAGTAATTTCTTCGACATTATACAAGCTGAATTTGAAAACACATTTAAAACCAAAATAATCAACAAAAGTAATAAACTTAAGTTTAGTGATTGGGCTACGAAAGGTATATATAAAAGTCGAATGAAACTGTATGAATTATACAGTGAAAAACAATTTAATCAAAATCCAGACTTCCTTCAATATATTAAAAAGTACTCTAAGACCTTTAAAAGAGTGTGCATCGCTGCCAAATCTCTATATTATAGTAACAGAATTAAAAAATCATCAAATATCATTAAGACAACTTGGAGTGTTATAAATGATGCTTCCGGCAAGAGTTCACGTCGAGATGATGCAATTAAACTTGTAATCAACAATAACACCATTAGTAATAACTTTGAAATTGCACAAACATTTAATGAATACTTTAGGGATATACCAACTTTAATAACTAGCTCTTTGTCATCATCACCACTGGAAGCTGAGCTGCTGATGACACAGTGCGTTGATCGATGTAATATCACATTCAAATTTAATCATATAGATACAGATGATATTGTAAAAACGTTTAAATCGTTAAATATTAAAAACACAGCTGACTTTTGGGGTATATCCTTAAAAGTATTAAGTGACTTAATATGCACTATTGCGCTACCACTAGTACAAATATTTAATCGATGTGTAGATAAAGGAGTATTTCCTGACTTAATGAAAGTTAGCAAAGTTATTCCTATATTTAAAAGTGGAAACAAAAACGACCCCTCCAACTTTAGGCCAATTTCTATTTTACCAACCTTAAGCAAGGTTTTCGAAAAAATAATTTTAAATCAACTGCTCTCACATTTTAATATTAATAAATTAATTCATACTAAACAGTTCGGGTTCACCAAAGGTCGTTCCACTACCGATGCAGGTGTTGAGCTTCTAAAACACATTTATGGTGCTTGGGAAGGGTCACAGAATGCCATTGGTGTATTCTGTGACCTGTCCAAGGCATTCGATTGCGTTGAACACGTGACCCTCCTGAAAAAGCTCAATTATTACGGTATTTATGGCGATTCTCTCAATCTTCTGTGGTCTTACTTAAACAATAGATCCCAAAGCGTTGAAATTAACAATATCAAATCTCGTGAGACTGGCATATCTATGGGTGTGCCCCAGGGCTCTATTCTAGGTCCCTTCTTGTTTTTGATATATATTAATGATTTGCCATATTTTATTAATGATATGTGTGAGGTAGTGTTGTTTGCTGATGACACGTCACTTATATTTAAAGTAGACAGAAATAAACAGAACTTTGACGACGTAAACAACGCCTTAACCCAAATATCTAAGTGGTTTACCGTAAATAACTTATCACTCAATCCGAATAAAACTAAATGTGTTAAGTTTGTTATGCCCAATGTAAAAGAATACGATGTTAATATTTCCCTTAACGACACTAGACTTAACCTAGTAGATTCAACTGTATTCTTAGGCATTAACCTAGATCAGAAACTCCAGTGGGGCGCTCATATATCTAGTCTCTCAGGAAAGCTTAGTTCTGCTGCATATGCGGTCAGAAGAGTTAGGCAGTTCACTGACGAAGAGACTGCTAGACTAGTTTATTTTAGTTATTTTCATAGTGTCATGTCCTATGGTATTTTACTTTGGGGCAACGCTGCTGACTTGGAGACTATATTTGTTTTACAAAAAAGAGCCGTAAGGTCAATTTACAACCTCGGCCCTCGGGTGTCTCTTAGGGAACGCTTTAAGGAAATCGGTATTATGACGGTCGCCTGCCAATATATTTTCAATAATATAATTTATATTCGTAATAATTTGAGTGCCTACAAGCGGTATAAGGATGTTCACGATTTCAACACCAGGCATTGTAATAAACTGATATTGCCATCTTTTAGATTACAAAAAGTATTGTCTTCTTTCTTGGGGGTTGGTATACGCTTCTTCAATAAGATTCCGAGTGAAATGTTAGATCTGCCCTTCACTAAATTCAAATTTAAAATAAAAAGTATCTTGCTTAAAAAGGGATACTACACTATTGAAGAATATTTAAATGACAAAACTTCATTTACATAACAGCTCGCTCCAACCTCTTATACTGTGTTTTGTACGAGTATAACGTTTTATCTTGCCGTACTTGTAAGGAATATATGGAGATATGTTGCAAAAAAAAAATAATACGTTACGTCTTTATATTTATAATAACTATAATTAATTTCTATCCTTTTATTGCGTTTTTGTCTTATTGAATATGCACTGTTTGCTACAACTCCATTAATTCTTCAAAAGTTATTCTGTAACATAATTCTGTATAAAATCTTTAAAAAAAAAAAGTACTTAAATATAAAAAATAGAACAAGAAATATAAAGAAATTTTTTTTTTAGCTAGACGTGTTGCTGGGGAGTTTCTTGCCGCTTCTTCTCCTTAACAGCAATAACACGTTGCGAAGCGGTGTACATAGACTAGGATGTAAAATTAAATTTTAACCTATATGTATGACCTTCAAAAAGTGTTCTCCAGTGGAACTTATTTTGAATAAAAACTTTTGAATTTGAATTTGAATTTGAATTTGAATATATATATATATATATATATATATATATACTTAATAGATTAATTTATACACTTTTTTTGCAGAGATTTCGTCACTAGTGACGCTATCAGCGTCATAGGAGGTAACAATTTTACCCTTATATTATAACTAGCTGTACCCGGCAGACGTTGTCCTAGCTTTATAAAATAAAATTTCTAGAACCCGATTTCAGAGCGTCATCTACCGGGACCAAATGTAAACTATTCTCAAATCCACTTGAACAAACAAAAATTTTCATCAAAATCAGGCCCAGCGTTTAGGAGGAGTATCGCGGCGCCACCTACTGGGTCCAATCGTTTTTCAACACATACAACAACAAAAAGAACACCTAAATTCTGGTACCCGATTGCAGCGCCATCTACCTGGTTCAAATTAAAATCTAAATCATCAAATAAATAATAATATATAAACATAAATACTAATATCGCTATTAAAAAATAGGGGTTGATTGTAGAGGGTTGAAAATTTAGGGTTGTATGTATTTTTTAATGTTGGTATCACAAAAAAATAAAAATAAAAAAAATATCTAAAAATTAAAAAAAATATTTAGGGGTGGACTACCCTTAACATTTAGGGGGATGAAAAATAGATGTTGTCCGATTCTCAGACCTACCCAATATGCACACAAAATGTCATAAGAATCGGTCAAGTCGTTTCGGAGGAGTATGGGAACGAACATTATGACACGAGAATTTTATAAATAAGATAACTTGTGGAACATATATTTAAAAGTAACGCCTACTATTTAATATTGCAGAAAATTACCTGAGCATTTATGCAGTTTTGCAATATTAATTTTTTGAAACACAAACAAGGCATATTTTATATAAATACCCTACAAAAGATATTTATCACTCACTAGCTGCGCCCCGCGGGTTCACTCGCGTGCTAATGGAACATCGTAATATTTTGCATAATTTCCACTATATCTTTAAAAATTATGGCCTTTGTGTTATTCTGATGTGTAATATTATTGTAGTTTCATCAAAATCCACTAAGAAGTTTTTGCGTGAAAGAGCAACAAGCATACATACATCCATACATTCTTACAAACTTTCGCGTTTATAATATTTTTACGAGCTACAGGACTCGAATTAAAATGCCGTTGGAATTACTATAGAATTTATTAGAACCGTACAAAACGTACAAAACAGGTACAAATATAACTGGATACAACCAGCACAAACTGCACGATTCGATAACACGCGCAAAGTCCGACACTATATAGATTATCAAATGTACACGTCTTGCTTTGATCGTGGTTCTCGCTAGACTGCCTTACCCCTCCGTTCGGGCATTGTTTTATACTAAGCTATACAATATGTCTCGACACAATACTCAACCAGGTAACAATAATTTCCAAGAATCACACCTGGCTAATGACTACCATAAAGGATAACAATAAATTGGTCTTTGTCGGTCGTAACAATACTTGTTGTTGTTGTTGTTGTCGGAGCGTATTTAATAAAAAAATTACTGATGACATGACAATGAACGACTGACCTGCGAAAGGGGAACGCGCCTTCAGATTTACAGGAAGAATTTAAATATGTTAGAAGAAAAGATCGTATAGGTCGAAATTAGGTTTATATGGCGGTACCAGACAGTAAAAATGAAAACGTTAATATTTCTAACGAATTCATCGTTAGAACTTGACAAATTGTTTGATGTAAATTTTAAATACAAGATAATTTCGAGGAAGAAACTCTCAAAGTGTTTCGGCGCGAAGTTGTCGAAGACCGGCCCGGTGATGGATGGGTCGGCTTTTAAAACGACTTCATCCGGTATATTTTTCTTATCCGGGTCGGCATTTGCATAGGTTGCGACCCCCACAAATCATAATATCCGGACTGAGATTGCTGAAACTTTTATGTATTATATTTTTGGATGATATATACAATGTTAGTCTTTCAACATTCCATTACGAGGCTCGAATGTTCTTTGATGTGATGGCTCAGTAGCTAAAGTATTTTCGTGTGTTAAAGTAATGTAATTGAGCGTTAAAGAAAACCCAATATACTCTTCAGAGAAAGCGGCTGGAAATTCGGAATAAGAATTAAGTAAAATGCCGGGTTTAAAACTGCTAAAACTTATTTTTAATTACGTGTAATAGTGGCGAAAACTTAATTTTTTTTTAACAAGACGAAAACCACTTTGAAACTAAAAATACATATTTTTATTCAAAACTAGCTTCTGCCCGCGACTACGATGCGTGGTGCGGTTTTTTAACTATCCCACGGGAACTCATTATTTTTTCGGGATCAAAAGTATCCTATATGTTGAGCAGAGATGTAAGCTACCGCCATACAAAATTTCATTTAAATCGGTCCAGTCGTTTCGGAGATTAGCCCGTACAAACTTACAGACAAACAGAGAAACAAAAAATTTGAAAAAAAACTAAATTAGTTCTATTTCACTTCTTACATCTCCTTGACTCGGTTTTTAGCTTTTTTTTTTTATTGTACAGAAATTCGACCTCTACAATTTTATTATATGTATGTATAGATAAAATCCCCTGGAGATAACGTTTGAATGTCATACATGTAAGTCAAAATTTAAATCTACTTCCTATTCTATGTACTTCATTTGTACCCAATCATATTTCAGATTGAAACAATATTTGTCACATGCCTTTCATGCCTCATTATCTGCACATATCAAACACTAATGAGTCTTCGTCCTCTCAATTTTGCAGTCACGAGTGCAACATTCAAAGATCCCCTTATGTACTCTGTTGCAAAATATGCACCACAGCAGTCATAAGAACCATAGAGTACATCAATACTACATATACAGTCGTCATAGATAGTAATATATTTTAGTCTAGTTTTAGTGATTCGATTTATAATTAGCATGTAGACAGTGTTCATTGCTTACTATACAGTTTGAGTAGTCACATCAAAGGATGAACATCAAATAAGCGGGCAATCCCTGCCCAAATGTTTAACATTTAGTACTTTTCTTACCCAAATCGCTCCTCGCTCTTACAACTCATTGCTCATCTTATCCATTCTTACAACGTAACTACATCATTTTAACTGATCAAAAATTCAATAATTTCACCTAAAATATTGTACAAAAAAAACTCTTCAAAGAAAAAGATAGCAAGGAATACAATCAAAAGAAATCGCGGACAAAAATATAATGTTTCAATGGAATCTTTTGGTATGATACCGCGATCCAATTGTCCAGCCTCTCACGCTGGAATACCTTGATATTTATTTTCATATAAAGCATTGTTGGGGATTTATCTAATATTTGTTATTATTTATTTTTGTATGAAGGTTGTAATAAAGGTAGATGGATAGCAAGGTATAAAGTTCTTTAGTTAGTTTTAATTTGACGAAAATTAATTTTAGTATTATAAAGCATATTTTATTATTCATCTAAACAGACATCTGTAACAGCTTTCTACTAAATACATATGAAAGTATAAAATCATACATACATAACTTCACGCCAGGTCCCTTGCGGGGTAGGCACGAACAACAGAGCGCCATTTAGGCTTATTCTTACACACCTCACTTGCTTCTTTGACATTCATAGCTACTTGTCATGCACGCTCGTCTGTTCTTAAGGCTCCTGATAGTACACGATCAATTTGATCATGGTAGGTGTGTCGTGGCCTTCCGCGACTTCTGTATAAAATCAATTTATAAAATGTCTGTCTGTTTTTCTGGGTGTCTCGACTAATCTCTGAAATGGCTGGATCGATTTTTACAGGATTTTGACCGGCAGATTGCTGATGTCATAAGGAGTAACTTGACTCCTTTTTTACTTTTTACGCTGACGAAGTCGCGGATACAGCTAGTTTATAATTAAAGCTATGTTTTCACAATTTTAAGCGCGTTTGATTTCTATTTCCGACGTTTCGTTCACTTTTTAGTAGCCGTGATCACGGAATACAAAGACGTCAAATGTCAATGAATAGTGTTAAATTATTATTGAGCCTACCTCTAACTTGTGTCTTTTAATGATATAATTTTAATTTTTGTTTATGGTTAATATTATTTACCAAAGATCAATTTTTTTTAATCTATGGAAGCCCTTTAATTTACCGCCGCTTGGCAATATTTTTTATTATAATTATCAAAGTGTTATTATAATTACCACTATCCGTGCAGGGGTTGCAAATGTGGAAGTATGTAGTTCCCGTACAGTAGAAGTAAAACTTCAGAAAATATATTCACAGATAATTCTTCTCTATCTTTTATTAACTGGTCTTATTTCGGTCCAAATTGGACCTATGTTTAATCATCGGCCTTATTGACTCTAATGTGTGCTGCACAACCAAAACTCATATAACACCTTCTCGCAGGCTAAGTCCTATTATATTTTTGTCTCTGTTTAGTGTCGCTCTTTCTTTTCATCTAGTTTCAAATCACAACAATTCTAATGTAGTATCACTTAAAAAATTGATTTCCAGTTCGGATCAAAAATAAAATATTTGATTCATGTTTTCTACGTTTCAATTATTTTTAAAGAAAATCAGCAAAGCATTTTTCGTAAAACGACTTTGTTTCAACGACCAAAAACACCTCTTCAATCACTCCACCCCATAATATGAAATCCCGTGATATTATCAAACACAAGCAAAATATTGCATCTTTTATTTTCTCTTCAGCAAAACTTTGCATTGAATTTTCAATCCTCCTCCTAATGTATAAGGATAAATTTGCCCTAACATCATATCACACTTGCTTCGCACTTCGACATGTAACATACAAACTTATGTATTACGCATCAGTAATAAATTGCCAAACAATTTTCAACTTTAATGCCCTAAAGACAAAGTTCGTACGAGTTTTAACAACCCAAGGCGTAAATCATAATCTTCTTGTAAGGATGTAAGGGTGAAATGGATCGTATGATATGTAGATTTCGTGTAACTTTACTACATACGACAGTACTATGAGCTCGCAATATAATTACAATTATGTAGCAAATATAATATATACTATACATACTAATCATTAACACAATCTGTACGAGCAAATATTTGCTCGCACAGCGTATTTTACATAATAATATAAATACGCAACAAATAATATTGTTACAAAGACCGCACATCTGGCCTGTTGTAAAAACGAATTATTTTATTACTTCGTGTTTAAACTTTAAAAGCATCTATTGTTGTTCTTATTTTATGGCTGTAATTAGTGTCAAACGAATTAATCCTTGTTTTATGGCCGTCGAAGCTGGCAGGTGTTCGAGATTAACTTGGCGAACGCGATCCTCTGTACTATTATACAATTAAGTATAAAACAATACTCGAACGGAGGGGTGAGGCAGTCATTCGACGACTACGATGCAATTAAGACGTTTAGTACTTTCGATTAGCGACATAGTGACGGACTTTGCGCCTGTTGAATTGCATTGAATCGTACAGTGTGGTTGAATCCAGTTTTATTTTGTACTTGTGTTATACGTGTTTGTACAGTTCTAATAATCTAACTAACTCTATAGTAATTCCAACGGCATTTATTTTAATTCGAGTCCTGTAGCTCGTAACAATATACTAAATCAGACGTATTAACATCACCATCACGTGCGGCACTTGTGCACTGCAAGTTGTGCGTCACTCAACGTGGTTTAGCTTGGCAACACCCTTCAAAAGGGGCCCATTGATAACAACGATTAAGCCCAGCATCTTTGAAATGTACAAACCGTACACAATCTATCCCACAACCTATGCATTTTCGTGGTGCACTTTACCGAGAAACTATCGCACTTTCAGATTTGGGCATTGACATAGTAATTTTGAATTTATTTCTAGTTGTGTTATCTATCGTCAAAATATTATTTTATGCACATTGAAAAACATAAATGTAACAAACAGATAAAACAAAGATGCAACTATTTTATTAATTAGAATTTTATTGTATTCCTAACGGCATCTTAAAAATTATTACTAGGTAGTAAATTTCGCGAGCCCTCCTAAAGAATCGCTGTTTGCTAGTATTATAAATACCAATTTTACTTTGTTTACAGGGTGAAGTACATTAAAATAAGTTTATGCCTAGTTTTAGAATCAGAGACAATTCAACATTTTTAGTTGTTTTAGTTTAAAGAATTTATATTTTGATTTGAAGTATTGTTTATCTTAAATAGATTTAAAAATATTTCGTATTATATATTTGAAAGTCTGTGGACAAATCCATTATCTGTATCTAATAAGACAAACAATGAAATTTATAAGGTTATTGCTTATTAGAGCCATCTGACTAGTTCTGGATCATTTTACTCGTAAGCTGTAGAGTCTCTGACACCGAGAAGATCACTCGGTAATTACCTGCTGCTCGAAGTGACTCACGCATAGACCTAGTATCAATTGGTAACAGACTCAGCAATTCGTAGATTACACGACTTGAAATCGTTGACTACGTAAGGTTCATTAGTTGACAAAGCGGCATCGTCCCGAGTGATTGTCGAGTGTCAGGTGCTCTAATGATTTATGAACTTTATTAATAAATAAGTATCTCTCTTCTGTTTCACTTTCTCCCAATTATTTGGAGTCGGTACAATGTCTTATCTTTCCAGACTCCTCTATTTTGACGTGCGTCAAATTATAATCCATCCATTTTTTTTTGATCTAGCTTTACCTTTGTACCCATCAACTACAAATGCGCTGCTGCTCTCAAAAGGGAGACTCGAACTTGGTCACTAATGCCGGAACACAATTCATGGTTGTTATGGCGACATACTTTAAACCATCATAAACATTTGGTGGTAGCCATCCAGTCGGGCTAATGCCCTACCACCTGACTGTGGATTGTTTTGTCGGCTCTTACGACAGGCCGCCCGACCGCAAGATATTGTATGCCTTCTCCGTTCCTGCACGGATAGATACATACCAATGTTAACATAATCTTCTTCCTCTCAATTCTTCAGTGAAGTGTGCAACTTTCAAAGCTCCCCTTATGTACTCATTTCTCACCTCATTCTTGTAACACCACACATACATCTCAACATTCTTATCTCAGCTGAGTGAAGACGTTTGTGGTCTGTCCTGTTAGTGGCCCATCATTTGAACGAAAGACAAAAGATTTGAAAACTTGTAAAACGAAACGAGTATGGACACCTGTAGTATTCGTACAAATACGCAGTGCTGTCTGTAGCATTCCAACCTTCATTGTGGAATCAGCATTGTTGCGTAATGGACCCAAATCGATATCTCTGTTTGTTTGTTGGTTCAGTAGCTTTCTGCAATCTAAATACTCTGTCAATATGCGAGAACAGTTTATTTATTCATGTGCTAAAGTGGAAAATGGATTTCTATTTACACATTCATCTGTTTATGTGGGTAGTAAGTAGTATACATTCATACATATATGTGGGTAGTAAGTAGTATACATCATCATAAAATAAAAAAAAACAATATGAGGGTGAAAACCACTTTATGACCTATTCTCATACCTACCAAATATACAAAAAAAATCAACAAAACCGGTTGAGTCGTTTGGCGAAGTTCAACCACAAACACCATGGTACAAGTTTTTATATATAAGATTAGATTATGTTACAAAAATCTAATATATGTGGGATATGAAAATACAATGAAATAATTTTTAAACACTTTTGTTAATTTAAACTTTACATGGAAACATAGCACTCGTCTTATATATATATATATATATATATATATATATATATATATGTGTGTGTGTGTGTGTGTGTGTGTGTCTGTGTCTGTGTCTGTGTGTGTACCTAAGACATATATTTACTTTGCTTAATTAAAAAAAAGTCCCATTTTGTTTAGTAATATTACCTACATATTTTTATGGGCGATTTCCATATCTTACCGACCGTTCATTGCCCTTACTGTCGGTTAATATTTGACATAAGCGCTGTGCAAGTAATGTCAAAATTCATTCGATGGTAAGTAAGATATAGAAACCGGCCATTAGTAAATAGCTTTTGGACAATCGCTTTACAAACATTTTTACGACGGCTAAAGACCTCTATCCAAACAATACTAGAAATAGTGAACGACTGGTTTTAAATGTGGCACCAAAAACAACCCTCTTTACCAGAAACTGCTATAACATGTGCATTCAAATATATAATAAAATTCCAATGCACATAAAAGAGTTTAGGATTAATAAATTTAAAATTCAACTGAAGGAATGGCTTTTAAATAGAATGTTTTACTCGGTGTACGAATTCCTCAATTGTAAATAAATATTTTCTTTGACTTATGACTGTTATTATTATTACTACTATTATTATTAATTATTGTTTGACATTATCAGTTTTTGTTTCATATGATACATTTAATATTGTATAATTTATTAAAATTTACTAGAAACATTTGTATGCTCCTATGGGAGCAAAACATGTGTACACTGTGACATATATACCAACTGTCTAAACCATGTTTTGAACAAATAAATTTGATTTGATTTGATTTTGATTTGATTGAAAGATTTGTGTAATATAATAATTGTTTGACAATTTTATTTATGGATGTAGAGATTTGCATTTGATGACTGTCTCACCTCATGTTGAGTGATGACGCATTCTAGGATAGAGCACGCTTAACCTATAGTAGACACCAAGATTGTATTTGTCAGGAAAAGCAGACTCCGGCAAAGTATTCCACTCTTCGGCAATGCGCATCAGAAAATATGAAGCGAAACGCTTGGTTTTCACTGGTGGTGTTTCCACCATGTATCGGTAGCGTAAATCGGTGGTGAATTGGGGATGGTGGAATCAGCTCGTTGAATTCCAAGGAACACTCCCCGAAATGTATAGTAAATGTACTTCTATAGTCAGTTAGCCCCGCGACCTTTCGTCTATGCCTAATCTACATCAACGAGAGCGTGGCCGCATCTAAATAGTAGTGTAACACGGAGGTTTCATATTTCAGCGCCAACCTTACCAAACTTTAACCTCTACAAACGTCAGACTTCGCTAATGTTTACGATATTATAACAAGTTCTCAGATAATTAAATAAATTCAAATTTATCTCTAACATTATTAACAGTTAATTGTAACACCTTCGAATATTTAAACTGGTAGTGTGGGTACCCACAGCCAGGTGACAGGGCATTTGCCCATCTGGATGGCTACCACGCCTGGTATAAATTATATCGCCATAACAACCTTGAGTTGTGTTCCGGCATTAGTGACCAGGTTCCAGTCTCCCTTAAGAGAGCATCAACGCATTTGTAGCACCTTTGGTGTTGCAAATATCCATAGGTCTGTCTGCTGAATTCCTGCAATAAAAAAAACTAATCGTAATGTCATACGAAAGAGCTCAAACAAAATGTAGGCCACCATTGAATTTCCAAAGGAAAAATATATGAGAATTTATTTCACCCGCCTAAGAGTGTTTCAACGTTCAGTCCTGTACACCATCCATCATGACGGTTTCCATTTAATTTACACGGCGGCATTTTTCAGCCACTCATCCCCGCTCCGTTTATCACATCTGCCCTTCTGTTTCCGCGGGCATTGTCTTCGGGATCCCGTGGCCTACTTCCCGAGGACGAGTGTGACGAGGCTTTGTGTCACTTGAAAGGACTTCTTCTGTTTTTTTGGTAATTACGTATATCCCGAAATATAGATATATATGAAGAGAGATCTGCAGCCCAATTTATTTATTTATTTATTTTATACTTTTTAGATTTTGAGGTCGGTTTTTTTAAATGAAGTTTTTTTATTTGTTACTTTTTAGTGTCTAGCTTTGGGAGGCCGACGAAAGGTGCCGCGTGCCTTAAAAAAAGAGAGGTCCTAAGAAAAGGAAATATTCTTATGTTAAAAAATGATCATAAAATATAAACTAGCGGGTCCAACTATGTTAAATTTTTATGGGACCAAATGACAATTATTCTGCATCAAACTAAAGATGATCACATAAATCAGATCATAAATCTCAGAGTAGTCGGTGTACATACATAAAAAACCAATCAAGTTGAGAACCTCCTCCTTTTTGAAGTCGGTTAAAAATCGCCGGACACTCGTCTCAATCGTAGGTTTGACTAAGTTCGGAATAAGTATTAATTACATTACACAATTAGACCCGGTAGGTGGAGCTGGAATCGAGTTCTAGATTTTTATATTTTCAGGACAGGAAGGACAAGGTGTGCCGGTACCGCTAGTAGCAAATATAATAACTATAAAGGATATAAATATATAAAAATTGTGTGTGTGTGTGTACTTATGTACACGCGTTAGAAGTTATACTTCTTTGGCGTATCAAGATAAAATTCTTTTCAAAATTTTTATCTTTTGCCTTATTCTACGTTTGTAGAAAAAACGACACTAACAATAGAAAAACTAAAATGTTGACTATGGCTAACTTCAAGGTGTCGGTTGACTATAACTAACTTCAGGGTGTCGGTTGACTATAGCTAACTTCATGGTGTAGGTTTTTCGTGTGACGGTGTGCGCGCGCATCGTAAAAATTTACTCTCATCATTTTTCCCTAACGCGCCTAAAGAAGTATAACTTCAAAAAGCCGTGGTTAGCGCACGCGTCAAAGGGCGTGGGTTCGAATTCTGGCCGGAAAGGGTGCACCACTCAGGTAGTTTTCTGATAAGCCTCGCGCAGAAGGTTTGCCAATTACTACTTACTGTTATTGTATATACTTATGTAAAGCATATCTTATACTAATATATAAAGCTGAAGAGTTTGTTTGTTTGCTTGAACGCGCTAATCACAGGAACTGCTGGTCTGATTTAAAAAATTCTTTCAGTTTAGATAGCCCATTTATCGAGAAAGGCTATAGACTATATATCATCACGTTAAGACCAATATGAGCGGAGCGCCAATGAAGAATGATTCAAAATCGGGTTTTTTAACTTACTTTTTTTTACTATTCCACGCGGACGAAGTCGCGGCCAGAAGCTAGTACAATAATAAATTAAAATAATAGAATTGCAACAACTATTTATGTAACCTTTTTTGTCAACCCTACTGACCATCCACGCGTGACATCATGAGGCTATCGGCAAACCTTCTGCGCACATTAGTAAGTAATGTGCATATTGTTACAATTAATACGTGCTAACGGTGAAGGAGTGAGACGTTTGTGGTCTGTTAAATAGAAAAGCACATAACTGTAAAGTACAGTATTTTAGGCTGCTTTAAAAATAAAATACCAAAAAAATCTCTAGTTCCTTAAACCACAAAGATAAAGATTTCATTTAGACTCGCAGATACGGTACTATTATCACAAGCATTTCATTCATCCATAAAGCTTTTGCGGAACTAATCAAGAGTTCTCCACTCCTTTTAAAACTTGAATATCTCTCATTGTTTTCTTAGCGCTTAACCGTTAATGACTTGAAGCGAACTGTCATTAAGTGTTCACGGAGTTTGATGGTGTTTGAAATTTGAAATGGTGCGAATAGTTTGAGTCTTGGAGGACATTAACGGGCTTATGGTCGCTATCAATCTGTTGGATGTGTTGAGGAATGGAGAGTTGTTGAATTAAGCTGACATAATGCGGTGGCCAGATGGGACATTTCCGTAGCGAAGATATATCGCAGCTTTTTTGTTAAACATAAAGCGCAATACACACCAAAGCCTGCGACCAGCCGACCTATGTCGGCAACTTTTAGTCGGTGGAAAACTTTGTCGGCGTCCTGTCGGTGCTCGGCTTGAGATGAGGAACAAAAATTCAGGACGTCACTACAGCTTGAGTGTCGGCGAACTTAGCGCTTGCGTACACAAGACGCCGACATGTCACCAATATGTCGGCAGGTTGCACGCGCGGGCGCATGTCACCGACGGTTTGGAGTGTATTTTTTACAAAATCCGAACGTATATTATAAATCCAAATATTTTTTGTAGGTGACGGTTTCCCACCTTAACTATGTGACAGATCGTCTTGAAATTGTGCATATACTTTGTGAGAGTTACAGAAAAGAACATTAGGGTACTTTCCATCCAGAAAAAAGTTCTCTTCCCGAATTATAGACGACTATACCCGAAAATAATAGTGCTCTGATCGCATTTAATTTGCGCCACCGTTGCATTTCCCTAACAAATACTATTTTTTTTTCAGCTTCCTCCACATAGGGTAAGATAGAGCTTTTTCTTTTTACACGCTTTATATTAGCTTCACTTGTATGTCAGTATGTCTGTAACCGACCCCTTTGAGCTCGATTTTGTCCTACTTTGAACGATCAGATTTAATTCATACTTTGCACACCTGTCAAAGGTCGATGACAATGCAATAATATAGTATCATGGAGCTGATCTAATGATGGAGTGGGAAGGTGGCCATAGGAACTCCTGTACTAAACAAGATAGACCCTTCGTGTTTGGGCCCGTATGTTTATATCGCGTGACAATGCAATAATATGGTACCATGGAGCTGATCTGATGATGGAGACGGAAGGTGGCCATAGGAACTCCTGTACTAAACAAGATAGACCCTTCGTGTTTGGGCCCGTATGTTTATATCGCGTGACAATGCAATAATATGGTACCATGGAGCTGATCTGATGATGGAGTCGGAAGGTGGCCATAGGAACTCCTGTACTAAACAAGATAGACCCTTCGTGTTTGGGCCCGTATGTTTATATCGCGTGACAATGCAATAATATGGTACCATGGAGCTGATCTGATGATGGAGTCGGAAGGTGGCCATAGGAACTCCTGTACTAAACAAGATAGACGCTTCGTGTTTGGGCCCGTATGTTTATATCGCGTGACAATGCAATAATATGGTACCATGGAGCTGATCTGATGATGGAGTCGGAAGGTGGCCATAGGAACTCCTGTACTAAACAAGATAGACCCTTCGTGTTTGGGCCCGTATGTTTATATCGCGTGACAATGCAATAATATGGTACCATGGACCTGATCTGATGATGGAGTCGGAAGGTGGCCATAGGAACTCCTGTACTAAACAAGATAGACCCGTCGTGTTTGGGCTCGTATGTTTATATCGCGTCAAAATGCAATAATATGGTACAATGGAGCTGATCTGATGATGGAGTCGGAAGGTGGCCATAGGAACTCCTGTACTAAACAAGATAGACCCTTCGTGTTTGGGCTCGTATGTTTATATCGCGTGACAATGCAATAATATGGTACCATGGAGCTGATCTGATGATGGAGTCGGAAGGTGGCCATAGGAACTCCTGTACTAAACAAGATAGACCCGTCGTGTTTGGGCTCGTTTTACTTGTCTTGGCTAGCACTCTGCTGCTACATGATATGCAGGATCTCAAAAGCTTGTATTTAAAAACATTTAAACAAAAATCAACTAAAAAATGAAAAATAAATAATAGTTTAAAAAAACTAAAAAAAACACGCTTTTATAAAAAATCCAACTAAAAAAACAAAAAATAAAATTTAATATAATATAAAAAAGCGTGGGGTGTATTCAAAGCGCTTTTTAAGATATTATATTATTAATTGAATACACCCCACGCTTTTTTATATTATATTAAATTTTTTCTCTTCTATTTATTATCTTTTTATTCTTATTGCTATTAGGGAAAGGGTTGGGTATGTTATATTGATTTATTTATTAATGACGTCATCATTTTCGATCACACAACGTTCACAACGACCCATGTCAAGAGGTGGGTCGAATAGCTGTTCCCCTTGGGTTTACGATTGTAACGCCGGCAAGCAAGTGGAACGGGAATAATCGCAGTCGTGAACGTGGTCGTTGTGAGCCCGTCTTGGAACGTAGCCCTGTTATTATTAAACGTTGTTTATACAACGTTTGTAATAGATGTAAATCTAACTAAAATATATTTTATATTTTACCTATATTTTTTTTCGGTGGGTAGATTTGAAATAAGTAACACTGTTCGGAATACAGATATCGAGCGTCGGCTTTCGATTGTTACGCGATCCATTCGTATGTACTTTTTTATCGCGTCGAAAAGCGGGTACACCGGTGATTGACTTGTAGACGCACGGTTACTGCTCTCGCGCAAGAAAGTTAATATTAAATTATTTATTTATAATTATTGATAAATACAAGTGTATGGAACATTAAATTAGTTAATATACACAGTGAACAAGTGGTCGTAAGGAAATAGGACGAGGCGCGGGTGTATTTGTACAGACTTTTATCTAACCCCCGTAGTGTTTTCCCTTGTAGTAGTTTGGTAGGATATTTTATATATTTCCTCTCAAGGGGCGCCCCTCCCTTAAAATACTGACGAATTAGTGTTCACCCTTGTTCCTGTTCCCGCCACCGTCGACTGTGGTACCAGGTAAGTACCTAGCACCTAAGTCCCAAAAATTACCTTGTGGGTTTGGACCGTCGGGTTACCGATCCCGCCGTGTACGGTACAAACACGTTTGTAAAAGAGGTGTGCAATTATTTTAAGTTTAAATTAAATTAAAGGAGTTTTTAGTGAACATTAGCTACATGGTTACAGTTTGTAACTGCAATATCTGCCAAGTGTTATATTCTATATTTCCACTACATTACACAAGTAAATTTCGCCACTTTTGTAAGTACTTATACTTTCTTCATGGATGCCATACAAGAGGCTATGAATGAGCTTTCAGCAACATTTGCTCAGCGTATGGATGTTCTTGAGAATGAGCTTCATAAGGGTACCTCCTCAAACACTACTACATCTGCATTGTCTACTGATTTCTACAATTTCAAGACATTTATATTACAATCCCTCCGAGCCCTTCAGGGGCAGATTTATCTAATTCAGCAATCAGTTGACCAAATAGAAATGAGGTCGAGAAGAAAGATACTTTTACTTCATGGAGTTCCCGAGCATAAGCAGGACGACACCACAACTGTTGTTGCTGACATAATTGTTGAAAAGCTCAAGCTGGTTGGCTTCAAAAAAACTGACATTCGTCGTTCTCATAGAATGGGTAAGCCACCAGTTTCGGCCGAGCGTCCCAGGCCTATTTTGTTTAAACTCTGTGATACATCTGTCCGTAATAAGATTTGGTTTGCTAAAACGCATCTTAAAGGAACTGGGATAACTGTGTCGGAGTTTTTAACAAAAAGGCGGCACCTTCTCTTCAGTCAAGCTAGGCAGCGTTTGGGCGTAAAAAGATGTTGGACGCGAGATGGCACAATATAGCGCTGGCTCGCGACGGTACTCGTCATCGCATTGACAACCAAACAGATTTAGACGGCTTCTCTGTTTCGTCTAACATGGAAGAGGGAAACCATTCAACCAGTGGCAAAAGAGCATGCACCAGTGCCTCCTCCTAAGACACGTCGGCCTGCGACAGGAGCCAAGAGATAATATGTTTTCTTCAGATGCTTTCCGTTCATTTTATCCTTTTACTTTTGATGTTTGTTAATTTTATAAGTCGCTGATGTTTTCATGTTTTCTCTTGGTTTGTAAATTATGAACATCTATAACTTTCATTTCATTTTTCTAAGATGTTGTTTTGTTTATGTTTTATTATTTTTTCTTTCTATGAATTTACGATTTAACTGTCAATATTGCATACTTTTGGATGCGTTTTGTTATTGCTTTGTTTTGTTACCAGTTTTAATTTTCTCAGTTATCTCATCCACACACTTGGCAGATAAATTTTGTGATTTGCTTTACAGACAATAAAAATATTTATTGTAGTATATTTATATATATATGTCGGAGGGAAGCTATGACTATGACGATATGACGTATTGTTGACTGGATGTATAACGCACAATATCATTTGTTTACATTTTAATTACTTCTAAAATTCTTGATTTAATTTAATTCGATTTGTTAAACGTTTCTATAACTTAAAGATCGTTCTAACCTAATAAAAGTTATGAATATTGTAATTTAATAAACGACCAATCAGAGCAGAGCTTATGGCGGAGCAGGGTCAGACGCCCTCTATACTTTGAGTAGTATCTACTTCGGTAGACTGAGGAGTTTTTGTGGCACATTTGGTTGGTGGCTACAGGTCGAGTTGGACCTTTGAGAGTTTTAAAGAAAGTATTGAAGCTGGAAGTATGAGCGGGTGCCCTGAACCCGCTGCTCGGTCTAAACTATGTCATAATGTTGATCAAATCTAAATTAAAAGTGTATAAACCGTGGCTATTGTGTTTTATGCTCGCATTTTATCCTGATGACGCCCACTAAACCTGCAATAACTAAAGATGAGGCCGTTCTGCGACATATATATATTTTTATATATATTATATTTTATTATTTTATTGAACATATACATATATAAACTATTTTATGGATCATTATGATAGTGCTAGCGACTCCAGTACAGATTTTCAATCTTGTCAGTCTTTGTCTAGCAGTACATGCGACAGTTTTTCCAGTATATTCCCGCTTCAAGATGTTATTGAAAGTCATTTTTCACATTTTCCTAGTAATTTCAATGTAGTACACATAAATGCTCAGAGTATTCCAGCTCACTTCCCAGATATGTTGGCGTCATTTAATCAAAATTCCTTGCACGCTATATTAATTTCAGAAACTTGGTTGAAGCCTTGTCTGTCCTCTACTTTATATAGCTTACCAGGTTTTCATCTTATACGTAATGACCGTATTGGCAGTGGTGGTGGAGGTGTTGCCATCTACCTTCGCTCCCACTTGGTTTACAAAATCTTAAGCGCATCTTCACAGCCACCGCCACAGGATAATGGTGAGCATCTGTTTCTTGAAGTGTAGCTAGCGCACACCAAAATTTTACTTGGAGTTTTTTACGCCTCTTCCCTTCGCGTTAATTACTTCACTTCTTTCGAAACTATTTTAGAAAAACTCTCTCCTTTATACACACGTACTATTATCATGGGTGATTTTAACACCTGCCTCTTGAAACATGACCAACGTTCTTCTTCTTTAGAAACATTAATACGATCTCTTAACTTACATATTCTTCCCCTGAGTGCAACTCATCACTTTCCTAACTCAACCCCTTCTCTTCTTGATCTAATATTGATTTCGTCGCTTTCTCACGTTTCCAATCATGGTCAGTGCCCGGCGGATGCATTTTCATATCACAATTTGATTTTCCTTTCTTATAATCTGCATCCGCCGAAAGCCAAGCCCAAAATCATACTTCAGAGCAACTTTGGTGGTATGGACCTGGACGCCCTTTTTAAGGACGCCCAGGAAGTCGACTGGTCAGGGGTCCTCAATGCATCAACTATTGACGCGAAGGTGCACGCGTTTCATGCAGCTCTGATAAAGCTGTACGATACTCATGCACCTCTACGCCGTATTAAAGTCAAGCATCTGCCAGCACCGTGGCTCACAGCTGATATTAGATTACTAATGCATAAGAAGTCTAAGGCTAAAACTAGGTATAAAATGAAACCAACAGAGGAAAACAAAACTGCTTATGTCAAGATTCGTAATCGCTTCAATAGGATGTGTAGGGACGCTCAACGCCGTTACATTCATGAATCAGTTGAAAACGATAATCCAGCCAAAGTTTGGAAATTTCTTCGTACTCTGGGAGTTGGCAAACAAGCAGATTGTCCAATTTCAAAAATATTCAACATCGATGATTTCAATCGACATTTCACAACCACTTCTGACTTTGACATAGTAACTAAGTCTGACACTTTAAACAAAATCACTTCTATGCCAACACACCAACATTCTCCTTTTCTTCTTAGTCGATTCACTGATAGTGATGTTAAAAAAGCAGCAAAATCCATTACATCTAATGCTATCGGCAGCGATGGCATCAGTCGCAATATGGTCTTACCCATACTGGATGTCATTAATCCTATCCTTACTCATATCCTTAATGCTTCTATTACCTCTGGTGTATTTCCTACTGCCTGGAAGGAGGCCCAGGTCATTCCTCTTCCAAAAAAACCAAATCCTACCTTAATTTCTCATTTTCGTCCTATTTCTATACTCCCGTTCCTTTCTACAGTCCTTGAACGTCTAGTGCATCAACAGTTAAGTTTCTTTCTGAACCGTAATTCCCTTTTAAATCCTTATCAATCCGGTTTCCGTCCTGGCCATAGTACAACCACAGCTCTCGTCCAAATCACTGATGACATCCGGCATGGCATAAATAATGGTCTGCTGACTTTTTTTATCGCTGCTTGATTTCAGCAGTGCCTTCAACAATGTAAATTTTGAATTGTTGCTTAGGGTTCTAAGCTCTATTAACATATCTCCTACAGTAATCTATTGGTTTCATAGTTACCTGTATGGTCGCCGGCAGCGGATTCGAGTCGATGATGACTATTCGTCATGGCGTGATCTCTCTGCTGGCATTCCTAATGGCGGCGTTTTATCTCCCTTACTATTCACGATTTTTATAAATTCAATTTCCAATAAACTTACATCTTCCTATCATCTCTATGCAGACGATTTACAAATCTATACACAATCACCTGTTGCAAAATTACAAGATGCAGCCTTAACAATAAACTCTGACTTCGATCACATAGCACAATGGAGTAAATCATATGGACTACAAGTAAATCCCGAGAAAACACAGCTAATTATCATAGGTAGTTCACGGATGCTGTGTAGAATTGACTGGACCTGCTTACCAAATTTCGTATTTAATGGTACATATATCCCGGTCAGTGAAAGAGTAAAAAATCTAGGTGTCATATTTGATAGGGAGCTATCTTGGCGACCCCACATAACCGAATTGAGTCGACGTCTCTTCCTCTCTTCGAAATTCCATGGGAGGTTGAAAAACTTCCTGCCCATAGCCACCAAAGTTAAGCTTGCAGAGTCCTTACTACTCCCCATTCTTGATTATGCTGACGCAAGCTATATTGATTTGACTCAAGAGCAACTTAATAAGCTTGAGCGCCTCCAAAATTATTGTATAAGGTTCATATTTGGGTTACGCAAATATGACCACGTTTCTGAATTTCGTAAAAAAACTCAAGTGGTTGCCAATTCGCTTTCGCCGGAATACTCATATTATTTCACTCCTGTACAATGTATTGTTTATCCCCACAACCCCGTATTATCTCAAAGAACGCTTTGAATTCATCTCTTCCTCTCATAATTTACGACCTTCTACGAATCTCAGACTTAATACTCCCAAACATTATTCATCTTTTTCAACAATTATTTTACTGTACAGACTATTCAACTCTGGAATGAGTTACCTGTTACTGTTAGACAAGCTAAATCTCTAACAATATTTAAGAATATGACAAAAAAGCACTACCTACAACTTAGTGATGTCTGATATTTCTACGTATGTTTATGTATGTGTATATATAATAATATATGTATCTATATATTTATGTTTGTATATATTTATGTATGTAATATCAATAGGAATATTTATATATGTCTATTTAGTATAAAATATATGTAAGTAGCTGCATATCCTCTAATATTTATGTATACCACCTTTGACCAATTTAGTATGTTTTTATTCCTGCCTCGGGTTGTCTGGAAGAGATCGCTTCTTAGCGATAAGACCGCCCATTGTGAACATTTAGAATATTTTTAGGCTATAAGTTCATTTGTGTTTTCTGTAATGGTGTACAATAAAATAGTATCTATCTATCTATTTATTCTTAACATGCTTTATGCATTTTACATTTCTACTTTTTATAACTCTTTTAATCTATTTATTTATGCTGTTATTTAATAAAAAATTTACGTTCTATCGATTTATCTATACTAATATTATGAACAGGAAAGATTTGATTGTTTGTTTGTTTTGCTGTTGTTGCGACGCCGGGGCGGACCGCAAGTAAATAAATAAATAAACTCTATTTGACCTATTCCGTACATTAGTTTCGTTGTTGAACAACTGACTTAAATTGTCTTGCCAATTTATGAAACAAGTCGCAACTATAAGTGATAGGAGAATAATTCAAAGATCGTCTGGAATTAATCTAATCCCCTAAGACGGTGGCAGAAGTGATCTCGAACTTTCCAAATGGCCAATAACAAAGTGTAAATAAGCCATGTTACAGCTAAGTTACGTCCCCTTTTAGTCCGTATTTATTTTGGCCTCTCGAGAGGCCGTATTTATTTTGGCCCCTCAAGAGGCCGGGATTTGTTATCGGTCACAATGAAAATACAACTGGGAACTTTGCTTGTTCAACCCGTTAGCAGAATTGTAGTCGACACTCCCGGATTGCGACGTTTAAGTTATTACGATATCTGTTTGCTTTGGACTGTGATTGAAAGATGCTAAGTTTAGAAATCTTTTCTAATGTATTGTATTTATTTAATAGTAGTGCCAGTGAATGGAAACAGGTATTCGTAGTGAGCTAGAAGCGGCCTATGAAACTTGGTAAATTCCAAATATTGATGAACGTCTGTTGAATGTTATTAAATCTATTATTCTTTGCTCACTTCAAAGGGTTTGTTCAATGAAGTACGCGTTGACTTGACACAAGTTTGACAATTATGACAACAGACATCACACTACTATAGATTCAATTAACACCAAAGATGCCGCCTACCAAAAGTTCTGGAAGTCTCTTTTCAAAAATATTAAGTATTAATACAAATAATAAATCATAATTTACTCTCATTCATGCTAATAAACTGATGATGATGATGATCACTAAACAACATAAAATAATTATCTACTATATAAAAGAAAGTCGTGTTACTTACACTATTTATAACTCAAGAACGGCTGTACCGATTTACTTACAACCAGGAGACGGTACTGAAACTGCTAACAAGAACGGAACGTCTTATACAACGCATACAAAATTCTTGTGCCAGATTTTGCTTAATATGGAAGCTAGAAGAAAACTTCACCTAGCTACCCTATTGTTTGGAATAATATCTACACGAAATCCAACATACTTATATGAAAAAATGGACTGGTGACAAAATAGGACGCCTGAATACAGTGCACGTGTTGTTACTAAGCCTTTAGTGACGTCTAAACATAGGACAGCAGCGTTTAGGGGTTGTTTCAAATTTGCAGCAACTTATTGCTGGAATGATCTCCCATCACCTTTAAGAAATATGAAGTCAGCAATTTCATTTAAAGTTCAATACAGAAAATATTTGATGGAGGAACAAAAGAATGACCCCACCTACCACAAATATTAATTAAAGTGTTGAATTTCAATGTGGAACTGAAAATAACGCATAGCCTTTTTTTCCCATAATACATATGTAATTATTTTTTTCACAGCACTGTTTTTGATATATCTTTAAGTCGTTTGTAATTTCACTATATATACCTATGTGATTTAATTTTATTTAATAATATTACTATATTTGTTTTTCTAATATAATCACAGTATATTTATGTGTGTTTGTACTTGTGTATATGCTGTATGTTTTTAGGTGTACATGAACTTACAACTTATATATATAGATATGTTATTGAGTCAAGTGTTTGGAGGTTGGCACTGAAAATCAGCGCTGTATCGGGATTTTTCAAAATTTCGATACAGCACAATGCTGAGTTGTCAACCTCGTTGGCTAAAAAACTCGACGTACGAGCCTTTATTTCTTTATTTATTATATATATATATGTTTTGTGTTTTTTTTTCTTTCATGTATAGCGTCGTATTTTTAGTCAATAAATCTTTTTCTTTCTATCTTAAATTGGGTTCTTGAATCCTCCTAAAAGCCTGGACCGATTTTGGTGATTTTGTTTTTGCATGTTTGAGTGGGTTCCCGGATGGTTTAGATACCAATTAGAACCGGTAGGTGGCGCTGAGATCAGGTTCTAGAATCCTTCTGATCACATGGAGCGATTTTGTTTTTGTGTTTGAGTGGATCCCCGGATGGTTTAAATCCACAATTGGAACCGGTAGGTGGCGCTGGAATCGGGTCCTAGATTTTTATTTCTTCAGAGTAGCACAACGTCTGCCGGGGCTGCTAGTAAATAATATATCAAACCAGACATATCAATTATTTTGATACTTATGTAGTATCTATAGGTAGTGCACATA
Organism: Dendrolimus pini; assembly: GCA_949752895.1. NCBI lineage: Eukaryota > Metazoa > Arthropoda > Insecta > Lepidoptera > Lasiocampidae > Dendrolimus > Dendrolimus pini. The sequence continues at coordinate 23,693,545 of OX457130.1, forward strand.
ACTTGGTTATAGTACTTTTTGTCATTGAGTTGTCACTTTTCACAATATTGATTCTTCTTCTAGTTAAACTGTCTTGTCCAGGATGTTTATCAGTAATACGTCCTATGGACCGTTTTGCTGGAGGCAAATTATCATTTTTAATTAAAACAATATCCGCTGTATTAAATTCCTTTTCTCTTCTCAGCCATTTAGTACGTTGTTGAAATCTAGACAAATTTTCATCTTGCCATCGTCGCCAGAAGTCGTTAGTAATTTTTGGGTGTGCTGCCAAAGTGACAGATGGGATATTTTGATATTCTTCATGTTAGATTTCGGAACAATGATCGGTGTGTCTCCAGTCAGAAAATGTAATCTTCTTAGTATACGAATGAATGTTTATCTGTATGTCCTTTATAGAATCGTAAACTAAACATCGGGCATGTGGAAAGAATCTATGATGAAAGTATGACTAAACAGATATACAATGCAAAAGTGGATGGATGCAGAAGTCGCGGAAGGCCACGACACACCTTCCATGATCAAATTGATCGTGTATTAGCAGAAGGTGATGTCAGGAGCCTTATGAACAGACGAGCGTGCATGACATGAGCTATGAATGTCAAAGAAGCAAGTGAGGTGTGTCAGAATAAGCCTGAATGGCACTCTGTTGTTCCTGCCTACCCCGCAAGGGACCTGGCGTGAAGTTATGTATGTATGTATGTAAACTATACATTTGATCATGTGATGATCTTTAGCAAAGTTGTTGTGCATGAGCCGGAGAAGGTTTCTGAGTTGGTTCACAGTTAGACCCGGTAGGTGGCGCTGCTTTCGACATATCGATTGAAGCTTTTTCTGGCAGGACGACGTCTGCCGGGATAACTAGTCTTCTCATATATAAAAATGATGTTTGTTTGTACGTCCTTTATAGAATCGTAAACTATACATTTGATCGTGTGATAATCTTTAGCAAAGTTGTTCTGCATGAGCCAAAGAAGGTTTCTGGGTTGGTTCACAATGGGACCCGGTAGGTGGCGCTGCTGTCGGCATATCAATTGAAGCTTTTCCGGGTAGGACGACGTCTGCCTGGACAGCTAGTAGATATGATGGTATATAAATAGATACAAGTTAAATGAGTCAAATAGCGCATTAAGATGTTATTTTAACATCTGTTTTTTATTTGTAAAAATATAATAATTCATTCTAACATGCGTACGCATCCCTAATGCAACACTTTGCTGTGCGCGAGCTGAGAAACGCTTACCCAATTTATTACGTTCTGTTATTAACAACACTGAATATTGACATATACAAGTAATACCGCAAATCCCATTGGAACACTCAAGACAGTTGTTTACCGAAGCAATTTCGTTGGCAACACGTCACCGTGTCATTTGTCACGCGTTCGAGTGTAACAACACGTCAAATTTGGGTTGACAGCGTGACGGGAACAACGCGTGGATTACAACGGGGCGCGCCGATTCCTTGCGGTGTTGGAGCACGTAACGAGGTCGCGTTGTGATTATATTATACATTTATTTAATTTAATTTTATATAATGTATAAAAGATTTAAAAAAAGAAGGATGTTTATAGTACAGGTTCCCTGGTACACTTTTCATCATTTATTACTAACAAGTTGCTTTTTCGTGAGTAGCTTCCTTTTGACTAGACGCCCAACTTTTTTCCTTACAGTAACGTTGGTAAATGGTAGCTTAATAGGGGTAGCAAGGATAAAATATGTTGATTTGACGAGTTATTTTTTTTTATTACTAACCGATTTTTTTTGTTAATTATCAAGATAATTATCTGAATAACGTGAAAAAAAAATTGTCTTACAAAATATAATGTTTTGTTAGGGAGTCCCCCCTCTCCAACATGTACCATAAACAAGGCCATGAAAAATAATTACTAACCAGCTGATTTATTTTATTGTTTAGCTAACATTTGCATAGTTTACTACCCACATTGTCCTACAAATTGCATGGTATGTCATCTTGGTCCGACGCTCAAAAGTTGTCAATGCCGCAGGACTTTTTTTTTATTAGTAACTGTAGGACAAGGGTATCACGTGATAGGTTAATATATTTTTCGTCCAAATAAAATAATGTCCTACAGCAAAAAAGGTATGTTTTATTAGTCCTACAAGATTTGTAATTTTTGAGTATACAAAATGAAATGAAATATTTATTTTTAGCCTATTCTGCTTGACACCCCACTTTTAATTGCCCAACTCGTCCGTCTCAATGCGGGTAGCATTGAGACGGACGAGTTGGGCCTGATGGCCTTTCATGAGCCTTATTAGTTAACTTTTAAATATATAACTTGTATGTGAATAACTAGATTTTAATTGTTTTACATCACTGGTAAATTGGTCTGGCTGACTCCTCCATTTACCCTAATATACCCTGTTGTTAATTATTTTTCCTTTATTTTAATAAATATTTGTTAACCTAGATCCGGTTTTATTTCATATCTATACCCTCGGAATACAAAGGTAACAAGTGTGCCTTAGCTCCAATAGCAAAATGTACAAAATAATATTATTTTTAATTTAATGAATTTCAACTATGTAAATGGAGGACTGGAATAACGTACCGCGCAATGTGGGTTGTAAACTATGCACATGCTAGCTAACCAATAAAAAAAATCAGCTAGTAATTATTTTTCATAATCATAAGATTATGAAAAATAATTACTAACGTATTTTACTCTCGGCTCAGAACTGAAAAACTGGAGGGCAGTACCTGCATTAATTACCCTGACGTTCTACAGTGTATATATTTTCGTTTTATTCAATTTAAATATTCTATTGTTCTTACTTGTTACTTTTTTGTTTCTTAAGCTATTTATATGTAAAACATTTATGGCCGACGTGAACGCATTCCCAACATAGATTATGTCATAGAGAATAAGTATCCAGAACAGATGCGCATGTATTTGGGTCAATTGAGCCGTTGAAAGCTTTCTTATGTTTATTAATGGAACCACAGAAAAGTGCGTGACAATCTTTTTTAATATAACGACTACAATTTTCTTGCTCTCTGTTTGTTGAAAGGATGAATAAAATATTATCTATATTTTTACAACTGTTAAAAGTTAGTTGTTTAAGCTTTTCGAGTACTATATCTGTGATTGTTATCATTTATGTATATGAATAAAATCGTCTCAGATATACAATAAAAATATATAAGTCACCTAGGATAGCCCCCGCGGTTTCGCCTTGCGTCAAACTCTGCTAAATACCCCTAGTTTATTTTGACAGCAGTCATTCACACACTTTACATTGCATTAAATTTTAATTCAGGCGCTATTCGCCTCCCAGAGAATTACTTAATTTTATCCCGGTACGTAAGCCATTTTTTGGGATGAAAAATGTCCAATGCATTGAGATACATAATATACTTTTCAGCTAAAACAGTCCTGTAATTTTTCCATGAAAGGGAGTTTTTCTGTCCAACTTTATAATATTGGTATGGATAAAATCTTTTGAACAGTTTGACTAATTGCGCTTTTAGTTTTTGTTCTGATGTTTGGAATATTTTTAAATGAACATATACATTGTGTCATTATATAACAAAATCTATGATATACTAAATAACTAAAACAAAACTATTAGTCTTGACAATGCATCTTTTAGAATTTTCGTCTGCTTGTCTCTTAATGCATCACGTGAAACTACTGAATGGATTTAACTCTACATAGAGCTAGTTTATATCCCGGTTCTACACTTAGCTTACTTTTTATCCCGATAAATTGCGTCGTTTCTATGGTATAGGTGTATATAGCAAGATAGACGAATATAGAAAAGGCGCTACGATCGCATATTTTGATGTTGTCATTACCTTACACTGACAACTTTAAACGAATTACGCGCTGAAATCCATTGAAAAGTGTAATTTTATTCATTTCTTCATATACGCGTATAGAGGATGAAACGTATGGAAATAAACTTGTAATGAGAGTTCTTTGCGTAATCGCTTTTAGCAACACGTGGCCATTAAAGCTTATGACATCCCAATGGGGTAAAGTACGAAGGGTAAAGTCGAATGCGATATTGGAGATAAAGAAGCTCGTTTAACGGGTCTGCTGACACTTGTATCCTGATAAAGACTCTTATACCTTGACATACTTTTATATGTGCAGGAACAATTCTAATAGGAGGTTTTATGGTGAGGTAATTCTCGTACGTACTAAATATTATAGTGAGGTAATTTTGGTACTATTTTTTTGTGGGAAGGTTATAATAGTAATAAGCCAAATATAACTATAGAACATAGCAGCCAAGTACAGAAGGCAGCGGTACTGTATACAGCAAAAATTGTGAGTAAGTCCTATCTCTGAAGCCCTAGCCTAGGGCCCGATGTCGGTGGATAGCAAAATTTAAGAAAATATAATAATGTATTTTAGATATTGAAAACAAATTTATGTGTAATAACCGAATACAATGCAAGAAAACTTAACTTATTCGTATTATATTCCACTCATACTCCCTCAATGCTGTAAGTAGAATACTGAACCTAGATCTCCGTCTTCCACTTCTATGAACACAAATATATTTTTATATTATATTTTTCATATCAAATAACAGACCCATAGTGATTAACAAATTATCATATTCTGGTACCTAGTACTAAGATTTATAAGGATGTTATTTTAGTACTAAATTTTATTGCGAGGTAACTCTGGAACTCTTGTAGATGAGACTATACTAGGTATAAGTATATTAGTTCCAAATTTTGATTGCACTTTTTCTATATAATATTTCAGTTTAAAAACAGTCTTAGAAATGTATGTAGGCTTTGCTCAAAATTCTTAGTTGTCATTAGACAAGCATGACACAATTCTTCTTTATTATCTGCTGCCAGGTTTATATGGTCGTGGTATTTTAAATCTTTAATATCAACATTTAAATTCTGATTTAATCCTATTATGCTTTTTTGTTGGATAACTGCAGACACGCTGACGGCCCATTTGATGGAAACTTATTACCTTTGGCTATGGACATTTGCAACACCAAAGGCACTGCCAATGTGCTGCTGGCTCTTATGGAAACTAGAACCTAGTCACTTAAGCCGGAGCACTACTCAAGGTTTTAACGGTGACATATTCTAAGCCAGGGGTGGTTGGTGGCCATGCAGAGGGGCAACTGCCTTATTACTCTGGGTTGTTTTGTCGCCTCTAACGGCAAACCACCTGGTCTAAAGTATGTCGCCATAACAAACTTGAATTGTGTGCCGGCATTAGTAACCAGGTTCCAGGCTCCCTTAAGAGAGCAGCAGCGCATTTGTAGCACCTTTGGTGTTGCAAATGTCCATAGGCGATGGTAACCGCTTTCCATAAAGTGGGCCGTCTTCCTGTCTGCTGAACTCCTGCAATAAAAAAATAATAATAAAGAAAAGAAGGATAAATACGTTTTTTACTCTCTTAAGGGAGACTGGAACTCGGTCACTAATGGCCGGAACACAACTCAAGGTTGTTATGGCGACATACTTTAAACCAGGGGTGGTAGCCATCCAGTCGGGCAAATGCCCTACCACCTGGCTGTGGGTTGTTTTGTCGCCTCTTACGACAGGCTGCCCGGCCGCAGGAAAAGGTATTCTTTCTCCGTTCCTGCATGGATAGAAATTGTTCTTTGATTATCCTTACATATAATACGGGTCTAAATTACATATTCAATACTCTTTTTTTTTCTTTCGTTCTGACCACCTATACCGAAGTTAAATATTCAAACGCCTTTGTCTCGATTACAATTTGAGTCTTTTACTCCACTTTACTGCAATATTCCACCATTAAATTCAATTATCGTATAAAATATTAATCTCATACCTCGATGAGCATAAGAATCGGCATGACACAAACGAAATCAAATACTGGTTGCCATTTAAATGGAAATGGAATAAGGAAGCAGGGCTCGCGTGCGACGGGCCTATTACACCGGCAATATCCGTTTTGAATAATTCCAGGCCGAGGCGAATCCGAGCCGTGCAAGGCAGTGCGACGTTATTAGTTTATTAAGAGGCTAACTTGGATCAATGGTGTACTATAAATGATAAATTATTTTTGCATTATAGTCTATAGATATAGCTATAGCTATTCATTATATTAGCACGTTTTATTTTGTTTTATATCTTACTAGCTGACCCGGCAACTTCGCACAGGTTCAGAATCAATAATTAAAAAAGCTGAATGATAATTGGAGAATGTTTGAACTTTAGTAAAAAATGTGGTCAAAACTTAAACGGAACGCACATTAAACGTTTGACACTCAAAATCAAAATAATGAAAAAAAACTTCACTTTTAAATTTAATTTGAATTCTGAACGACTTTTAAATTTAATTGATTTTTAAACGACGGGACGAATATCAAATTTTTGACAGGTAGGGATAGTTTCTAAGGGAAAGCAAAATTGTTGTTTTTACTATATTCCAAGCATTTTTTCATGTTTACTCACCTTTTAAACCTTCCCTGGACTTCCACAAATAATTCAAAACCAAAATTAGCCACTTCCAACCTGCCGTTCTCGAGTTTTAGCGAGACTGACGAACAGCAATTGATTTTTATATATTTACATTATATCCTGCCAACTAATTTTACAATGGGGATTGTTCACAAAAAAATACCCTCTGATTTTATATTTTTATTACGTAAAATAGGGTATTTTAAGATACTCATTTGAATATTTTTGTATTTTAAGCGTTAGTTTTTTTATAATTCGATTTTAAAGTTATTTCTCCGATGACGTCATAAGACACAAGTTTACATTGATTTCTTTGCCTAGAAAACAAAAATAATCAAAGCAAGTTTTATCTATATCTAATCATAGTAATCTGTGCTACTTATTTAACTATCACTGTCATTACTCATTACGTATCGTGATCATTTTAGTGTATTTTGTCGCTAGGCTTATAATTTTTCGTGTTCAACCATTATTATTTTCTATAGTTATCGTTAATTTTTTTAAAGTGGTCTTTAGGGAAAATCCATGTTACATAACTTAAATCAAATAATGTACAGCTAGAATTGTTTTTTACACCTGAAGCAGGCAAACAGGCAGGCGGCCCACCTGATTGGATTTAGTAAGGTCAAATAAAGGTCAAAAGCATTTCTTACAAAATTCAAGAAGATCGTACGTTTTTTGAATTTTAACTAGACAGAAATGATTAGGGACACTATTCCTCGCAATGGTTTTTCAAATAGCCAGATTGAAAAAAAGTGAACAATCCCCATTCCCTAACAAACATACATTTTAAATATTTAAGTTGAAAAGTAATGAAAATAAAAGTGAATTATATATTTTTTTCATAAATCGACAGACAAACACACACACTGTATATCCCCAAATTAAGAAAGTTACGCATGTGTTATACAACGGTAATATACAACGGACCACTCTTGGGGCCGATCCCAGACACCCAGACATACATAGTAAATAACGGAGAAAATTTCTTTCCGAAATTTACAACTTATACCAGGAATAAAACCAGGAGCCTCTGCGTTGCAATGAAATAGGCCGGTAAAGGCTTAGCCAGCTCAACCACAGAAGCCGTATTTTTTATTTATCATTAATTTGTTTTGTCTCACAATTTACGTCCTTCCAGTCAATATAGACTTATTACTCCAATTCATAATACACCGTTTTTAAATATTTCTTACACGCTTAAGGCTGTCCAACTTTGGAATACATTGCCCATTGCTGTCAGACAAGCAAAATCTCTAATAACATTTAAGAACATGGTTAGGAAAATCTATCTGCAATATAATGATACGTAATTACTATTATATTACATATAAGTATATATTTATTATCTTTAAATTGTTGTATTTTATCACTATATCTTGTATATTAACTTATGTATTTGTATATATAGTATAATTATATATTTATTATTAAAATGTAAATAATCGTACAATAATTATGTACACCACCACCATCGCCACTCCTAATCAGTAATATTCTTGGCACGGGTTATCTAAAAGAGATCGCTTTTTAGCGATAAGACCGCCCTTTGTACACAATTAGAATAATAAGTTCGTAAGTGCTCTGTAATGGTGTACATTAAAGTGTTATCTATCTATCTTTATATGTTTAGCCTATCCTTGAATTGTTAATTTTATTTATGGATGATTGTGGATTGATTTAGGAACACATGTGGCTTTTTACCAACGCGCAATACCTTTAGCTGAAAAATATGGGAGACTGTCTTATGTAAAGCAACTCAAATAGGTTAAATTTAAAAAACGAAAAACGTGTTAAAGCAGTTAAACAAGATTAACTAAATCTTTTTTGAAGGTTAAGTTTCCTGTAATGGTGTGTATTAAAGTGTAATCTATCTAATTTATGTACTGTGTTTTTTTTTAAATTACTTTTTTATAACGCTTTCAACTATCGGTATCTTTCTAGATATATTTCTTTAAATTGCCTATTTCCTTCTTACTACCATCCATATGAGTTAATAATGTCAAAGGGGGTTTCACTGTGAAAGTAACTTGGGGTGTGGCCCACGGTGCCCCTGTATCGGTGTAATAAATCAGGTGACGTTCAAAGTGCCTTTTAACAGGATTTATATCGGCATATACCATTTAAACGTATTGGCAAGTTAAAATTAAATTTAAGGCTGTATGTGTTTATTAGGCAGTGCTCCATCTGGGATAATGTTATAGTTAATGTTTTACGCTGATCTGACATGGCAGAGCCCTGCTGGAATTATTTCAATGTATTCAAAATATGGCAAATGATATTGGTGTTGTATTAATTTGAGTTATTTTTATCCGTGCAGGAAGGGAGAAAAAATATAATTTCCTGCTGGCCTATCCTAAGGGGCCACAAAAATAGCCCACAGCCAGATGGTAGGGTATCTGTCCGTCGGGATGGCTACTACCTCTTTTTTTACGAAGGCAAAACCGATTGAGGGCGGTAAACTGGGGAATGCATGAATGGGCGCGAATTATATATAGCTAAAAATGTGGCACTGTGGTCGTGTTCTATTTTTTGGAAAATCACTAATACGTCATGAAGTTTCGCAAGGAACTTATGCTGAGGTCCCTTTGGCACTGAATTACCCTGTTAGTGAGACAAAGCAAACCTCTATATCTGGGATTCGTTCTTTCGATTTATCATCGTAGTTACCTCTATAACTGAGATAGCAAGTGAATTTTATATGTATAGAACTCTGTAACTGAGCTAACATCGTTTTGTTTGTTTACTTACTTATTCTTATTCTACCCGCAAATTCCGTACTTAACTACGTAAGTAATTTTGAGCCTCAATGCCCTCCAGTTTTAGTTTCGCTTTACTATCATACGGATGTTTATTTGAAAAATGTCAAAACGAAAAACTAAAATGACAGTTTTTTTCTGTGTCCATACTTGTAATACGTGTAAGTGTGCTTGTATATTTTTATTTATTACATTTGTATGATTACCTTTATTATTATTTTTTACTAAAACTCATTTATAATGTTTAGATAACACGTTATTTTATTTAATAGTCGTACCTCTATAACTGAAATAACCTATATTCTGACCTCTATTAATGGAACCTCCTGTAAATGAGACATATTTATTTATACCTGGATATCTGAGACACTGGGTAAGTGGAATCCACATTGCAGGTCCCTTGATGTCTCACTCTCACTTAACCACGTTTCACTGTTTATATGTATATGTGTGTGTATATATATATACATACACACACATATATATATATATATATATATATATATATATATATATATATATATATGTCGGAGAGAAGCTATGACTATGACGATATGACGATGTATTGTTGACTGGATGTATACCGCACAATATAATTTGTTTACATTTTAATTACTTCTAAAATTATTAATTTAATTTAATTTGATTTGTTAAACGTTTCTATAACTTAAAGATCGTTCTAACCTAATAAAAGTTATGAATATTGTAATTTAATAAACGACCAATCAGAGCAGAGCTTATGGCGGAGCGGGGTCAGACGCCCTCTATACTTTGAGTAGTATCCACTTCGGTAGACTGAGGAGTTTTTGTGACATTTGGTTGGTGGCTACAGGTCGAGTTGGACCTTTGAGAGTTTTAAAGAAAGTATTCAAGCTGAAAGTATGAGCGGGTGCCCTGAACCCGCTGCTCGGTCTAAACTATGTCATAATGTTGATCAAATCTAAATTAAAAGTGTATAAACCGTGGCTATTGTGTTTTATGCTCGCATTTTATCCTGATGACGCCCACTAAACCTGCAATAACTAAAGATGATGTCGTGAGAACGAGGCCGTTCTGCGACATATATATATATATATATATATATATAATATATATATATATATATATATATATATATATATATGTATATATATATATATATATATATGTATATATATATATATATATATATATATGTGTAGTAGTCGAATAACATCACACGTGTATCAACAGTTTGAAAATGAATTCTTTCAATATATCGCACATACCTTATACCGGATATTGGACTAAACATCTCAACATCCGCTACCGCACCACTGAACTGTCAGCGGTCGACTCTTGAGAAAAACCCATTTCCGCAAGGAAATCACAGGCTGATATGTTCACTGTTTACGGCGCTAAGACATGTTGATGCAATATGATTTTAAGAATAATAATAAATAGAATACAAAAAAGTAGTTACAGAATTAATAGCAGCAATAAAATAATTATGTAACAGATCTAGGTATATATATAATCTCTTCAGAGTCATATAAGCTCAGGAAAGCTTTCTTCATCAGAATTCATCATGGCATGGCATGATGTATGTGAGTATATTTATGAAATTAACATCTTTTGTGACCTTTACCAAAATAGAAAGAAGAAGAAGAAAGAAAGAAAGAAAACAGGTTTATTTTTAGGACATACACAAGTAAACTAAACACATCAAAAGTAATAAACAAATCATAAAAAAACAAATAAAACAGAACACAACCACAAAGTATCAGGAGATATACATAAGTCCTAAAAATTGGATCAAGCTCAGCAATAATGTCGATCTATTAGATCAACGCTGGTCTTCCGCTTGAACCGAGAGCGACGTCACGGCAAACTATACATTATATTAAACAAATAGTTCAATATATGTCCAGATATTTATATTATATAAATTGAAATACAGCACATATACATATAATATATACTTACAATAAATTACACACGTACACACACATATATATTATATTTTAAATTAACGATATTAACAAAATAATGTTTCTATTGCTTAAATAACAATCATCTCTCATGATATTACTACTGATTATGTTATAATTCATTTTGATTGAGGCAATAGATCGCGTTCGTTGAATACTTGGTGCGCTGGTGACCATTCTCTAAAAGATATCCGTGCAGCAACGGAGAAAGAATACAATTTCCTGCGGCCGAGCGGTCTGTCGTAAGAGGCGACAAAACAGTCCACAGCCAGGTGGTAGGGTATTCGCTCGACTGGGTGGCGACCACCCCTGGTCTACAGTATGCCGCCATTGAGTTGTGTTCCGGCATTAGTGACTAGGTTCCAGTCTCCCTTAAGAGAGCAACAACGCATTTGTAGCACCTTTGGTGTTGCAAATGTCCATAGATGATGGTAACCGGTTTCCTTTAAGTCGGCCGTCTGCCTGTCTGCTGAACAAAAAATAAAGAAAAAAACAAAACATATTAAATACAACTAACATGAACTAAAATGTTGCAATGAGTAGTATATATGAACAGTATTATAATTACAAATAAAGCAAAAAGAACAAAAAAAAACAAGACGTAAAAATAATGTGTCTCGATATACTCGTATTGTTACGTGCGAGCGGGGGTACGCACTTGGGATTGGAATGAAACATCAGTTTTTTCAATAAAATGCTTTTATTAACTTACATAGCCGTACGTGCTTCTTATCCGTAGGGTTGTTTCTACACGCACAACTAACGACGCACTGTCCCGACGATAAGATGTCTCACTCACAATACCGTCGCCGATATTGCGTAGACCACCTAGACAATACTCATCGTCTTAGTTTGTACTCTCCTATCAAGCGGTCGAACCTAGCTCCCTCATGGCGATTGAGCCATGGGCTATCGCCAGTGGTGGCATCACCCCATCCAACGGAGTAACATCATAGACGCACCACACAACAGAAAATATCCTCATCAGAATTACTTAGATAGATAGATGACTGTATTAGTGAATAAGAAATATGTATTAGGAACAGGGATCTGTATTTATAAAAAAAGAGAAAAGAAAAAGATAAGAAAACATAAAGAAGATTACCCCCCCCCCCCCCGCGCCCTTTATTATACCTGGTATACTAGAAAGAGACTATTGAAACAAGGCAAGAAAAAGAAAACGCTCTGTCTTGGCATATGACGGAGGAGCAGGAGATAAATAAGAAAAGAAAAACATAAAAAAACCCCAACTTTTTTTTAATTGCAAGAGTTCAACAGACAGCCAGACGGCCCACTTGATGGAAAACGGTTACCATCGTCTATGAACATTTGCTTGGTGTTGCAAATGTTACTACAAATGCTGCTGCTCTCTTAATGGAGACTGGAACTTGGTCACTAACGTCGGAACACAACTCAAGGTTGTTATGGCGGCATACTCTACACCAGGGGTGGCAGCCATCCAGTCGGGCACATACCCTACCACCTGCCATAATGGTATTTTTTAAACACTTTATTTATAAAATAAAATAGATTATGTGCACAAAACTGCCTTGGACAAGATAAGTTGTCAACCTTTATATCGAAAATGGAGGAGCAAAAAGCAAATATCGTTGTAAAATAATTGAAAAATCCCATTAATTCTGATGTGTAAATATCGTCCGATCAAATTTAACAGGCGAACATGTACCAAACAATTTTTAATTACAGGTTGAAAATCCATACTCACAACCTGCGTCAAACATACCCAAATCTAGCTCGTGTTAGCTTTGTTAATTAAATATAGACCTTATCAAAGTTACAATAAAAGCATATTTTGCTGCAACGTATTACTTAGTGTGTAAAGCCTGATTTACATTAGTTGCGAATATGTCCTTATCGTCGTTTGGAGAGACATACTTAATCGAGAACTTGTTACTTAACTGAAAAGTCTGTCCAGAATATTATTTTGAAAGAAGAATATTAACAAAAAGTAAAAGTTTTTCTATTGCAAAGTTGGCAGACAAGATCTGGTGTTAGGATATTTGCCAGTCTCGATGGCTAGCATCCCTGGTCTAGAGTATGTCACCATAAAAACCTTGAGTTGTGTTCCGGCATTAGTGAAAAGACTCCAGTCTCCCTTAAAAGAGCAGCAGCGCATTTGAAGCACCTTTGGTGTTGCGAATGTCCATAGGCGATGGTAGCCCCTTTCCATCATTCAGGTGGTCCATCTGTTTGCTTATTGAACTCATGTAATAAAAAAATTGTGTGTGTGCAATTCACACGCAGTAGAAGTGAAACTTCAGAGAATATATTAACAGATAATTCTTCTTTAACTTTCATTAATCTATACATATAATAATACTGTAGAGGTCGAATTTCTGTACAATATTTTTTTTTGCGAAAAACCGAGTCAGGAGGATGTAAGAAATGAAATAGAACTAATTTAGATTTTTTTTAATTTTTGTTTCTCTGTTTGTCGGTTTGTCTGTTTGCCTGTCTGTTTGTAACGGCTAATCTCCGAAACGACTGGACCGATTTAAATGAAATTTTGTATGATGGTAGCTTATATCCCTGGTCAACATATAGGATACTTTTGATCCCGAAAAATTAAAGAGTTCCCGTGGGATAGTTTAAAAACCGCACCACGCGGACGAAGTCGCAGGCATCAGCTAGTGTAAATATAATTCCTTTAGCCTACATCCGTTAACATAATTATTATAATTACAAATAAACTTCTCAAGTATCACATTAAATTTTTCACTGTTTTAGTCTAAAAAATACTATTATCAGTCTTATTTCGGTCCAAATTGGACCTTTGTTTATTAATCGGTCATCTGAACTCTCAAATCTGTACTGCACGATGTAAAACTAGTATTTCATTCTCTCACAGGCTTAGGTTGATGTGTTTATCCGTTTTTAGTGCCGCTTGTTTGTTTCATCGAGTTTCAAATCACAACCGTTCTAGAAAAATTTCACTTCAATAAGATACAAGCATACAGCCTACCTAATAGAATATGGTTATTGTCGCGTCGCCTATACATGTGTGCAACACCAGGGGCGAAGCTAGCGCGTTGCTAATCTTTAGGTCGGGGTAGAGGGGATGAGATAGGTGAATCGAATAAGAGAATGAAATAGGAGGATGGTATATGGAACAGAAACAAAGTTCAAAGTTATTACGAGTACTTCAAAACTTTCTACAACCAAAAGCAGTCACATTTGACTCCTGTACTTTATTGTTTAAACAATAAAGTAATTTTGAATCTAAGGTAAAACACCTTGCTAACAAAATTTGCTTACCACCAGCGAGATTACATCCAATTAAATTTCTAATTTAATGTGCAAACAGCGGTACCGACTATGCGGGTCCAATCGATATATTATATGAATATGTTGAACATGGAGTGCCTAATTAAAAGGCATGTTGGAGGCAAAATTGTGGGTAGGACATTTTTTATTCTAAATACAGGCATACGTTCGCCGATCCCCGGAGTTTTAATTAAACGAATTAATCAAACGCCCTATCCCCCGCAACGGGCCATGTCGCACACCTCCCCTCTTGTGCCAGCATAAGCTGAGTCCACATTTCTACCTTTATCTGTTTCGTATCTTTGACCGTATAATGGTGGCTATACACCATGCTGCCTATCGTCCCCAATCTGGAGTTCGTACATAATATACACTACAGACGTTTAATTTAAACTATCCAGTCGACAGTTGAAGCCATGACATCACCAATGTGTTCCTGCTCTCTTAAGGGGGACTGGTATCTGACCACTAATATAGGAACACAACTCAAGGTTGTTATAGCGGCATGCTCTAGGTCTAGACCAAGGGTGGTAGCCATCCATTCAGGCAAATACCTTACCAGCTGGCTGTGGGTTGTTTTGTCTGTCACCTCTTACGACAGGCCGGCTGGCCGCAGAAAATTGTATTCTTTCTCGGTATAGACAGTCTTAGGTATTTTACTCGAAGTAAGTGAGTAATAAGTGACAGTTCGATTCTGTATTTAATTCCCGCTATCCTGTGCCTCCTACCTGAGCTCTTAATATCATCTCCTTTTCTTTATCCCTTGTTTAAAGGTTGACAACTAGGCTTCGCGCTTGACGTTGCAAACGCCTGCCTATAGGTGACGGTAATCACTTTGCATTGGCTGGGCCGTCTCTGTGTTTGCTACCTTCGCAATAGAAAAAAAAATACAGATATTACAAACTAACCTGTTTTAATTTGGAATTGATGTTTATTTTGCTACGGTAGTCGTAGCTACGGAGATACGTTACGGTATCGAGGCAAGAGTGTGGACGCAGCTGTATACTTGGTTCTTGTTCCGCTGAGGGCGACAGCGAGCGTCAATCATATGACGCGGCGCTTTAAATCCTTCACAGAGTATATTTAATTAATATCGGAATTTCATTCATAATGCCAGCATGGATTATATTATTTCCTCGTTTTTACATAAAATAAGAGAAGAAATGATTTACATAGATAAATGTCCGCCGTCATTTGATATTAATATTGAAAAAATATAATGAAAATCAAGCAAGTGAGGCGGGACGCACATATTGTTTTCATAAATGTTTCGTTTTTTAAACGACTTCAAAAAGGATGTAAACGTGCAGGAACGGAGAAAGAATACAATTTCCTGCGGCCAGGCGGCCTGTCGTAAGAGGCGACTAAACAACCCGACTGGATGGCTACCACCCCTGCTCTAGAGTATGCCACTATAACAACCTTGGGTTGTGTTCCGGCATTAGTGGCCAGGTTCCAGTTTCCCTTTAGAGAGCAGCAGCGCATTTGTAGAACCTTTGGTATAGCAAATGTCTATGGGCGATGGTAACCGTTTCCCACCAGTGGGCCGTATGCCTGTCTGCTGAACTCATGCAATAAAAAATAAAAATGGTGGAGGTTCTCAATTCGTCTGCATGTTTTTTTTGTTTGTTCGTTACTCGATTTCTCCATGAATTGTGAACCGATTTTCTAACTTTTAATGATAGAATCCCGGTCCCATTGTCACCATGTCAATATCTGCTGAGTGGATCCCAGGGAAATCAAGAGCAACCCTTGTTCACTAGCGTTTACACCGAAAAGTGTGATAGCATCTTTGTACACGCGTGTCATTACTATCATTTCTACAGGCGCTTATTATATTATTTCTAAAGCTATTCAAGTATTCGCGCAACTAAAAAGTAACTATATATATATATATATTACGAGTGTTAGTACCAGCGCTAATCCGATGTAGATTACCCATGACACAAGCGTAACTTGCTTAATTTTGGGATATACAGTGTGTGAGTTTAATAAATCGGCAGCGATTTATTATTATTATTTATTATCGGTCCTTGACAAGTGTACAGATTTTCTAATTAAAATGAACTTTTAAACAGGGCAAAAAACGAGTTCAAAGATTCCGCTATATACAAGTGAAAGTAATTTATTATTATAAAAGCGTGTAAAATGGAAAACAAAGTACTACATCATAACATCCATACCCACTCAGCCGGAGTCAAAAACTCCTGCTAACCGTAATAATACCCTTTCTAAAGTCGAACCCAAACTACAACCCTTTTTAAGGCCGCTCCTAATACTTTCAATGGTTCTCCCCTCGTCCGCCCTTAATTTTTAATACCCACTTCATAATCATGGCCGGCGTACTGACCGGTGCTTTATAAGTTATTTCATTAAGGAATCACCATACTTACGTGTAAAGTGACACAACGTTCAATCGTGCAAAGGAGATTAAAAAACAAGTTTTTTTAGGGTTTGAAAGTTAGCCGTTGATATAGCACGGTCGGTAGTCGTGGGAAAGTGACTTCACTTACTCGGGCTGGTCCCGAGTGAAGTTCGTGCATTCAATTACTCTCTATACATTCTTATGCTTATGCTTTAAATTATTATTTAAAAAACACACACAAGTAAGTGCACAATTACATATTTTACATGTACTTACATTTATATAAAATAGGTATGTTATTTATTAATTGAGTTTAATTTTCTCATTTCTTTAATTTTACAGGCAACACCGAGCGATCCAATGAAATCTATCTTTTATATTATTTATGATATTTGTTGCACTGTTTCCTAAAATTCCCTCGATCATTGGATGATATATGGTATAAACTACAACTACGTGATAGAGAAACTTTGTTCGCGTTGCCATGATCACGATGTGTTTGTTAGTGAATTGACACAATGGCACAAAAAATAAGAGCGCAAAGCCACCTTTATCCCACTCTTCAACCTCTATCCCACAGAAACAACGTCATTTATTGGGATAAAAAAGTATCTTAAGTGTTGACCCACATAAAAACTAGCTCTGTATAAGGTTTTATTTACATCCGTTGAGCAGTTTTCACGTAATTTTTTAACAGACGTACAAAAATTCCAAAGTTGTATTTTAAGTCTCAACTGGTTATTGTTATGTTATAACTGCCCCTGATTATTTCCTTTTTTTAATTCATTGTTAAAAATGAACGTCTTCAACAGCTTTATTGGATTATAGATTTAAAAAACCATTAGACAGGCAAATATGAAATAAATGAATTTTAAGTTTGACATGTTGGGGAGTATCTTAGCGCTTCTTCTCCTTAAAACAATGACATGTTGCAACTCTGTTCTGCGCTATCTAATTCTGTAGGATTTAAGAGTGTCCAACGTTGTGTTAAATAAATAAATAAATAATTGTTTATTTGTCACACATTTTGTTTGGGTTGGGACCTTCTATTAAGTATATATATACTTGTGTTCGAAGGACCCGCTCTCAATTTACTTAAACATTAAAAGATAACTTTTATTACAATTGTCCTTATACAAATGATGTTTATGTATGAGACTAAGTGTTTGCGTTTATGTTTACAAACTGTGTAATATAGTGTATATTACATAGTTTGTAAACATTCTTCATATTCTTTGTATGTTTTCAATAATAACCAATTTGAAACAATTTTCTTACAGTCATAATATTCCATATTACTAAATTGTAAAATTTTATTAATTTTACTTAATATATGTATGGAATGCATTTAATATTGGTTATTAGGAAATGAAGTAGTACTAGTAGTTTTTTTATTGCAATTCGTTTTCCCTTCATATGTACCCAAAGGCAGTTCCAATGTTTTTTTCCAATATTACTTGCTAGAAGTGTAGTATCGCCCTAACGATTAGGCGTTCCCTCGTTAATCCTTTCAGATGAAATTTTCATGCTATATTTGAAGAGATAAAATGGATTCGGCCTTTGTTCCTCAACAAGTGTTTAGTCCCGTCACATGTCCCGTCATATTTACTCATTTTATTAACTTGTTAATATGAGTTTTATAACAGAAATACTGTGGTTCATTCGACTTGGACGTGTATTGACTTCAAATTATGTTCAATAGTTGAGCAATATTATTGAATGAGATATAAAATTAAAGAGCTCTATTAGACCATATAAAAAAAGCTTTTAATTTATTTTATTAACATTTCTAAAAGCTATATCATTACTCTACTTTACTTATACATCTGAGGTTTACAATTTTTTTTTGTAAATAAGGTATTTAAGAAGAAATACCTCATCAATATTACCTTCTAACCTAATGTAAAAATGCTAATAATTAATTCAATATAACTTAAATTAACTAAAAGTATTCTTACTAAGAAAGTTTCCATTAACAGTTTTTAATGCTCTATTAAGGCGAAGACACTTTGTTCATGTGTTCTTTATGAATAGCTAGCACATTACACTACACTTTTGTTTTGTTTATAGCACACTAGTTCAAATGGTTTTGTCCTTTTGAGCCTTCTCGTTATGTCCGTGTTGTCGAGGAGTTGGATCCCGTCGACATTCACGTGATGATGAAGCCGATGCTCGTGGGCCTCCGCGTACTTTCTAATAATGCTGGTGACAAACTCCACTTCCAGGTCCCGATGGAGGTCGCGCGGTCTAACGTACCATGGCGCGTTTACAATGCCTTTCAGTACGTTATTTTGGAAGCGTTGTATGATTTCTATATTGGGTACTTCGTTTGGTACAGCCCCATAAATACACCACCACCATAGGTCACCATAGGTCCAGACTGGCATCAGGACTTGTTTATAAAGAACTTTACTTTTTAAGGTTTACTAATTAAGAAAATATGTTTTCTATCTATATTTTGTTTTGCCGGTCTGGTCGTATTTAATAATGAGCTGCGACCAATACAATAAAAATAGACTCCTTATTATCAAAACGACTTAAATGAGCTTTAGGTAAAGAACTGCCCAGGACAGGGAAAAATGGCATGTTCTCGTTTTGGAGGGCGAGACCCACTTTGGGTCGCTGAGCCAACGGAGTAAGTATTGTTACGAGTCGCGAGATTCGAATTAAAATGCCGTTAGAATTACTATAGAGTTTATTAGAACTATACAAACACGTATAACACAGGTACAAATATAACCAAACACAACAAATCGAAACGTAATGCAGAAGGTCGTGATTCAGTAAAACGCGTAAAGTCCGTCACTTATTAGATTCCCGATTACAGTACACACGTCTTAAAGATTACAATACAACAATGGGCTGTATGCCAATAAGTAAATAAAAGAAGACGACCATAAAAGAATTCCAATGTTACTAGTTAAAATGCCGACGGGAAATAAATATGCCTTGTTTCTGATATGCAGGTGGATTTTGTTTTTGTCGGGGTCTGCGTTGTAACAGTATTATCAAAACGAGTAGATTTTTATATTAAAATCCAAACTATGTAAAGACAAAATATTTTCGTTACACTTCTATGCAATAACATTCCGTTTTAATAACATTATTTCCATTCATGGCACCAGCTCAACACTTTCATTTGCGGTTTTTAAATTCTCTTTGGCGACGAAGGAATTCAAACTTAATTTTGTTGGCTCGAGTTTTTAAAATTTTTTTGCCCGCACGAAGCTGACTCAAAAAGCTTTTTAATTATATATGAGGTCATGTAAAGTTTTCTTTTATCTATTTTTTTACTTTAATGCTTTTGCTACACAAAGGAAGTGGGGAAGCATTTTATTTTCTAATTGGGTATTGGATACATTATACTCATAAGAAAGGCGTCATGTTACTTTCAACAGCTAATTTTAGAAAAATACAATTAATTTGTGACGCCACAAGCCACTATTGTCATACAAAAATCAAGGAAAAAGTGACGTCACAAGTGAGTGCAATGATAAAAACGGCACTTAACGATATCATCCACCGGGCTCTTGTTACCGCCGGGGTTCCTTCCATTTTGGAACCAAACGGCTTGTGCCGCGACGATGGCAGGAGACTGTATGGGATGACGCTGATTGCCTGGAAGATGGGCCACCCCTTAATGTGGGGTGCTACTTGCGTTGACACTCTGGCGCTGTCCTATCTTTCAATTACGTGTACTACCGCCGGTTCTGCTGCAGCCCAACAGGAGGCCCTCAAGCGCCGTAAATATGCCGCCATTACAAATGGTTACACATTTGGGGTGGATACTCTGGGTCCAAGCTTTAAAGGTCTACCGTGACGTCGCCAAACGTTTAGTAGACGTCACTCGCGACCAGAAGGCTGGCGTCTATTTTGCTCAAAGATTAGGCGTTGCTATACAAAGTGGCAACGCCGCCAGCCTTTTGGGAACGTTCCCGGTAAGTGATATTGGTTTGGGACCAATAATTTATCTTTAGGTATTTTCCCTTTTTATTTAGTTTTAGTTTCTATATAGTATAGTTTGTATTTTATTTTAAGTTTATATTTATTGTAGATTTATTAATAAATCCTAAATATTAAATTTAAAAAAACATTTTTCCATCCGATTTGACTGTCGAATACCCAATTTATGTTCTCTGTTCCCAGTACTTAGCTCTACAATTTAACAATCTACAAACTGACATTATTTTTAACCGACTTCGAAAAAAGGAGGAGGTTCTCAATTCGTCGGGATCTTTTTTTTTTGTTTTGCTTTTTTTTTATGTATGTTCGCCGATTACTCCGTGATTTATGATCCGATTTAAGTGATTCTTTTTTGTTCGACGCGGAATAGCTTCCAATTGGTCCCCTGAAAATTTGACATAGTTTAGCCCAGTAGTTTTCATTTCATGAACATTTTTTTGTTCCCGTTTCATGGGACCTATATTTTTTAAGAAGCGCGGCACCATTCGTAGGTCCACCCATACATAGCTAGACACTAAAAAGTAACAAATAAAATTAAAAACTTCGTTTAAAAAAACCGACTTCAAAAACTAAAATGTATAAAATAACTTATTTCTAAAGCTATTATTATTAATATATATTATTTAAAACATCTTGAAGTCGGTGCAAAATAAAACATAAAAATTACTATATTTTGAAAATTACTAAGCACCGACTTTAAGATGTTTTAGATAATATATATTAATAATAATAGCTTTAGAAATAAGTTATTTTATACATTTTAGTTTTTGAAGTCAGTTTTTTTAAACGAAGTTTTTTTTTTTAATAAATGTTTGTCCACTTGCTAATTGCCTTGCTAGCCATTTGCAACAAAGGAGAGTATGCAGACATGTTTTTTTGATTTTTATTTCGCCTTCTCCTCCATCGTGTGTTATAGAGGTTCTTGTTTTCTTTTATTTATTTATTTATGTTCTTATTACTATGACTCAAGACCGTGAAAGTTAAGGGGTTTATTTATTTGTTTCAACATAGAACATAAGATTTGCATCAAAACTTGTTTTAAAATTTGTAAATTTTTTAAACCAAGAGTCAGTCGGTATTTTGCAAGTTTGTTGTTTTTTTATGTTTTTTCTTGGCATCGACTTGAAGGTGTTGTAGAAAGAGATTATTTTTGTTTTTGTAAAAAAAATGCTCTACTTGTTAGTTGCTTGAATAGTTTTATAAATAATATTATAGCCTGTAGAAATTATACTACTGGCAAGCGTATACAGGTTTTGCCTTCCCAAGAGTGTAGGTGCTCGGCACTCTTTCACAAGTGTTGCTCTCAATTTCCCTCGGATCCACTCATCAGATCCTGACTTGGTGACAATAGACCTTAGGAATATACTTTTTCGAATAAAAAAATAATTTAAAAAATAAGTCTAAAATTGACCGAAAAATCGCGTAACAAACAAAAAAAATCAGTCGAATTGAGAACCTTTTGAAAGTCGGGTATTTTTTTTTGTCGAATCTTCAAAAATACGGTAATACGCAAGCAACATTCGTGAAGGAACGGAGAAAGAATATAATTTCCTGCGGCTGGGCGGCCTGTCGTAAGAGGCGACAAAACAACCCACAACCAGTTGGGCAGTATGGCCTCTGGTCTAGAGTATGCCGCCATAATAACCTTGAGTTGTGTTCCGCCATTAGTGACCACGTTCCAGTCTCTCAGCAGCCCATTGGTAGAACCTTTGTTGTTGCAAATGTGCATAGGCGATGGTAACCCCTTTCCTTCAAATGGGCCATCTGCCTGTCTGCTGAACTCCTACAAAAAAAAAGATAGCTAACTTTTTTAACTTTAAGCATCTTATTATTTAAACAGCCTTTGAAGAACGTCATTCAGCCACAAAGCGGAATAATATTACATGAATACATACTTCAGATCGGTGCAAGGCATACGATACATAAAGCAGCAAAGCTATTACATAATTCACTTTGCAAGCCAAGTTCCAGGGATCCGCCGCGTAGCCGTGCATATTTGCGGACGGTGGACCTTTGAGGACGCCACTGGACCCCACGTAGCTCGAATACTAGCCCCTGTTTGTTGTGGCTATGGCTTTATGTTAGGCATTATCCTCATTGACATTCATTCAATTTCTACATTTATCAAGATACGAGCTGGTCCGGTACATGTTGCCTTGCTCTAAAAAATAAATATGTAGGTCCCGACTGCAGCGCCACCTAGTGGGTCCAATTGTGGATTTACGCCATCAAGGGCCTCGCTCAGATTGTTCAGTCCTTACCTAGTATTAAAAAGGTAGAACATTGTCCATAAATTTTACTAGGTATCTACCCTCTTTCTATGTAAAGCGACGGCCAATACACAGCAGGCCAAAGGCAGCCATTTTGTACACTTCCAGTCAACGTTTGACGAGATAAAAAACGTGCCCTCATCCTGTTCATATACAGTGTAAACTACATGTAACGTCACTCGATTTAACGAAAAACTCCCTTTAGTTGGTTTAGCTTGTCTTCCATATAATGATAAACTCTATATAGCATTACACCCACTCTGAATAACGACAACAATTAAGTAATAAAAAGTACCTTTTAAGTTGTCAAAATTAAAATTAGAAAATTATGAAATACTACGCAGTTGTGTACGTTCGTTTATCGCTTTATTATCCTCGCCCGTAATAAACTCGACTGTCGGCATCATCCATACCGAAATTTGTAAGAAACTGCAAATTAACGAAATTTCTAGGTACTCACCAAGATGCCCTAATATCACCTGATATGAATAATATTAGTAAAAAAAATATGACAAAATTACTGGTGCAGCAAAAGACGTCAGACAAAAATAACAGACTTCTCTCCATTTAACGACAAATATCTATAACGCCATAAAATGCACAGTCCCTTCAGTGTCGTTATATAAAAATTACATTGTAAATTTTTCAATTATTGTGATTATTAACCATATCAAAAACTTTTTTTAAGCCTAGTCGTTGTACGAAGTATTAGCATTAAAATGTAACTATAGTGCCGTGAGCTTTGCCTGTGTGCAACCTGAACCGAGCCAGGAGAAGGCTAATGTCAAGGTTGGTGGAGCTTCTGTTTTTATAATGCAAGGATCGAAGTCATATCTCCCCCATACAGTCCATGAAATCGAACCAGCATTACTCGAGGGCTAAACTGCCCCACACAAATAAACACAAAAAAAAATCGCCAAAATTCGAATAGCAATTCCAGTGCATACCTTCTAGGTCCAATTGTGAATCTAAGTTATTCTGAATCCTCTAGAACACACTCAAAATCTTTTATCAAAATCGATCCTACCGTTTAGGAGACGTTCAGTAATACATATATATACTTTACCGCCATTTAACCGTAAGTGACTTTTATACCCAACTACTTTTTATTGTATACGATATGTTTAACAACTATTTTGTTTTGCAACATTCAATTTTTGAATCAGTAAGGACTCTAACTAAAATAATAAAGGAATTAATTTTGTTGTGCACACGTGAAGAATATCTCAAAAAAATGATTACCACATAGAAGGGAAGTGGGTTGGAACCCAGTGTAAATTGCATTTGTGTTGAATATTAGTTGTATTACGCGTACTTAAATTGCACAAGCTCCACACCCCCAACAGTTCTATCATATTGTACATAGATAAAATAATTTAATTTAGTCATAGGAATTCGAGGTGCAGATGCTAAAATGTTCCCGTTAGGCATGTTTTGGTATTTGAAACGGTATTCCAGGTATCTCTGATCCCAGTTGCATAATTCACATGCCCGCATCTCTAGGGTATGCTCCCCTTCACCCTCTCGCGAATCCTAAATATCTACTCTGTGGAAATATGCTATTTAAAATTGAAACTAACATTAATTTAATATTAATATATATGTAAGGTTAAGTTGTATGATACGATAAGGGAACGTTGTGGATTGAAAAAAACATAATAGGGCTTGAAAACCTTATCCTACCTTTAAAATGTAGGTAACTACCTGATACCCGCCCACTTCGCGTGCCGTAAAATCCGTTCATAGCTGACCTCTACTGACTTGGCGAAAGGAAGGTCCATGCCTAATTTCAAGTCTATAGGTATTATAGTTTGTGAGATATCGTGATGATTCACTATATACGTGGATTTCAATAATAGATTTCCGGTATCCGATTACCGGTATTTTCGAAAAATATACTGCCATACCGGTTTATATTTACCGTTACTTGGTAACTTTTATGATTTTATCGTTATAATGTAATGTTAAAAATTGTATGTAAATCGTTATAGGTATCGGTAATTTTTACGTTATTTTAAGCGACGTTGCAATTTTAAAAAATTGGCTTTATTACGACTGAATGTTACCGAAACAATCGACCAACTGATCTCTAAACATTACGCGCGCTCTCAGCAGAGTGCTGTTTGACAATCTTTGCAAGTGAAAAAGAGCGACGATGGTAACAAAACATAGTTATAACGGTAAAATTAGCGATAAAATAGTATTAAAATTATATTTTTTTTACCGGTGAAATGGTAAGAAATAACGGCAAGTTTTTTAACGATATTTATTTTTTACTGTTATCTGAAATTAGTAATATATAACGTAAAACTACGTTTTAACGGTTGTAACCGCGGTTGTTTTTATGTGTACTAGTCGTGAATACAGTCTTGAGTTGTGTTCCGGCATTAGTGACCAGTTCCAGTCTCCCTTAAAAGCTGCAACGCACTTGTAGCACCTTTGGTGTTGCAAATGGCCATTGGCGATGGTAACCGCATTCCATCAAGGGGGCCGTCTGCCTGTCTTCTGAACTCATGCTTAAAAATAAAAATGGTGTATGCTTTCCGGCCAGGATTCAAACCTGCCACGCCTTGGGATGCTACTGACTACATCAACTAACCTCTGTTGGTGAAGAAGGTCACTCTGTTTCCCGGGGTACCTCGGACCTTGATGCGCGGATGAGTATGGGTGTAATTACGTTCTAAAACTCATTTTCTTTCAAATCAAGCGCAGGCACATGGCAGGCCGGTTCAGGTTTAGTCGTGTAGTTGAGAACGTCTTTATCAACGTCCCACACAAGCCTCTAATCCCCACAAAGGGCCGGTTATTGTATGAAATTTATTCCCCCTGCATCAACAAGAAAAACTACTAACTACGTGAATTTAATTATAACAAAACCTGTTGAATATATTCATGTTTGCTCTATTCCTTTGTTAAACTAATTTAATTAAGTTCCGCCTAGACAATAAAGATTATTATCCCAAGTTAATTCCGAGACTAACACGTGAGCATTGAGAACAAAGCCACGCAGCGCCCCTATTCATTACACAACAGTATCACGCACACACGTAATCATTCCTAAACTAAATGAGATAATATATTGTATTTTCTATCTGAAAGTTATTAACTTCTGAAAAAGCAAGGCAGAAATAAATTTATATTTAAAAACAATACAAGTTTTTTTTAATTATTTTAAAACCGAATAACAAACTTTGAAGTACTTCAAGCCGTGAGTAGCTGTGATCACGAAAAACAAAGATGTGAAGAGTCAATGAGTATTGTTAAAGTTTTATCCTACTGCCAACTTGTTCATTTTAATAATGTAGTTTTGACTTTGTTTATGATTATTATTTACTCTATGGGAGCCTAATCTAATTTACTATCGCTTCGCAACATGTGGCTTGAAGACAAGAAGCGGCACCAGAAATTCTTCAGCAAACGTGCGTAGCTCTAATAATTTTATATAATATTAAAATGGGTGGGGGGAGAAGTCACTTAACATTTTTGTCTTTCATGATCACGGCTACTGAAAAGTGGCCGAAACGTTAGAACAATAAAATCAAATAAATTACAGCGCTTAAAACCGTTAAAACGTTTAGTATTATTTTATCTACTAGTCGCAAAAACTTAAGAAAATATTGAATGTAAGAAAGTCTTATTTGTAATATGTAGTACCATAAAATAACATAAAGACAACAAATGTTGTATAACCCTTGTGTCATTTTGTAAGCATCAAGTTAGACTAGACTCATTACTCAGTCGCAAACATGATAATATTAATAAGACGCAAAGCAAAGTAAATGAAACTTCATTACATTTCATAACTAATGAAGCTTCGAGAAATATTTCAGAAAGACTGCAAAATGAAATAGAAAATCTCTATGAAAGTTCATCGAGATACCTCTGCAATTACTAACAGGGCATCTTGGGAGGGGCGGGTAGATATGCGTTTTATATGCTCCATCCATTATCCTAACTCATATTACGATACGAATGTACTAAGCAACAAATGATCATCCAATAAATTCAAATATTGTCGACTGTTAAACTCACTTATTTACCTCCATAAATGAACCACATATTATTGCTATGCTGATACTTATAGTGCCCCTGATGGTCGCCACCGCCATTTTAGCCACTATAAGCAAATTTTTACAAACAAAAAAGCGAGAGACAGCAAACCATAGTTTGTTAACATTAAATAGCGCTAGCTTGCTCATGTATGGCATAAAGGAGCGAGCGCCACGTACAGTGGATAACTTCCAGGTGTCAAGGAAGTGTAGATGAACTCCCAGTCACTGGCGAGCAGTGCGGTGGTAAATTGGCCACGTAGGTACCAAACCAAATAGCTCTTCAGAACACTCCCCATTGTACAGACGGTACAACGCGCTTAGAGCACCGTTTAATTTAGTGTTACATGCCGACAAAAAGTGAATGCATATCTGCCTGCCATAAACCTGGTTTATTACCTTTCCCGCGTTTGGACTTCTGTTGTTTACTATGTGTTTAACATTTGTAATCAAGTAAAACATTCTTTTGTTATTGTACTTGATTTATGGCAGTCATTAGGCAGGTGTGTCGAACTAATTCTTGGAAATTATTGTTTTGCGTCGAGGCATATTGTATTTGTACAGGATAAAAGGAATGCCCGACCGGAGGGGTGAGACAGCCAAGCGAGGATTACGATAGGAGCAAGACGTAAATTCGATTAGCTATATAGTGACGGACTTTGCGTGCGTTATTGAATCGTGCAGTTTGTACTGGTTGCGTCCAGTTATATTTGTACCTGTGTTATACGTGTTTGTATAGTTTTAATAAATTTTATAGTAACTCCAACGGAATTTTAATGCGAGTCCCGTACTCGGAACATTATAATTAAAATAAACATAATATAGTCTGTTAAATCGAAGTAAAATTTACTTTGTTTATAGTTTAGTTTATTTCGTGTTTTATTCTCAATACAGATTATTGCTTTTAAATTGTCGTTGTTGCAGTTGGGTTTTTGATTGTTTTAAATATTTCTGAAATAAATGCATTTTTGATTACACAAATAATAACTTCCAATATATTACTTCAAAAATACATTAAAGTACCCTGAATACTCACATAGAGTATTAATCCTTTATGATGTCTGTTCGGTTCAGCATGAATCCTTCGAAGTTCGTAATCACATTACGGATGTGAAACGTACTCGTCTTAGCTGCCTTTAGCTCTTTACTGTGTCTTATTGATTTCCTCATCTTGAAAAGGACTAGCGATATACTTGAATTTTATTCACTGCGACTCAGCAGGCAGCCTCTTTAACAAGAGCAGTCTACTTGCTTTAGATAGGTTTATTAGTATTGGAAAGTACATCGTTTTAACAGACTTCCAGAAGGAGGAGTTTGTTACGCGATATCTACGTCGATGACGGATCGACTTTCAATTTTTGAAGCGATAACTTCTTAATAATTATCCGTGTTGGAACGGAGAAAGAGCACAATTTCCTGCGGCTTGGCGGCCTGTCGTAAGAGACGACAAAAACAACCCACAGGCAGGTGGTAGGGCATTTGTCCGACTTGATGGCTACCACCCCTGGTCTAAAGCATGTCGCCATAACAAACTTGAGTTGTGTTCCGGCATTAGTGACCAGGTTCCAGTCTCCCTTAAGAGAGCAGCAGCGCATTTGTAGCACCTTTGACGTTGCAAATTTCCATAGGCGATGGTAACCGCTTTCAATCATGTGGACCGTCTACCTGTCTGCTGAACTCCTGCAATAAAAAAAGGGTTAACCGCTTCGTTACGTAACGCGTTACGGTAAAAAATACCACAGAGGACAGAGGCAACATGGGTGTGGATGGCTAAGGGGTGTAGAGAGGTGAGCTGCGGGTTCACCGAAGCTACTTCTGACATGATGCCATTGCAATGCCATGCCATCACTTACACCCCTGGAACTCGACTCTTAGCTTAGATCTCTACTCCGTGTCGGCTGGCCAAGGCAAGAACGGAGGCGGGGGCCTTGCCTTGGCCCCCGGAGTCAGGTACGAGGTGTCGCTACTCACCTAAGGCTTCGCCACAAAGCCTAAGCAGGAATATAAATAATAATTATTATAATATAATACACTAGGATTTACTCTGATATTATATGAAAACTGCTCTATTTAAATAGGTAACTAAGCACATAAATGCAAAAGTGCTTATAACTTTACGTAAATGAAATAGAAACAATAAAACAATGAATCGGGCCATTGCATTGTGGTTAATCCCTGTTTTGTTCTCGCGTCCGATGCGCGTGTAATTTGTCCACGGCGAAGAACAACACCCTTGCCCGGGAAGTGCTCTTCCGTTCTACACTATGAATAATACATTTTTATCGCAACTAAGAACAATTTAAAATGAGAAAAGTGCAATTTTCTTTTTTTTTATACATTTGTACGATTTCTTTCTAACCAGTAGTATGTATAATGTACTATAGTGTATAGTAAAATTAGTAGTAGTAAGTAGTGTATAGTAAAATTCTTTCACCAGTGGACAGCTACATTATTCCTGAGTGACATAGGGTATATTTGATTGTGATTAATAATAAGTATTTTTTATAATTTTTCTGATGGCCAGCTAAGTGGGCACGGGTCAACTAGTCGTAAATATTGTTATAGTCTTCAAGGAAATAGGCACAAGATAAAATCCAGAGCCAGGTAACAGTGGTCAGTCTAAGAGGGAGTTCTTAGAACAGCTAGAATAGGCACAATTCACTAAACAGTTTGGACGTGGTAGAGCAATGCTGGAATGGATCTTAATTTCAGCTCTTAGGGTCTGCTCGTGCACGCTCTGTCTGAAACGGTTAGCGTGGAACTAATCGTGTTTCTGACGATGAATAAAAGTTTTGCGTGAAGTAATTACGCAAAATTTAGAAAATTTTCATACCCCACCAAACACACTCAAACTTATCCAAAAACCAACAATTTTAAATACTATTGAATTACCAGAACATTCTTAACCTCTGCTTGAATTACCACTAACACGCATACACCCTACTAATTTAAGCGCTTGATTACTTATTTAGGTTTATGGCTTGGCAACTAGGCCCTTAACCCAGATCTTAGTTTACAATATAGTTTCTTCATTTTCTTAAGCTTAAGCTGAACTGTAGGTAATCGGCTAATGCCATTCAACGGAGTTCTTGTGACAATTCGAAAGGCCACATTTGACTATACAGTTCACATTTCTCACAAAACATTATTATTAATTACTATTCAAAAACTATCAATATCCTACAACTTGTTCATTTTAGAGTTATTTTACACATTTTTGGAAAATAAAACTGCACAGCACAACATCTCCTTTCAGTGCCCGCCAAAAACTCGTATGGCGCTTGACCGACGTCCGCGTCACAGAACTTACCGTTTTTCTTAAAGAAACAGGAGAAAAAAAGTGTGAGACTCGGGACGCCCGACTAAAGAGATAACTTTTACAAATCTAAGTTGAACTATTTAATAATGAAATTGTTTGAGAAAAGCTTATAGTTATTACTTAAATTTTATGTTTATAATTATGGTAATATAAGGAAAGGATATTTATTAATAAAATCTTTTATTGATTATCTTCTTCTTAATATATATAAATTACGTGTCCCGTTGTTTGTCCGCGATGGACTCCAAAACTACTTAACCGATTTTAATCAAACTTGCACATCGTGTGCAGTTTGATCCAACTTGAAAGATAGGATAGCTTACGTCTTAACTTATAGTTAATTGGTTAAGCGATACGAAGTTCGCCGGGTCAGCTAGTAAATTATATTTTATTCTTACTTACAATTCCTGAATATGTACATTAGAATTTTGTGTATATACATTATTAGTGTCATTATTTAATCTAATTACCGAAATGTCGCTGCCTACTGGTGTCGTATGCTCCAGAAAAGGGGAAGCCAGACAGACTGGCGACGTAACGCCTAACGTAACGCAGCGGTTTACCCTCCTATAAGAAGTTACTTCAAAAACCATTTGTGTTTATAATAAACAGCAAATCGGCTGACAAATACGCACATTGTACATTGCCAAGCTAAGCAACAATATTAAAATATTTGTCGAAGCTATAATATTCTCTTTTAATTTAATGCCAACTTAAAAATGAAAGCTTTCAATACGGAAAGACACATTGCAGGCTTTTAAGATAGCGTCTTGACGTGTAAGTAAATGGGTCGGGCATGTAATATACTAAGGTGCTTCTCAAAATTTAAATTAGTGCCGTAAGAAACGCTTGCGTGACTGGGCTCGTCAATCGAGTTGCCAGTCGCCTTTTATAGTCAAATTGCCAGGATTTTATATTTCTTGCTTACTGCTTGATTTGTTTATAGAATTATTAGTCTTGTATAATCTGTGGTCGATTTATATAACAGTCGCTTATTAGGAAAGCGCAAACTTCGACAGTCGAGATGGTTACAAAATAGTAAATCAGTTCGACGGGTGCAAAGTAAAAAGAGATATCTGCAAAATAGCTACTTTACAGGAGAGCGAAAAGATGGTCGAATTAACTTCGTAGTATTTGAAAGAATATACGTAGCTGGCTTTATTTACGTACGAAAATTTATTGAAATAACGTGATATATGCAAAACAAATAATGTCATATTGTAAAGAATTGTTTTATTAAAACGATTGTACAATAAACTAAAAATGATCATTTTGTAGATAACTTTATTTACTTTGCACCCGTCGAGTTGAAGTTTTGTACGGTCTGGGTGCCAGGGATCGGCCCTGTAGTGGTTCATTGCATTGTAGGTATCTATATTACTCATAAGGCCCCATTTACACTATCACATATTTATCATATTGGTACGAGCTTAGTGGAACTCGAATTAAAATGTCGTTAGAATTAATAATAATAATAATAATTTATTTATTTACTTCCCATAAAAAGAAAACAAAATTATAGAGTACAAAATGTTGACAAACTTAATTAAATGGGAAGGACAGGAGCCCAAACTAGGTAAAACCCTGTATGATGGTACTCCTGGCCCTCGCCTCCCAATAAGCACTAGTTCTATAATAACCGCCACCAAAGATAACGACAATGAAAGAAAATAATAAAATAAAATAAAAACAAAATAAAACAATAGAGAGATGTGTGTGTGTGTGTGTGTGTGTGTGTGTGTGTGTGTGTGTGTGTGTGTGTGTGTGTGTGTGTGTGTGTGTCTGTGTTAGAGTGTGAGTATGTGTGTACGCGGGTGCATGCGTGTGTGTGTGGTGAGTGTGTAATAATGGTTACAAGTGTGTTTGTGTGTAGGAAAATCAATGTTTGTAAAATTTGAGTGTTAGTAAAACTAATTGTCATTCAGCAACTGTTATCAGATTCTCAGTTTGTAAGTAGTTTTGAGACTTAAGGAATTTACAAATTAAATGTTTTGTCTCTTTTTTAGTTAAGTCATAAATACGACATAATTTATTTAAGTTGTTATATAAACGACTTCCTTGGAAACCAAAAAATCTTCGAAACAAACTAGTCTTTCCACCTCTTATAGGGCAAACATCGTATAAACGTCTTTTGGGTTTTGGATTCTTGCTGTACGGGATTAGTGAATGTTGCCTTAAGGTGCAGGCTAAGATAAATAATTGCCGTACTGTTAAGACGTCAGCTAGTTTATATAGTTCAACAGTAGGAAAAAGCATGTTTTTAGATAAGCTAATCTTTAAAATTAATCTTTGCGCTCTTTCAACTACAAGCATTTTTGTTTTATTTAAACCTCCCCATGTTGATATACAATAAGAAAGCACCGATTCACAAAGAGTTTGATACAACATTTTTAATAAATTCCAATCAGCCACGTGTCTTAGTTTTCTAAAAACATAGGACAACATCCGAATTCTCTTAGATACAGAGTTAGCATGTTTTTCAAACGACAGCTTTTCATCTATTATAACTCCTAGATATTTTATGTCTTTTACTTGTTCTATCACTTGACAGGTGCATAATGAATGGATATCTAAAAAGCAGGTATGAGCTTTTAATATATAATTTGATAAGGAAATATTTCGCAGAGCAAAGGTAACAAATTTGGTTTTGGATGTGTTTAGGGTCAATGAATTAGCGGCGAGCCAATGACAGACTTTGTTTAACCCAGATTGAGCAGAGTTATACGCTTCATCCCAAGAATCTCCATAAAAAGTTAGTGTCATATCATCGGCATATGCAATTGTATTACAGTTTTGGAGCTTTAGTTCACATAATTCATTAATATAACATAAAAATAGAGTAGGCCCTAAAATACTGCCTTGAGGCACACCATGTTTTACAGGTAATTCGGAACTAACTAAGTCACCAACCTTGACACACTGTGTGCGGTTTGAAAGATAGTTTTCGATAAGTTTTAGTTGCACTCCTCGTACACCTAACCTTTCCAGTTTATTTAAAAGTTTTGGAAACGACACTGTATCAAATGCTTTTGCCAAATCTATAAATATTGTAATACTCAGTATGTATAATAATGTCAGTAAAAGCTAGTAGAGCATCATCTGTAGACCTTCCCTTTCGAAAGCCAAACTGTTTTGAAGATAACAAGTTATTAGACTCAAGAAAGTTTACAAGACTATTATTAATTATTTTTTCCAAGATTTTTGATAAACATGGTAGGATCGATATTGGGCGATAATTGTTTATTGAGTCTTTATTTCCTCCTTTATGAATTGGAATGAGAATAGATTTTTTTAGTGCATCAGGAAACTCACCCTGCTCTAAACACCTGTTGAAAATTGTAGTAAGAGGGCAAACTATTAAATCTTTCAAAACTTTTACAGCAGTAGAGGGAAATCCATCCCATCCTGCTGAGTTCGTCGATTTTAAACTCATAATAATTCTCTCTACTTCTTGATTAGTAATATTAAAAATAACAAGAGAATCAGAACTGCTATTATGAGAAATTGGAAATGGTGGTATGTCGGTTGGTATATTATTGGCAAGATTAGTTGCCATATTGGAGAAAAAGTTGTTTACTAAATTGATAGATGTTAGTTCAGACGAGGATAATTTAAGTAATTCCGATGGCATAGCTTTGGGTGTATTTAAGTGTGAAATATTTTTTATGGTAGCCCACAGTTTTTTACTGTCATTCTTGGATTCATTTAGTAGGTTTTTTTCATAAGTGTGTTTACATTTTTTTAAAATATTATTGCAGAAATTTCTGTAGCGCTTGTAGGTTATTCGTAAGATTTCATTATTTGGTTCTCTTCTGGTTTTACTGTGCATTCTGTCACGATTGCGTATACATCTTAATAAACCATTTGTTATCCAAGGTTTGAATGTACATTTATTTTTAGAAGTCGTTTTCGTGATCGAACACCTACTTAAAAGTGATTGAATTGATTCTATGAGTTTGTTGGTTGAGCCCTGGATATCATCATTAGGTAAACATGGGAGACATTTCATTTTTAAACATTCATCTTGTAATTTATTATAATCAATTTTATTGTACTTTAGTTTAGATTTTGTAGTTAATTTATGTTGGAAGCAAAAAAGAATACAATTATGATCTGTAATAGAGGTTTGGAGAATACAAGCAATCGAGTTCGATACACACTTAAGCATGACATGGTCCAAACAGCTGTTATCTCTTGTGGGTGTATTATAAGCAGCAATAAGTCCATAGTAACTCAACATATCGAGGTATTTGTTTGTATTACTGTTACATACTATTAGGTTCAAGTTTAGGTCACCTACCAATATGATATTCTTGCGACTAGAGATTTTTTTAAATAAAATAGCAAGAGACGCAAGAAAAGGGTCTATATTACTAAAGCTAGGTGAGCGATAAATTGCGACAATTATTGTTTCTTCATCTACTTTTACTATCAGACAATTTGCCTCAGTTAAGCTGTATTCCTCAACCTGCGCATTATGCACTAAAGTCGTATTAATATAAATTACTAAGCCATCATTTTGGTTGAGATTGTTAGCCGTGCTGAAGAAGCTGTATCCATCAATAGTAGGAGTATAATTAACATAGGATAGCCAGCACTCCGATAGAATTATAATTTCGCATGTTAGCTTAATTTGTTTTAAAAGAACACAGAACGCATCAAAGTTTCTATTTATACTTCGTATATTTTGGTGAAGTATTTTTAAGTATTGATTTGAGTTTTTTATCTTCTCCGAGCATTCACTAGCATCACAGGTGTATGTTTCTGCAATTTTTAAACTATCTAAGTCTGTCAGTAAAGTATGTGTATTAGCCATATTCAAAAATAAATAAAAACGCTCTCATAGCCGACACAAACTGCCGGCTATTTTTTATTGAAATTTTACAGAAACATAAATCTATGATCACAGAGAGTGAGAGAATATTTGAGTAAAAAGAAAAGTAATTGTTGAATACAAAACATCCGAACAAAAATACTACAAACAGTGTTTGTATTAATAACTTACGATTGTGTATTATTTTATTATAAAAACACACTATTATGAGTTTGTTAACAGTTGCGCAAGTTAACAAGTATGTGTGTGTAAAGTTGTATATGAGTTGTATATTTGTGTATTGGATGTAAAAGTTTATGAGTAAAGTTACCTTATAAATATAATTTAACATAAACAAATATAACAATTTATTTTTTAGGCTGTTAATTTTTTTCTTAAATATAAACGGGTAAAAAACAATATTTAGCAGTAAGTACAGACATTGTGTTTGCTCCCAGAATAAACGTCAAGATTGAACTTTCAGTGTTTGCAAGTCCGAGTCATTTTTTATTTTTTGCGATTTGTCTCCTTCTTTCTTACGCAGGTAGATAGCATTTGGGGAAGCCCAACAAAATTGGTATCCGTTTGAGGTCGCATATTCTCTCGTATAGTAAAATAAAGTCTTCATTTTGCTCGTAAGAACTTCAGATACAAAAATTCGTATTGGGCTACCGTCAAGATTTAGCATGGATGTGTTTAGTTTTTCTTTATTTGCTTTATTATAGTTCTTGTACGCAATTATAACTCTGTTTTTTAAAGTGACAGAGACGAAATCCAATATGATGGGTCTTTTCGATTCATCCTTTGCATATCCACGGTAGACGTTACGTATATCCTTTGCTTGGACGTCTATGTTTAGAGCCACGCCGAAGTTTATTGCAATCTTTTCCAGGTTTTCTGGCTTTTCCTCTCTTAAATAGGGTATATTTCTCAATTCAATACAGGAGGAGTTGAGATTTTTTTCTAAAGTTTCAACCTTTTTTTCGAGTATTCGTATATACTTTTTATCTGCTATATTTGCAGTTTCAAGGCATGCAATTTTTTCTTCCAGCTTAATAAGTTTTTGAGTTTGTAGGTTTAAGTTTAAACTAATATTTTCATTTTGCTCATAAATGCCGTTTATAGTTTGTAGTAAATTATTGTATTTTTCTTCCTGTACTTCCTTCAAGTTTTCAAACATTGTTTCCATCCGATTTATAAAAAAGTCTAGTTCATCTCCGTGTTTTCGTTTGACCTGAGATCGCTTGGTAATGTTACTATTCGCCGATAAGTCAGGAGTAGAGTTATATTGGCCGGTAGGCATAATCTTAAGACTTTTTAAAGAGCCAAGTGGTGATTGTGGTACCGACATTGTTCTTTTAATAATTCGAAACTAAAGTCTGCGGCTTACGTCGGGTAAGTAATTTACATGCACGGAACGGCAACACAGCGTTGAGTGTTTGATAGCGACGGAGTGAACAGTCCGCGATGCACGGTGTAGCTTGCACAGTAATGAACAGAACTATTTTTCACTATATGTTTATTTCACTTGCACTTATAGTAAAACTGGTGGTATAATAGAAATAAAAACTATTTATTTAAAATAGCTACTCGCTGACACGTCTACTCAGGTCAACTTTCGAGAGGCGAGAGGAGAAGAATTATTATAGAGTTTATTAGAACTATACAAACATGTATAACACAGGTACAAAGATAACCGAACACAACAAGTCCAAACAGACATGGATTGATTGTGTGAAGGATTTTTTATGAGAGGCAAAATTTTATTTGAGTATTTAGTTTCCAATCACACTTTTTTT
Source organism: Dendrolimus pini (assembly GCA_949752895.1). NCBI lineage: Eukaryota > Metazoa > Arthropoda > Insecta > Lepidoptera > Lasiocampidae > Dendrolimus > Dendrolimus pini. The sequence continues at coordinate 23,730,551 of OX457130.1, forward strand.
ACAATATAATAATATTGTTACGTGCGAGCGGGGTTACGCACTTATGGATTGGAAGAAAACACCAGTTTTTAATTTAAAAGCTTTTATTGACTTACACAGCCGCGCGCAGTACCTCTCTGCAGGGTTGCCCCTATACGCACCACCAACGATGTACAGTCCCGACGATAAGTTAACACACCCTCAATACCGTCGCCGATATTGCGTAGACCACCTCCAATATTATCGCGGGTAGCTCGCTTCTGGTTCCTCCTTCGAACTACGCTAAACACCTCCTTCGCGTATCTGTCCACCAAACTTGTCACTAAATTCACCACTTAATCCGTCTCTGTACTCTATTAACCTTCTCTGATAACCCTTTAGTATTGCACTTGTCGTTTCACCGTCTTGAACTGAACTCAACTTTAAACTGCAACTTTCAACTCTAAAACTGCCCGGTAGGCGCGCCTTACGCTGTTTATATACCCGGAAGAATTTTCTAGAACCCGTCTATCTATCTCTGTCTTTTCTTTCCCGAACCTTCTGTTCGGGAACTTTCGTTTATACGTCTATCCCTTTCTAACATCTATCTATCTCTTTCTCTCTTTTGTCGTCTATCTCTTTCTAACATCTATCTATCTCTTTCTTTCGTTTATCGTCTATCTTTTTCTAAATATATCCGTCCTTGTCTTTTTGTTCTAGATTTTTCTAGATTGTTCCAAAAGTTCGAAAACTAACTAGATGGTTCCACCATCGTTCGCCACAATATGAAATAGTTTTTTGTTAGGGCAATTGCTTCGCTGGAAGGGATTTATTTTGGTCTTGCCGGTAGAATTATAAAGTAACAAACATATTTACTGTTTAAATTATTAAACATGATGATTTGTGGTGTGACAGAGGACGTATCTCAGAAGAGCGGAGTGTGGAAGAAATTAGGAGAAGGCGAAAGGAAAAGAAGATGTATGGTTTTCAAAAAAATATTTCCATTACTATTTTGAATAAAAAAAATACTAATGTGTGTTTAAGACCACGCGATTGAAGTGAAAACCTTATCAAAACGAGTAACGAGTTACCAGGTCAGTCTACTCGAGTCGACTTTACCCGAACAAGTGTTACACAGCCGAGCGTGACGCGTACGGCTCAGTCTCATTCAATACCCACAAAAAGTGCTCAGCGCGCCTAAAGAAGTTTTCACTTAAAAATATTTTGAATCTGTTCTGTTTTAAATTGAGTAAAATGTAGGTATTTATGCCGCCTATCTCCCTAAGTACCTCCCTATAGCGAGCCAATAACTCCGCCGAAAGCTCACAAATAAAATTTTATTACAGGAATGCCTGTCTGCCTCCCACTAAAACGGGTTTTACGCCATGCCGCTCTAACAGGCTATGAAAATGCCTTGTACATCTTGTACCGGTTCAAGGCATTGTACAATTTACACGGGCTTCTTGAAAGAGGGGAATGGCTATTATTTAATTTAATATCATCCAAATGTGACACGTATAGTTGGTCAATCGATGCCTTTAAGGAACATGTTGGATCTTATTACAAACAAAATGTGTGTTGTACACAGTGTTCAGCCGTAGAAGAGGTGAAACAAAGTATTACAAGGGATGGGAGGGATTCTAAAGTTCGTGACGTCACATTTTATACATCATATCGTTTTATTTATTTATTTATTTATGGAAAACCTTCAGCTAAAACATTTGGTTAGATATCTAAAATTAATACAAGAAAGCCAATGACAGGTTTTCACGGATAAGATATAGCTTAAAAGTAACATGCAAATATAAAAAAAACATTAAAAAGGCACCGAGAAGTCTAATCACTGTTGAAAAATTTCAGACTTAGACACCGCTTGGCTCCTAAAATACTGATTGAAAATGGGTCAATATCATCGTATTTAGTTACATTATTTAAATAGTTACTTGCTCGCACTAAAAATGAATTTTGTCTATAATTAGTAGAACTTAAAGGTACATTTATGGGTTGATTGAAACGTATAGATTTCGAAGGAATATTAAAATGGACTTTACTTTGGAGATCTGGACAATCAATATCAGAGGCGATAATCTTTTGAAGTAGTAAAAAGTCAGCAATATCACGTCGGTCTTTCAGTGGCAATAGGTGAAACTTTTTACAGAGATCAAAATACATATCACCAGTGTATTGGATCTTTTCCCTATAACACAAATACCGAATAAAACGCTTTTGTACACTTTCAATGCGGTCAATATATTTGAGATACCGTGGGTTCCATATATGAGATGCATATTCAAGATGAGATCTGACATAGGTACAGTATAAAATTTTGAGTGTTTTTATCTCATTAAAGCAGTTAGATATTCTTAAAATGAAACCAAGGGACTTGGAAGCTTTATTGACTATTTTATTGATAAAATTTTAATATATAATTTTAATATATTTAAGCCTTGAAACATGAAATTTGAAGTATTAACGAAAACCTTCAAAACATTTCCAACACTATGAGCATATTGTTTAAATTATAAATAGATTTAAGCAAAACATTATAAACAAAAAACAAAGACAATGAAACTAAAATACATTATGTAGCAGATCACTGCCAACGGGGAGCGTGCCCAGAAGGCTGGCTGCATTGCCACGCTGTATGGCAATACTTATTTGTTTTGCAAAATATGAGCCAGCCTTCTGATCACGGGTAGTGTCAAAGAGTTTTTTACACAGATGTCTTTAAACAAATTCTTTGCCGACCGACGTGGGGCCTAATGTTTGAACTCCATTTAAATTATTAAATATATTCAAATTCAAATTCAAAAGTTTTTATTCAAAATAAGTTCCACTGGAGAACACTTTTTGAAGGTCATACATATAGGTTAAAATTTAATTTTACTTCCTAGTCTATGTACACCGCTTCGCAACGTGTTATTGCTGTTAAGGAGAAGAAGCGGCAAGAAACTCCCCAGCAACACGTCTAGCTAAAAAAAAATTTCTTTATATTTGTTGTTCTATTTTTTATATTTAAGTACTTTTTTTTTTTAAAGATTTTATACAGAATTATGTTACAGAATAACTTTTGAAGAATTAATGGAGTTGTAGCAAACAGTGCATATTCAATAAGACAAAAGCGCAATAAAAGGATAGAAAATAATTATAGTTATAAATATAAAGACGTAACGTATTTTTTTTTTTTGCAACATGTCTCCATATATTCCTTACAAGTACGGCAAGATAAAAACGTTATACTCGTACAAAACACAGTATAAGAGGTAATCTATCTCATTCTCTCGCAGGTTCAGTCCTATAGATTTATGTGTTTGTATCAGTTTTGTGTCGCTTTTTCGTTTTATCGAGTTTTTCAATCACAACGATTCTAAAGAAAATTCGCTTCAAAAATCCCGTAAGTGATGTTTCACCTTTCACCACTTCTTAATTAAGAAGCCTTGCCGAACAGACGCAGACGCCGGTAAACGCTCTCCATCCACTATAGCAGTTGGCCTATGAATGGGCCATAATTCCAATTTCTACACAGCTGCACTAGGCCTAGTATTCAAAAGCACATGATTCTTGAGTGTTTGAAAAACAAGTATTTGTACACATGTTATCCTTTACCATATCAAACTAGCATTTCTTACTTCTCACGTCTTCTTTCTACCGGTCTGATATGAATAATTCTTTCAGTGTTAGATATCCCATTTATTGAGAAAAGCTATAGGCTATATATCATCACGCTAAGACCAATAGGAGCAGAGCACCAATGAAGAATGTTTCAAAATCGGTTTTTTTTAACTTACTTTTTTTTACTGTTCAACACGGTTGTAGTCGCGGTCAGAAGCTAGTTAATAATATAAACATGACTTACGCACTTTTTAGGGTGATATCCGAATGTTAATATTGTGCCTAAATGATCTTTTCCGTTGTAAAATCTGGCACATCTGGTGAGCTTATTGCAAATTACCCACTTAGCCACAATGAAGTGGAACAACTTCCTGTACGTGACTCCTCGGAGGGTGGAGGGTGTAAATGGGGCAATTAACTTTTATTCCCACCAACACAGGCTAATAATCTTCTTTTACTAATATTTGAAGTTATTAGCCTGGATAAGGTTTGGAAGCCGACTCGAGGTCATATAAGTTAATATTTTGTTAAGTTTTCGCAACTTGTATAGAAATTAAACTACATTTTATATGTATTGTTATGAGTTGCAAGACTCGAATTAAAAATACCGTTGGAATTATTATAGAGTTTATTAGAACTATACAACACGTACACCACAGGTACAAATATAACCGAACGCAATAAGTACAAACATAATTAACGATTCAATAACACGCGCAAAGTCCGTCATTATTATAGTTACCGAATGTACACAAGTCTTGATTCGCTCGCGCTTAACGCTCGACTGCCTGATCTCTCAATTGTGGCATTGCTTTATACTGCACAGATGCAATATGTCTGCCTGACCGCGTGGACCGAATTTCCTAGAATCAGCTTGTATTTTAAAACCCGTAACAACTGGCTAACAATTATAATACAGCAATAGGCCGTATTCCAATAAGTAAACAAACTACCTATTGACTTGAAATTTGGCATGGACCTTCCTTTTGCCAAGTAGAGGTCAGCTAAGAACGGATTTTACGGCACGCGAAGCGGGCGTGTATCAGCTAGTATTATATAAGATTAATAGGGCTAGGCATGTTTGCTGAAGAGTTCCTTGTGGCGCTTCTTCTCTTCAAGCCACGTTGCGAAGCGGTAGTAAATAAGATTAGGCTCCCATAAATTAAATAATAACCATAAACAAAATTAAAACTAAATAATTAAAATGAACAAGTTGGTGGTAGCCAAGATAAAACTTTTACAATACTCGTTGACACTTGACATCTTTGTCTTCCGTGATTACGGCCACTGAAAAGAAGCCTAAACGTCGGAATAACCAAAATCAAATAAATTACCGCGCTTAAAACCGTTAAAACGTAGTTTTATCATATAAGCCACTTTTATTTCTTACCAGCTTTTACTCGTGACTTCGTAATTTTAAAAGCAGCCGTAGTTACTCCTTATAACATCAGCTATCTGCCAGTGAATGTACCGTCAAAATTGTTACAGACGTTACAGGGATTAGCCGGCACAGACAGACATACAAAAAAAGTATGTGTGTGCAGTTCTCGCGCAGTAGAAGTGAAACAAAGTGTGGGAGGGGTGCTAAATTTCGGACGTCACGTATCATATCGGCATATTATATTTTCAATAATACTTCAAATTTTGTGTTTTAAAGCTTAAACACAAAATTTGAAGTATTATTGAAAAATTTCCAAACATTTTATTGAAAATGTCCAAAATGACCAATTTGACCAAAATTACCAATACTACCAAACTAGCCAAAATAATAAAAATGGCAAATAACAAAAAAATGCCTATCCTATATTCTGGGATAACGTCTACATAAATCTTTCCCATTATCCGGGATGAAAAGTATCAGATGTCCACCGTCATTATTAAAATTAAATATATACCGTGCTTCAGCCAAATCGGTCGAATCGGTCGAATCGGTCGTTTTTCCGTTAAAACATAACAAATTATATATATATATATATATATATATATATATATATATATATATATATATATATATATACATATATATACATATATATATATACTTATATATACATACATATATATATATATATATATATAAATATGTATATACTGAGTTTCAGCTAAATCGGTCAAGTAGTTTTTCCGTGAAAATGGAACAGACAGACGGCCATACAGTCAAACAGACAGACAGAGCTACTTTCGCATTTATAATATTAATAGGGATAATGTATTCTATATTATTCTCTCGCAGAAAAATCCTATAAATATATAGGTATTTATAGGATTTTTTCTGGAAATGATTTAAAATGACCAGATTAAAAAATGTTGGAATTACAAAATATGATTTGTTTAGTGATCGATATCAAATTTAATTAAATACAATTAAATTTATTTTTTATTTGATATTTTTTATCGCAGGAATCCCGTGGGATTTTTCCTGGGAGTGGTTTGAAGTCGTCCGGGTGCATTAGAATTTATTCCGACACAGTTTTCACTAAAACGATACCTGAGGTTTTTTGTGTCCCGGGAATCCGGCGGGAAGTTTCAAGTCAAGCGTGGAAGAAATCGCGGGCATATCCTAGTATCGAAATAAAGTTATCAACTTGGATGTATGTTTTAGCCACATATCTACTTGGAACATCCACTGTAGGAGATAACCTCGCCTTGAAAGTTTAAAAGGCGCGATAAACCGTCTGCTTCGCTCGCGGTAATGGTAAGTCACAGGCTATGCCCCGCGGATGTAACCTGTACCCCGTAATGAAGAGTTAGTGCCTCGCCTTAATGGCGAAGGGACGGCGCTGCCTCTTAACAGGATTAGCTTTGCAATTTTTATTGGAACGGGGGCTTTGCTTTCGCTCTTTTAGTATAAAGGTACATGCACACCGCAGTTACTCTTTGTAGAGAAACGCTATAAAATGTTGCTGAGCAACATTCGTTGAAAAGGTTAATTGTTGTTAATATGTTTTTTCACTATAAACACGTTAACTATTCTAATCTAAGCATCACATACTCCTGTACTTAAATAAAAATTAAATTAGGTATAAAAAATATTTTGGATAAATATGAAGTCAAAGAATATTTCGGTTGACGTGTTGTTTACCTTCTCCTTGAACAGCAATAAAAAAAAATCGAAGAGGCGTATATAGAATAAGAAGCAGACTTAATTTTAACTTTAATTTTAATTTAATTTTAACCCTCAAAAAACCTTATCCAGTGGAGCTTGAAGAAAAATTTTGAGTACGAGCATATATTTCCGTGTTAAGTTGTCTAACTTTTGTAAACAATCAACATGTGGTAACAATCGACAGTATTTAATACGACTAACTCAACGTAGTAACATAAAATAGCTAAATTTGATAATGTGATTCTCCTATTAATACGTGTCAGTTGTCTGCCGAAGTTTTTAAGCATATGCCATGCAATTCGCTTGTTACTAAAAGTAACTCTTTGTTATATCTTGATAATTTATGTTATAGGCTGAATGGATGTGGAGAGCAACTTTCAACAAACAACAAGTGGTCGCAAAATTAAAGAATGTCACCGAATGTTATCCGTGTTGCGCAAAGTTGCACCATTAAAAGTAACTGCGGTGTAAATGGACCTTAAATCAAAACGTTTTTTATATTCTCGTACTAGTTGCCTGCGACTTTGTTACATTTTCTAAAAACTGGCTTTCATTTTTATAAAACATGGTATAATTTTAACCCCTTATTTACTTCATTCACTGGTAATTTTGAAAAACCAAAAAGCAAGTATCTAATGTACGGTTTTTTTTTTTTTTACCAATAATTTAATAATGAATTGCATCTTTATAGCCTTAACTTGAAGAATATCGCCTATATTAATATCCATTTAGTATTTAATGCCTTCCATGATGGTGGGTATGCTGTCAGCATTTTGGGAATGCTCCCCACCCACAGTGATCTGGACTACATTCTTTTACTTGTAAATAAATATGTTTGTAATAGTATTTAATTTGGAAGTTATTTTTTATAGTGTAATTAAATTATAATTTAGTTTATTTTTATCAATTTATTATTAGCTTATAACTTTATAAACAACATGAAAATAATATTTTCTTAAGTTTTCACAACTTGTTTACGTAATAAAACTACGTTTTAACGGTTTTAAGCGCTTTAAAATTAAATAAATTACCGCGCTTGACAGATATAACATTCTCATGTTATATCTGTCTCATGTTGTTTTTCTAAAGCGTGACGTGACCTGGAGATCTAAACATAATAAAATTGTAGAGGTCAACTTTCTGTACAATGAAAAAATTTTGCTAAAAACCGAGTCAGGGGATGTAAGAAGTGAAATAAAACTAATTTATATTTTTTTCAAATTTTTTGTTTCTCTGTTTGTCTGTCTGCTTGTTCCGGCTAATCTCCGAAACGACTGGACCGATTATTATGAAACTTTGATGGTTGATCTTATATCCCTGGTCAACATATAGGATACTTTTGATCCCGAAAAATTAAAGAGTTCCCGTGGGATAGTAAAAAAAGCTTTAATTACTTAAACAGCTTCTAACAGACTGAAGGTAATTTCTCTGCAACGTAACATAATAGAAGCGGAGATTTTGACAGCGTGTGGTGTCGGTGAGAGAGTTTTATCTTATATATAATATATAAAGCTAATAAGTTTGTTTCTTTGTTTGTTTGCTTGAACGTGCTAATCTCAGGAAAATTCAGTGTTATATAGCCCATTTATCGAGGAAGGTTATAGGCTATATACCATCACGCTAAGACCAATAGGAGCGGAGCACCAATGAAGAATGTTTCAAAATCGCGGGGATTTATTAATATACTTTATTTTTTAAACTATTCCACGCGAACGAAGTCGCGGGCAGAAGCTAGTTGATTTATAATAGAAGCATTTGAACATAAATCGTAATGAAGTTATGCATATTTTCTACACCCTAAAGATAAATTCAAATTCAAAAGTTGGATTCAAAATAACTTCAATTGAAGAACACTTTTTGAAGGTACATATAAGTTAAATTTTAATTTTACTTCCTAGTCTACGTACACCGCAATTCGCAACGTGTAATTGCTGTTAAGGAGAAGAAGCAGCAAGAAACTTCCCAGCAATACGTCTAGCTGAAAATTCATTAACTCAAAATTTTCTTTAAAAAAAATATATTTTTACGAGTTGCGAGACTCGAATTAAAATGCCGTTGGAATAATTATAGAGTTGATTAGAATTATGCAAACACGTATAATAAATTTACAAATATAACCGAACACAACAAATGCAAACGTAACGTAGAAGGTCTTAATTCTAGAAAACGCGCAAAGTCCGCCACTAATAGATTCCCGAATGTAAACGTCACACCCGTATCGTAATCGTCGCTTGACTGTCCCCCTTGAATCAGGCCATCGTTTTATACTGCAATGTGTCCGGCCGGTAACGTGGACCGAAATTCCTAGAATCAGCTTGTACTTTATAATCCGTAACACCTGGCTAATGATTACAGCCGTAAGCGGCCGTATACGTTTACAATAGAACAATAAGCTGTTCTCTAGAAACGTATGCCAATAAATAAGTAAAAGTAAAGAAAACGATCATAAAATAATTACAATCAGTTCAAATGCCGACAGGTAATAAATGGGCTTCTACGAATCTGTATGTGGAATTTGTGTTTCTCGGCGCCTAGGTTATATCAAATCAAATCAAATTCATTCATTTGCCTAAAACATGGTACATAAATTTGAGGTGACATGACATGGTAACAATATATTTTATACAGAAATGTGTTACACAATCACTTTTAGAAACATTATTAAAAAATCATCAAACAATATAGTTTTTAAGATAATTTTTTTATTTTATTCTAAAACGAATCGGTAATGTCTGACTTTTTACATCGATTCCAATTCCTAGCTCTATGATCATCGATAGTACACGTAACTACTAAAGTCAGCTTGATAGATGCCAAATGTCGTTTTTTTTTAATTTTCAATGCATGAGTTCAGCAGTCTGGAAGACGACCCACCTAACGGAAAGCGGTTACAATCGCCTATGGACATTTGCAACACCAAATGTGTTACAAATGCACTGCTTCTCTCTTAAGGAAGTCTGGAACCTGGCCACTAATGCCATAGTGCCATAGTCCATAATGGCTGGTAGCCATCCAGACGGGCAGATATCCTACCATTTGGCTTTATAGAACGGCCGGTATATTTATCGTAGAAGCATGTGGTATAAGTTAATTATTCTTCCATGCACACATCATGTACAGACTCTTTGACTGTCATATCATAATATAAATTCATACGTGACGTGTGACGTGATTGAATGACAACACAACATGTCTCGTCTCTTCATAAGGTTGAGGAATCCGCCTGTCACTCACGTCACCTCGGAGCTTAAGTGTTGCCAGCGAACGACTAATGTACGAGATGATATTTCATTATTATTTGACTGGAATTTGAACATAATTCATCCATACTTAATATATGTTCATGCACATAAAGAATTCATTTATTTATAAATGCCGAAGTATTTTTCTACTATACTTTTATCGAAAAACAACGGGAATGTTTTTGCTGAAATTTAATATATATATAGTCTCCTCAATACCAAGACTGGATGTAGGATTTCCTACTAATTCAAATATCCTATTTTCCAGGACAAATAGTAATTTATCCTGGAAAAGAGTATAGTTTATTTATTGGGCTAGTCATTATTTTCTAAGAATAAGTAGTTTATAAAAAAAATGCGATATAACCTGTGTGAATACTGGCTCTTTCAATAAACTAGGATTAATTACTAGGAAATCCTTGTGCCCTTTGAATTTGAGTCATCTATTGTTAGCGTTAATTTCTTTGTTCACGCCGCCATAAGACGTTATAAAACCTTCTTTCCTCTGTTGGTATTTCATGCGAATTCTTCTTAAGTTCAATAACCAGTGGGGGGCATGTTGCTAGAAGGCTATGTCTAATTTACAAATAGATGAGAGTCGATCTGTCGGAAAATATGCCAGTTGTGTTCTAATTTTATAAAGACTTTTCGCGATTTATGTGATAACAATTTTCTGCCCTACGGTTTGCTTTTGTTCGGCTATACTTGTAAAAACTGTGTGTACTTCTAATAAAGTTTGTGATAATTCCAACGGTATTTTCGAATTCACATCCTACAAACCCTCTACAAATTATGACAATATTTATAAATAAAAATAGCTTCATATCGTATATTTGTATTCGCAAAACTCCTTATTGTCTTTACTCATAAAATTAATATACTAGTATGTCTGAGCTTTTTTAGCTCAGTGTGGCTGAGTTCAGCTAGTACTAATATGTAAAATACAAAGTCCCAATATCTATGCAATTTATGTGAAGCCACCCTAAATCTGTGCCGAATCCAACGCAAAAAGAATTATTTATATGTAGGGACGCAGTTTGTCAGCTCACCATTATTGCACTTAGCGTGTAGGTACGTGCGACTGCGTCCGCAAGCCCTATACCAGTGGCAAATAAACGCTAGTATAGTACAGACGTGCTCTTTAATTAATAGCTGTATTACTAATCATACTAACATTAATTTATGCTTAAAACTTTAGTACACGTAGTGGCAGAGTAGTTAAATGAACGTTTAGACTTCAATGAGTCTTTTGGTGGCAGTTGCTGATTATTTGGAAATTAAAATCGATATAATGGACTGTATGATAAACATTATTAAATTAGAAATATACATTAAAGAAGTAAGTAATTACAAATTATGCGAGAGAGTCTAGAGAGAGAGTGGTAAGTCGTCAATGAGAATTGTAATGAGATTGGTGTATAATTTTTTTTTTTTTTTTTTTTTTTTTTTTGGAGCTGACTCAGCTGAATAGCCGCAGATGGCTGTTTCAGCGATACCGGGCTTTGGGGGCTTCCCGCCTCCGTGGGAGCGGAGGCGTTCAGCCCGGAAGCAGCACGCTCGAGGAGGCACCTCCTGTGAGGTTCGACCTCGGCTCGACCGCTGCGGGGGATTGACTCTATATTGGGAACAAGCCGTAAAAGGCTGAAAGAGCTAAGCCAACAGGCTGAAGTGATTATTTGGGGACTCTTCATCGACTCCGCCGGCGGAGCCGATCCTAGTCTATCATTACTACCGCTTCGCAACGTGTTATAGCTGGAGGAGAAGAAGCGGCGGAAGAAACTCTCCAGCAACACGCCTAGGCTAATCTTGTATGGCTACTTGTGTCTGTAATGAGTATGGATTGGTGGGTCTTACGATTGTGTAAGAGGATTCGAGCCGGGGGCTCTCCGGCGTCTGTTGTGTCTGCGTCTGTTATGCCAGGCTGATGTTCTGAGCCTCGGGGGGTTCATGATCGCGATTTGACGTGCGATTTTGTCAGGCTCGTCAATGAGTACATTGCGAGGTCTGCGTTTACTCGTGGGAGCGTTTGGAGTGGGTTTGTAGTTGACCGTTTCCGTCACCAGAGGGTTCGGGTGATGGGGGGCGAGGTCAAAGAATCTGCGCGATAGTGAGGTTATATAGTCCTTGATGGAGGGAAGCTCCAGGTCGCGATGCAAGTCGGCCAGCCGCATATAGCGCGGGCCGTCGACTGCAGCACGTAGAAAGTGATTCTGGATTCTTTGCAGTCTCCAGATGTTAACGTCGCTGGCGTGGCCGAAGACCACACTCGCATAGGTCAAGATGGGGCGGATGCAAGTTTTGTAAAGAGTCACCTTATTTCTAAGGCTCATCTTACTCCTCTTGCCTATCATCGGATAGAGTCGGCCGAGGATCAGGTATGCTCTGTTCCCGACCGCTCTGGTATGCTTGTGGAAGTACAAGCCTCTGTCTAGGGTTACCCCAAGATATTTGACTTCGTTAGCCCAAGGGATAACTTGGTCGAATAGCTTGATGGGCATAAGTTGGTTGGAGGGGCGGGTATTGGGTGAGAGGCATTTTCGGGAGAACATGATGGCTGCACTCTTCTCGGGGTTCACCTCAATCCGCCATCTACGGAACCAGTCACCTAGTTCTTTGATGGCGGTGTTGAGCTGCTTGCAGATTCTGTATCTGCTGGGGTCGCTACTGAATATGGCGGTGTCATCCGCATATAGGGCTAGCTGGGTATGGGGGTGCCGTGGCATGTCGCTGGTGAACAGCGTGAAAAGTAGGGGGGAGAGCGCGGAGCCCTGGGGGACTCCCGCTGAGATGGTATGAGGGGAGGAGCGGGTGCCCTCCACTCGGAATCTGAATTTACGGTCTTTGAGGAAGTCCCGTAGAATGAGTACGAGTCGGTCTGGCACACCGAGCTGATACAGCTTGTATATAAGCCCGTTGTGCCAAACTTTATCGAAGGCTTTCGCGACGTCGAAGAATACTGCGCCTGTCGGCCAGGGTCTTCGTCCGACGCGTTGAAAATGGGAGAGGACGTGCTCCGTGATGCGGAGCACTTGTTGTGGGCAAGAGTGTCTAGCTCTAAAGCCGAACTGCTCGTGGGGGATGAGATTATTGCTGAAGGCAAAATCACTCAGTCTAGTGAGGAGGACTCGCTCATACAGTTTACCCAGTGAGCTGAGTAGACTGATGGGGCGGTAGCTGGAGGGCTTTGAGGCCGGTTTGCCTGGTTTGCGGATGCCAATGACCTCCGCTTCTTTCCAGGCCTTGGGAAATTGGCAGTTATTTATGGCAGCATTGAAGATGCTTACCATAATTAAGATAAGATGGGCGGGGAGGATTTTCAAAAGCTTATGGCTGATTCCGTCATTGCCTGGGGCCTTGCGGGGCTTTAGGGCTTTGATGAAATCCTGTACTTCTTCAACCGTGACCGGTTCGAGTGTGGTTTCCGCCGGGAGGGAGGACCTATGTTCGACCTCGGCGTCCACCTCCGATAGGTGAGACGGGTCGTTGTCGGCAGTATTGGGGGAGCATTGGAGCTCGAGACTTTCGGCGAGGCATTCCGCCTTTTCATCGTCATCAAACGCTTTGGTATTATCGGGTCTCTCGAGAGGTGGCATACTCGAGAGGGTTTCTGCTTTCAGAGATCTCGCCAGCTGCCAGTAAGCCTGGTGAGTTGGGGAGATCTCCTCTAGCAGTCGGTCCCAACGTTGGTTCCTGACCTCCTGGACACGGAGTCTGACTTGGCGTTGGAGTGCCCTGTAGTGGGCTTTATTCTCCAAGGAGGGGAAGCTACCGCAGGCCCTGAATGCTGCCCTCTTTTCCCTCAACAGGTCTCTGACGTCGCCCGGGAGTGGCAGTCGGTGGTCCTCGAGAGGTACCTGCCGAGTGGACTCCCGTACCACGCTTTGGAGGTGGCTGGTGAGGGCTTCGATGGCAACATCGTTGTCCTGGTCGCAAGCAATCGGGTCCGGAATTCGGTCCAAGTCCGGGGAACTTGTTGTTGCCAGCAAGTCCCGGACTTTGGCCCAGTCTATGACGGGTTTCGTCGGTGGTGTCGAGTCAGTCGGGGGGCCTAACTGGAGTACGACCGGCAAGTGGTCGGAGTCGATGTCGTCCCGTGTTTCGATTGAGCGAAACTGAAGAGAGACTCCCTTCAGTAGCACTATATCGAGAACGCTCGGGCTATGTAAGTCTGGTCTGTCCGGGTATCTAGTCGGGGTCAAGGGGGCGAGAATGCCAAAGAGGAGCCTGTCCGAGAGGCGGAGAAGCTCCTTGCCATTGGTGTTTTCGTTGGTGCAATTCCAACAGGGATGTTTGCAGTTTAGGTCCCCGGCTATTATAACCGCTGAACCTAGATTGAATAGGGCGTTTAGGTCGTCCTCTAAGATGGGCTTTTGACATTTTAAGTATGTTGAAACTATGACGATGGGCTGATGGCCTGTCATCGATAGTTTGCAGGCGGAGACTTCTAGTTCCTCTAGAGGGGGGGTATCGATGGGGATGCAGTGCAAGGACCGCTTGTAGTAGATAAGTGTCCCTCCGCCGTGGGAGGTTAACCTATCGTGCCTGATCAGGTTGTAGTTAGCGATACGGGGATCTCTAATACTCGGCTTTAAGAAAGTCTCTTGCACTAAGAGAATGTCTATATTATCGGTGACCAGGAAGTCGTGAACCAAGTCGCGTTGATTTCTAAGTCCGTTGGCGTTATATGTAGCCAAAGTCAATGAGCGGGGTTTTTCCCTACTTGTGGTAGCCATTGAAAATGTTATTTAGGGCATGTTGAGCAGGATTTTCACCAGCGGGCCATGGTCCATGGCGATCCGCAGATGGTCCTGCAGGGTGGTGGCGGTTTTATATTTTTCCGCGAGGACAGATACCTCATTCAAGTCGAAGGGAAACGACTTGGCAAACTGTGTTGCCAAGGCGAGATCCTCCGACAAGGAAGAGGGAGCGCCCGAGCGGGGTGGGGCGGCGGCGGGTTGCGGCTGGGGTCTTGGTTGGGGCATCGTCGCTCTAGCCTGAGTAGGCAGAGCGGGGAAGCCTGTCCAAGCGTTGAACGCCGGGAGAGGTGCAGGCACGAATGCCGGACGTTTAGGGGCGGCCTTAGAGGCTGGGGGAGAACGCTTAGCGTTCTTTTTGAATTTGGGGGCGGCCGGGCACCCGCGGTAGTTAGCGGGGTGTCCGGTTTTCCCGCAGAGAATGCAGGCTGGAGGGTCGGGGGAGTCCCGAGTCCGCGTGCAGTCGCTGGTCCCGTGGTCCCCGAGGCATTTGACGCATCTCGGGCGGGAGTGGCAGTGGTTGGCAGAGTGCCCATAAAGTTGGCAGCGGTGGCATTGCCGGGGGGTCTGATTATTATAGGGTCGCTCGAAGCGGAGATTGGTAAGGCCGCAGACGCTTTTCAAATTGAAAATTGCCTTGCCTTGTTCTGAGCGGTCAAGGATGACGAGCACCATGTTATATGGTGTTCTATCGGAATTACCTTTGTGCATGCGGTGTACCTCATGCACAGGGAGGTTTTGAGATTGGAGATCTTCAAGGATGTAGGAGGTCTCAAGCTCCTGTGAAAGGCCGCGTATGACGACGCGGAGGCGCTTCTCTTCTTCGAGAGCGTAGGTGTAATAATTGACATTTCTGTCAATCAGAATACGGGTTAGGGCCCGATGGTCGGCCGGAGTTTGCACGGTAACTTTGATACCGTGTTGGATATCACGTGCCTCTTTCAGCACGATGTTGTGGGCGGGAAGGGAGGTCAAGATATCTCTCCAGAGATGCTTGTCTCTAATAATAAGAGGGGGCGGAAGTCGCTCGCGGCGGGGCTGGCTAGCTGCCTTAGTTTTGGCCTGTTTGGCCTCCTTATCTGTGTGTCCTTGAGGCGAGCTGTTAAGCAGCCGCTTCTTGGACTTGCGGTTGGTGACGACTTTGAAGCCATCGTCGTCACCAGTTTGGGCAGTGAGGTCAATCTCCATGTCGCTTTCAGACGTGGCTGAAGCGACAGCGGGAGATTCGGTAATGGCGGGGGCTGGGGCGGGTGCGGGCGCGGCCGCGGTAGGGGTGGCCGAAGTGGCCGATGGGGTGGTAGCCTTAGTGGCTACTGGGGTCGCGGGGGCCTTAGGGGCCACGGGGGCAGCGGCTTTAGGAGCCTTCGGTGCGGCCTTAGGGGCCTTCGGGGGGGGCGCGGAAGACGCGGCTTTCGCGGGGGTCGCGGTGGCAGCCGGAGATGGGGGGATTATTTCCATCATGGGGAGTAATCCCCTCATCTCCTGGCAGTACCATGACTTGAGAGCCGGGTCGCGACTCTCAAGGAGACGGAGGGTTTGAACCCACCAATCCTGGGGTGTGGCCATCCCTCAGGCGGGAGCAGCCCGAGGGATATGTGTGTGTATGTTTGTAACCTAGTCCCCCTGCCGGGTGTAGGCAGGGGGGTGCGCCCTAGGGTGAGCCCTAAGCTTGTAGCCCCTTTGCCGATCTTATTGTGCAAAGGGGTCCCTAACTGCTTTGTGGGTAGACAGAACCACAAAGGATGGGAAAAAAGGAGGAGGTAACCTAGGACGGAATTGGAGATGCCTGGGGTCGGCAAGGGTACTCCCCCTGTGCCGGTGGTTCCACGCCACGTCCGGGTTCACCGTTTCCCTGAAGGGGAACCGGCGGGCGCCCGGGTCACGCCCCAACTAGGTTCGTTAACACCGTTAGGTATCCCCTAGCTGACCTAGTGACAATTAAAATTGAGTAAACAATTAAAATTGCCACGAGGGTTCGCGCAAACGAACTACGCGGGTGTGGGGTGGAAACGTCCCCGCGTCAGAGCGCAATGAAAATTGCGATGACGCAACCTGGTGTGTGTACACTAGACCGACCTACGTGTGTGTGCAACACTCGACCGACCAAAGTGTGTGTATACTTCGACCGTATCTAAATGCCGAATATCGGGTGGGCGAGCCAGAGTGACGTCACGAGGTGCGGACACGTCCGCACTGTGCGAGCGCCGAGACCGAACTGACTGAGGTGTATAATTTTGCCTCCAAGGCTGCTCCTATATCCAGCATCCCGTCCGACGCCTAGCTGCTAATTGCGCGAGCTATGCGTCGGCGGTATGCGGGGCGCGGAGAGTAGGTGTGCTCCGGCAGGCGAGTCAGGGGGTGCTCACTGTCCGCAACAAAGTCATTATATAGTATATAGTAAGTAGTTCAAAAGTTCAATATACAGATACGATTCCTGGGTTGGATATGAGGCCCTCGGTTCTTGAGCAGGCTAAGCCTTTGCCAGCCCTCGTCACTGCAACACGGAAGTTACGGGTTGGATTCCTGATCAATTTCGGAAACGAATTTTCTCCTTTATTTGCTATGGGTGTCTGAGATCGGCCCAGAGCAGTCCGTTGTAGGTTACCACAAGCACCATAACACAAGCGTAACTTGTTTAATTTAGGGATATACAATATGCGTTTGACTGCCGGTTATTATTACGGGATAGGGAAAATGGGTTAGCGAGAGGAGGAAGTAGGCCATCGGAACTCCCATTCATCGCAAGGTTAACCATTTCTTGCCGATATTCTATGAGAACGTGGTATCACGGATAAAGCTGGCCCTAAGAGCTGGAATCAAGATTCCAGCATGGCTCTACCACGTATGAAGACCACCTATGGTTTCTACCTGCCTTTATATACCTTCCTTCCTATCTGTCTTTACAAAACAAAATCCTGAGGAATATTAAGCGTCCCTACGCTCTTAAAATACGGCTCGCGTTTAACGTTGAAAGACAGGCAGTAAATCTTACTAAAATTTTATTACGCCCATTTATTTTAACGTTTTACGGCTTAAGACGTGTGTTAACTGTTCTAAAATTCTGCGTACTGTTTATTTAAGGGCTTGTATTAGTTATTAATGTAGAATTATGGGATGTGGTAACTTAATGACCGTGGCGTCTGGTTCTGTGACCTGGATACAGAAATATGTATGGAAAGCAAACATCGTTTAGGCAGTTCATTTTGGATAACGTTTGTCATCAGCTAGCCACCATACACTGCTAGACGTAGGTCTTCCCAAGTTTGCGCCACCTGTCCTGATCCTCCGTTGTTCTCAACCAGCCCCCGTTAGCGACCTTGAACAGAAAGTCCATCCATCGCGCTAAAGGACATCCTGCGCTATGTTTGGCGAGATACGGTCTCCACAACAAGACTCATCTACTCCATCGACTATTTGTTGTGACCAATGTGGCCGGTCCATTGTTATTTCAGGGTGCTGCTAATTTTGCGAACTATGTCAGTATGTGTGTTTGAGAAAGTTAAGTATCTCCCATTGTAAACATCCAACCTACCTTAGACAAGCGGTATGGGAATACTGACCTTTCACCCGAAACTACTTACTGACCTGCGGTATGAGCCTTCACAGCTAAGTTGATATACTTAAAATAACCCCGGCATTCGGATTTTCGGCATAGACTACGATTGCAGGATCAAATAATAACATAGCAGACTGAGTCCATTCATAACAGGCAGGGTCTTGTGGCATCCCAGATCTTAAGCAAGTAACAGGGGCACTCACGGAATACCTTCGCACCTCCGTCTCAGTGGCCTTAGTCTGCCAGTGGTGACGATTGATGATATCCCAAAGGACCGTTATGTGCGGCATTGCATCTAGACTCTTATACGTGATCCTGTAGTAACTAACTCCGTTGGCTCAATGGCCCAATTTCTTTTTTTATTGCTGGAGTAAATCAGTCCAGCTGAGAAACCCACCGGGTGCGAACACGAGACATTTAGAACGCCAAAGGTGCTACCAATGCTCTTCTGGCGTCACTGGAACGTGGTCACTCATGCTGGCACACAAGTCATGGCTGTTATAGCGGCATAGTCTAGACCAGGAAAAGTTGCCCTCAAGATTGGAAGTATCCTACCACCTGGTTGTGAATTGTTTGTTTGCCTCTTGCTGAATTTGTTGTGTTTCTCCGTTACTACACGGATAAAATTTCTTGGCAATTACCTGAAGGTCACACAGGTCATCTTCCACTCTATCTTTCCATCCTCACTGTCTAATTCTGTAATATACACTTGAAGGGTGCAAATTGTTCTATTTCTAAGGTACAAGCAGTTCCAGCGCAACTATTGTGTAAATCAAAATAATAGCCAAATATCCACAAAACACGGAGGTTCTCTTTTACGAAAATATCGCATGTTCAAACGCTTTGTGATCTTAAATGTCTTCAGAGATACGAGACGGGTGTCGCGACAAACCGTTTGCTTGTCATGTTATTATTCTTTGTGTTTGAGCAAAGAGGAAAACAAAAAGCGAGAACTGCGTTGTATATCACAGTTTAGGATATTTTTGATTTACTATTAGGTTTTTACTTTGTATTTTTTTTTTATAAAACACAGTTTTATTATAAGAAATTAAATATAGTGGAATTATTCATTACTTAACCTATAACTATGTAAAATAAGTGCGTGCGTATTGTGTGTGAGTGTATGTGTACCCCAAATTAATGTTTCTAGCATATGATTACAAAAAAAATATAAGTTATAGACTTTGTTTGATATATACTTGTTATATACACATATAGAAGTATACATATATTCAAGATATGTACTTGTAAATATACAATAAATATTTCAATATTATATTTACATAATAAAAGAACAAGCGTAAAAACCTTATTACTTTTATAAATTCATGATTATAATTCTTCATCATAAAATATCTCATAGAAAACTTTTAATTACTGTTTCATCGTGATCCAATAACCGTCCACTGCTGGACGCAAGCCTCCCCAAGTCGTCGCTACTCATCACGGTCCTCTGCCTTCCCCATCCAGCGCCTACCGACGACCTTGCGCAGGTTGTCAGTCCAACCATTGAAATAGTAATTAGTCCAACCCGATGGACTAATTACTATTTCAATGATACTAAGAGCGCCATTTGATTGTTTTTACTTGTGCTCTTACAATAGGCCGCCTGGACACAGAAATAAGTACTCTTTCTCCGTTCCTATACGGATTGAAATATTAAAATAACATGGCATTAGAAGAGCTAGTATTCATACACGGTTCCTAGAACTCCTACACTGTCAAATACATAAATTTGTCTGATGTCCTGCTATAGTGGTCCGGATGTTGGACCTCAGCTCAGCTGAGATGAGGATGTTGAGACGGATGTGTGATGTTACAAGAATGGTAAGATGAGAAATTAGTACATAAGGGGATCTTTGAAAGTTGCTGTGACTGAAAAATTGAGAGAAAGAAGATTAAGGTGGTATGGGCATATGATGAGGAGGGACGAAAGATACGTGACAAAAAGAATGTTAAACTACAAGATGGAAGGGTACTGTAAAGGTAGATTAAAAAAGAGATGAATGGATTGTGTGAAGGATGATAATTATGATGATTTGTGGTGTGACAGAACAGACGTCATACTAGAAAGAATGAACTACAAAGCACTAGTTAAAAGTAAACTTCGGAAAACCCTTCAATACGTTAAAAAATAATCGTAGTGTCTATTCTGACGCGAGAACTTCTATACAGTGAAGAATGGCTTTACAAAGTTGTTGTAATCTTGTGGAGTGGTCCATTTGTAGTTTCGTATTTGTAACATACTCTTTATTCACGAGCGTATAAAGTGTATCCAATTTATTGTAATGGCCTTTTTAGTTCTACAACTATGTAAGAATAAATAAGGTAAGCTCTCTAAGCTGCTGGTCTGTTACGGACGCCGTAATTCGCGCCTGTCATAACACTGGATGCTATTGCTGCAAATGCTACGAATGATGATTATGAAAATGCATTAGACGTTAAAAATTAATGAAATGAAATCTCACAGATTACTTCTTGAAAGTCGTGAAGCAAACAACGCTTCCAACGCAATTTTAGTTACTGTTCTAGAAGAAGAATCGGCGCAACAAACTCCTCAGCAACATACTTCGTTATTATTATAAATATACTTTCGTGGTTATTTTAAATGCATTTTGAACTAATACCAGGTTTGAAAAAGTAACCTATATGAATAATTATTGAAAGAGCTTAGAAGCGATCACGTTATTCCCATTCGCTGCGGTCTTCTAGAAAATCTTCAATCTTTTAGATTCTCACACAAACATTGTTTTACTAATTTTTTAAACTTGTTTACTGAAAGCTGTTGAACGTTTTCTGGAATTATGATTGTAGCAGCCAGAGGTAGATGTTAAATAATACTTCAGAAGTCAGAGAGTAGTATTCACTGTCAGGTGCTAATGTGAACTAACTTATTTTGGAAACGGTTACTTTGATTACAAATATTAACAAGTCGTACAGCTAATACAATATATAGCACAATGTGTGAGTGGAATGAATGATGTGAGAGCGAGATAGAGCAGCTATTACTATGTGCGCTTCCGCGTTGCGCTAGCCAGCCAGTAGCTCGTTGTCCGCTGCGATGACTAGACGTATGCAGCTCTCATTAGTTGAAGAAAATCATACTTTGCCCCGTGAAACTATTATAAATTCTATGGAGATTACGCGGGGGGGGGGGGGGTTCTAATTTATTATTGTTCCTAGTAGTTTTGCAATGTACATCACCTAGTCTAGGAAAAATGAAGATATTTTTTTAATACATTCTTAACATATGCTATGTAGTCTCTCTCAAATGGTTGATGGGTCGCAGATGTGTTGTGTACGGCGTTTATACGTCGTTCTATATGCTACATATTTATGTACAATTGTAGGTACATAGTGTCGTTGCCGCCACAATCGTGTCTGTCCTGAGTGGGCTTACAATACAAGCACCGAATTGTTTCCGAGTGCATTCATGCTTAGGGACAGTGTACATTAGGCGTGTGTTTTTAGTTTTAGGGTTTGTATTTTTATTTATTTACTAACTTTTAACCCGTGAATTTGTCTACGTTGGACAGGTAACAAAGATTACAGTTATTTTACTAAATAAAAAATTGAAAATACATGAATCCCGGAAATTCCCGTAAAAGCTCGGGATAAGCATTTTTATTACAGGTATACACAGTTACAATTGTTTTACTAAAGATTTTACCGATCAGTGAAAATTTTGCATCGGAATAAATAAATATTTGACCTGACCACTTTAAACCTCTCCTATGAAAGTTCCCGTAGGGCTCTCAAGATATAAAGTACTGCAGATTTTAAGTCCGGGATTTGGCTATCTACTATTGAAAACCAAATTGAAATTGGCCTTGTAGTTTTTACGTGAATCCCGAACAGACTAGCACAAAAAATCTAGGAAACAAAAACCTACACTGACGATTTTATAATATTATAGTTTTTTTTTTGCTTACTTACTCTGTTGCCTTAGAAAACCAAAATAAAAACACGTAATATTTCTCTGTCCTGCGCAGTTTCTTCCCAATTATAATCGGCCCGGCATCGGCTCACGTATGTCAGCCTCCACACTCTTTCTAGCGCTGATTTGGACGGCCGACTGGACCTCGACCGCGAGGCCGTCCCAAATATGTTTTCCTCACGCTGTGATCTTCTCATATTTATTCTACATAATGGATAGTTATGCTGCAGCATAACATTAAACAAATCTATATCCTGTGAAGCAATTAAAAGTTTTTTTTATATTAAACAACTATACGGACTCTAGTTCCGTACCCTTTTTACAACCTTATTTCGGAAATTTTTAGAATTTGTACACGCTTATTTTTTATTTTTGTTATTGTATGTAACATTTATTGAATGTATATTTATGTTGTGATGTACCTTAAGAATAACTTATTATATTAATTTATATTAATTTTAATACTAAACCTATACTAATGTAGAGTGAATCTGTTACGTGCTGGTGTTGTTAGAAAGTGCATGTGCAGTGTGTGTCTTATGTCTAAATCCTTTTATTGCGTTCTGTCTTATTGAATATGCACTGTTTTCTACAACTCCATTCATTCTTGAAAAGTCATTCTGCAACATAATTCTGTATAAAACTTAATAGTATAGGATCCCGCTATACAACGACCTTCACCGAGATGCTTATTTGATGGAACTTATTTTATATTTAATTTAATGTGTCAATAAAAATATTGCATAAAATAGGTTTCATCAAATTAGCACTCGGTGAAGGTCGTTGTATAACGGGATCTTAGCCTATAAAAAAAGAACTTGAAATATAAATAGAGCAACATATATAAAGATTTATTTTTTTGCTAGACGTGTTGCTATATAACAATAAAATAAGAATTTGCTTTATAATTACTATTCATATAACTTATTTATTACTTTCATCACCTTCAAAATTTTTCATTGCGTAAACCCAGCTTTATAAGAAGGAGCTATTCAACGCCGGCCTAAATACCGCAATTCTGTGTGCAAGGGAAGTATTATGCGTCTCAAGCGGGCACCATATTGTCTTCCATTTACACTAGAGCCAGTATAACTACCTACATCTAGCTCATAACGCCTCTGATACACGTAGCAAGTATTTCTATTAAATCGCTAATTTTGTATTTTAAGCTGCTGTTGTCGATATCCTACTTTCCTACTAACATTATAAACGCGAAAGTTTGTATATATGGATGTATGTTTGTTACTCTCTCACGCAAAAACTACTAAATGGACTTTTATAAAACTACAATAATATAGCTTAGACATCAGAATAATAATTATATAGGCAACAATTTATAAAGATATATAGTGTGAATTAGGTACCTACCCAAAATATAACGATTTTCGATCACCACGCGAGAGACCGCGGTTATCCATGCATAAAAGTAACATTTTGCTAAGTTTGTTTTTTTCTTCTTTAAAGTTTAGTCTTGTTCCGATTGAAAAAACAATTGCTACCCCGAAACATGCAAGAGCTCTTTATTTATTCTACGTAACACAGAAAGTCAGCCACAAAGTCGCGTAGGTAGCGCTAGTTGTGAAGAAATATTAATATCTAATCTAAATCATAATTAATTTTAAATAAAATTAAAAAATATATATTTTTTAATTTTATCTAAGAGATATGAAATGGAAATGCCGTTTTAATTATCACAAAGTTTATTATTAGAAATACGCACACAAAATTCACAGTTCTTTCTTACAAGTACAACCAAATACAATATGTCCAAAACGTAGAGCAGAAAATCGTTATCACATAAATCGCGCAAAGTCCATCAATATAAGATACTCCCTCCGAAAGTACACTAAATAACGCTTCTATCGCAGATGAAACACAACTAACTCAGTCTCCGACTGACCGACCTAAAATATTTGTGAAATAACCTAGCAACATGCCCACTGATCCTTAGAATTTTTTACTTATCAGCTTAATGTCTTCTAAGAATTTGCATAAAATACAAACAACAGAAGGAAGGATTTATAGAACCATATACTAGAGTGACAATAACTCCGCTTTTATTATCAGAAGTAAACAGTTGATTGATAGTAATAATTCGTTGTCTCTGCTCATATTGTTAATCTAAGAATATTTTTAATTTTTTTTTTTAATGGCACTATGTATCATAACCTAATGTATTCTACATGACTCTGCGGCACGAATAAGCCCTTGAGGCTTCTGTGCCACAGTCAAATGTTTTTATGAATATAAGTATATTGAATAAGTTAAAAAAAAGATAACTGTCCTCGTGTGAATTGAGCTTAAAGCCGGCTTAGAAGACAAAGTGCGGACATCAAACGAGACGTAACACGACATTCAAGTTGAATAAAATTAGAGTTGGGAAATTGTTATGAAAGAATAGTTTTGGTGAAAGTAGGTTTTCCTACTTACGCAAAGTGTTTTCTTCGTGTTCGTAAGATTCTTTTTGTCACATAGAATAACATATAAGGGTGCGATATGTAAACAACAATATCCTGTGCATTCCTTTTCTGTATTTAGAACTATTTCGTCATAGCATGAACCAGCGAAAATTGATTCGCGTTGTCCTCACGATAACCTGTTTATTAGTGCACAAAGAAATACGAGATCGTAGTGCCATTTTTTCCGCTATACTCGTTAATTTTTTTTATTATAAAAAAATATCCTACAGTGTTTCAATAAATTTAAGGCGTAAACATAATACATAACAATAAATCTAAACTAAAAATTGATACTTATAATCTAGAAAAAGAGCAAAAACAAATAGTAAATAACACTACACCGAAACAAATTATTCAATCTATCTTATACCGTGACACTTTTATCGGGAAAACTAAACACAACCAAATGATTAAATCTAAATACAAACATTACATTCCTTTTGACTCTGATTAATAAGTTTAATAACAACTGATGACGTAAATATTTGTTTCGAAGAATTAAAAACAAAAGGTATCCAGCGGAAACGATTTATTTTATTTAGTTTAAAAATATCCCAAATATAGACCCGCAATATAAGCTAGCTCTTTGTAGCATTTCATTTAAATCCATTCAGTAGTTTTTAACCGACGCTTGAACACACAGATATAAGAAATTCTTCTATTAGTCCGAATTACCCACCTGATTTTTTTGTTCGACAACCACGTTCCTCGACCAATTTATAATACCTACCTTTAATATTATATCGTACTAGAACATGCCCGCCATCGTCCCCGCTTCACACGAAATTCCCGCGGGATTTCCCGGGCATTAAATACCGTAGCATTTAAAAAAGAATGTAAGCCATCATTTTAGTGAAAACTGGCAAATGTTTATGCACCCGGACAACTAACTACTACAAACCGCTCCCGAGATATTCCAGCGGGATTCCCGAGATAAAAAATAACTCATATTTTATTGCATTAAATAATAGTTATAGATAATTTAAGAATTTCTTTTTAGTCAGATTGCCTG
The DNA here is from genome assembly GCA_949752895.1 of Dendrolimus pini. Lineage (NCBI taxonomy): Eukaryota > Metazoa > Arthropoda > Insecta > Lepidoptera > Lasiocampidae > Dendrolimus > Dendrolimus pini. The sequence continues at coordinate 23,756,187 of OX457130.1, forward strand.
GAAGAGATCGCTTTTAGCTATAAGGCCGCCTTTTGTTTTACCAAGTAACTATTGTCTTGTTGTGCATTTTTTTGTAATTTTTATTATGGTGAACAATAAAGTGTTGTCTATATCTTTGTCTAATGCATAAAATTTGATATCGATCAGTTGTAATTTGATTTGTTTTCAATTTGACCCATTTCCAGAAAATTTCCAGCGAGATGCTCGGGTTGCAAGTAGTGCATATTTTAAGTCAAAGAATTAACTGTCGATCATTGAAAACCGCATCGAAATCGGCCCAGTAGTTTTTACGTCAATCTAGAACAGAGATAAGAAATCTGAAAAATATTGCATCGTGTTCTATATTCTATTCGAGTTTTTTTATAGCTTTAATGTACAGACACAGTTGTTGTTTAGAATTTTATTATATTAAAGATTTATAGATAGATATAGCACAAGCTTTTTGAATGTCACTTTGTATCTAATTTAATGAATTCATAGTTTAACAAAGATTGGGTCGTTTTGGTCTGTCGTCAATAGGAAGGTTTGCAATGAAAATCAGCGTTGTGTCAGATGATAACTCAGGCACAACAATATGCTGAAAGCAAACCTTGTTTGCTGAAATTGGCGGCGTACAAACTCTCAAAATATGCTAAGTATATAATAATAATATGTAAACATGTGATTAAGTCGCCATTTTTTTCAAATAAAACCTTTTTCTTTCTTTCTTTATCAAAAGGATCAAATAGGTGCATTCACATTGATGTATTAGTGCATAGATATTCTCGTTGTTACAGATTAAACTACAAACTGTGCGGTATCTCGCCTTGGTGGTGGCACGTGTGCAACGTTGCGTTGCATGCAGCGTGTTGCGCACTCGTCGCTCGCACCGGGGCACACGTTGCGCGTTTGCAACGACCGTTCGCCGCGCTCGCAGCACTACTGTTCGCAGTCCACCCCATACATACTGAAGCGGTGAGTACCATTAGCTTTTAGCTATCAAAAAAGAATTGTTAGTCAGTCGGTTCAAATTATTATTAGCATGCAATAATAAAAAAACGTAACTCAAATTATAACTGTGTTTCATCCGAGCAGGAACGGAGAAATAATACAATTTCCTCCGTTAGGGCGGCCTGTCGTAAGAGGCGACAAAACAACGCACAGACAGGTCGTAGGGTATTTGCCCGGCTGGATGGCTACTACCCATGAACTAGAATATGCCGTCACAACAACCTTTAATTGTGTTCCGGCATTGGTGACCAGGTTCCAGTCTCCCTTAAGAGAGCAGCAGCGCCTTTGGTGTTACAAATGTCTATAGGCAATGGGAACCGCTTTCCATCAGGTGGATGTATGCTGTATGCTGTACTGTACAATAAAAAAACTCCTTCAAACGAATGAATAAAAATACAGATAGAGCCTACATGAACAAATCATCAAATAAAATGAAGAATTTTTTACGAACAAGTGTGCGTAAACTTATGTCGTATACACTTGGTTTGCGTCTCTGTGGTTCGATTATTCGCTATTAAATTCTCGTAACACTCCGCGGCATGATCAGCTTCCTTTTCAAAATCGACTTCCTTTAGCCGGCTTCACTCTGAGGGCGCGGGGCTCCGACTATCTATTTCCTTCGTCTGACCTTATTGGTTTATTTAAAAATCTATTTTATTTTGTGAGCCTACCAACTACTTCTTATCCGATTTTTCAATCACTAGATACAAGTTTTTCTAAAGAATAAAACACAATATGATCAAATTATTAATTGACAGTTGCATGAATCTTCTTCTTCAGCCAATTTCAGTCCACTGCTGGACGTAGGCCTCCCGAAGTACGCGGCACATATCCCGGTCTCCCGTCTTCCTCATCCAGCCCCTGCCGGCGATCTTGCGCAGGTCGTCAGTCCACCGGGCTGGCGGGCGCCCTACGCTACGTTTGCCGAGACTCCAGACCTCGTTTGCTCCATTGGCCGTCGATCCTGCGACAGACGTGACCGGCCCACTGCCACTTCAACTTGCTAATTTTGCGAGCTATGTCGGTTACCTTCGTTCTCTTACGAATGTCCTCATTCCTGATTTTATCCGTAAACCTAACATAGCTCGCTCCACCCGTTGAGCGACTTTGAATTTGTGGACCAGTCCCGCTGTCAGTGTCCATGTCTCGGCACCGTATGTATTATGACATAGTAGTAAGCACTGTTCGAAGACTTCCGTCTTCATTGAGGAATGCTCGACGAGAAGACCTGTCGAAGCTTACCGAATGCTTCCCAGCCTAATTGGATCCTCCTATTAGTTGCATGAATAAAACAGATGAATTGTTTCATTTTGAATTCAGTCAGTATTTTAGGTTATAATTTAATCCGCTGATAACTTATATTTCATGATTGATAAATGGGCACTTAGTTAAGGATACTCTCAGTGGTCGGAATGAAAGCGTGGAAAATTTTCGTAACAGGGTCCTTACTATCAAACTCCTTTGATGTTCATTTTCGTCGAATTTCCCGGGCTGATTCCACGAAAACTAACGACGCATTTGAAGTAAGGCCTCGAGTATGATTGTTATCTGAGAATCAAAACTGCTTTTATATTTAACAGACTTCAAAAAGGTTCTCAAATCGAGAGCAAATCTGGTAAAAGAGCGCCCGAACTCGCAACAAGGCAAGCTTGTATACGTGTGCCAGCAGTACAATTTTTACAGGCGCTTAATATATTATTTCCAAAGCTATGCAAATATTTGTGCAACTAAAAATTAGGAACTATATTTTTTTAACAAAAACTCAAACTACAAAGCAGAAAAAAATCTAAAACATCTTGAAGTCGGTGCCAAGTTAAACATAAAAGAACAACAAATAATTTGCGAAATATACTGTTTTTTAACTTTATACCGATTTCTAGATGTTGTTGAAAGTTGTAGAAAACATTTATTTTTGTTTCTAATTTGAGGTTGGTTTTGTTTTTATTACAAAAAACGTGTGCACCTGAGGACGCCCGACAGAAGTGATAACTAAATATTGAAATTGGTAAATTTACAAAAAGCTTAGGTTATTACTTAAATTTTATGTATATTAATATGATAATGCAAGGAAAGGTTATTTACTAATAAAATCTTTTATTGATTATGAAATATATTTTATTCTTAATTACTTACTATTCTTGAATATGTACATTAGAATTTTGTTTATGTACATTATTAGCTTAAATAAGGATATTATTTAAGCTAATTGCCGATATACGGCTAGCCGCTGTGGGTCAGAGTGAGAGAGGAGGAATCTACCGCTGCAGTATGCGTGAGAGAAAGGGAAGCCTGACAGATTGGCGCCGTAACGCATTACGTAACGAAGCGGTTTACCCTCCCATAAGAAGTTATCACTTCAAAAACTTTTTGTAAAAACAAAACCAACTTTAACTAGTATAAATAACTAGTTTTTCACTCATATAAAGATCCAGTATTGGAATTGGCGAATCAATTCAGACCCCTACAGGGTGTCAGGTCGCAAATCTTTTCACTTTGCCGGTGCACAATCGGGCGACATGCCGTACATCACCTAAATCCCATACGATGGATCACATTCGGCTCGGATGCAAGGAAATAAATTCCCACATAATACCTATTGATTTTTAAATTATTTTGTCATCTAGCCTCTCTTACGTCACCTGGGTACCGAAATGAACAGTACACTGAAAGCTGGTTACTTCTTCTAAACTCCTCTTCATAATTACTTTTTAATAACTAGTTCGAGTGCTTGTTTGAGCAAGCAACTATTTAAATAATATAAGTAAGTAGCATAATTTTGGCCCATTTAGGATCATTATTTCAAATTCAAATTTAGTTTTTATTTAAAATAAGTTCCACTGGAGAACACTTTTTGAAGGTCATACATATAGGTTAAAATTTAATTTTACTTCCTAGTCTGTGTACACCGCTTCGCAACGTGTTATTGCTGTTAAGGAGAAGAGGCAGCAAGAATCTCCCTATTTCGGGACCCAAACGGTGTTTAAGCCATTTTTTTATAACTAGTTTTATAATGTAATGTATAGTTATGTCTACATGTTGTATAATTAAGATATTACGGACGAAACGCTATGCTTCGATTTTTATCATACGTACCACTGAAGAGTTGAATTCTTTACTGTCGTCTGTTTTTCCTGAACAAAACAATCTAAATGTCTTCAAGTCTCGCGTGAACAGGTATCTTCTAGATAAGCGTGCTCCACCTTAGACTGCATTTCCACCTGACATCAGGCGAAATGTCAGTAAAATGCGGACCTATTCAATATATTATATAAAAATATTCGTGAACGCGTATAATTGGTTTTCTGTATAAATTTCAAATGTTTGTTCATGTGTATTCTGTATGTTTATTTGTATGTTTGCCATCACTAAATAACTAACTAACCATCTATATAACTAAATAACTAACTATCTAACTTAATCACTAACTAACTATCTAACAAAATTACTAACCAACTCCGTTGGCACAGCTACTCAATATGTGTCTTGGCCTCCGAAACGAGAACATACCGCCTGTTTCTGACCTGTGCGATTTCCTGCAGTTCTTTTTAATACCGATACAAATGTCAAAGGAAAAAATTATAAACATTGTAACTGTTACTTAAAGACAAACATCTCGCCTCTGCAGACGAAGTAATAATGTAGTCACGTCCGTAGAGGAGCGTGCGGGAAATGCCCAAGAATTCGGGATCTCGCTTGCCAAGTGCGACATTCTGATTCTGTTTGCATTATTACATTTATTCGTTTAATTTACAATAAAGGAAGTGAACGGAGATTTTAGTTTAATTGGGTTTTAGACGAATGGGATGAAGGATTCTAGGCCCGCAGCGAGTTTATGAAACAACTGGGAATATGCAATAATTACAGCCCATAAAAGTCTCACTGCTGTGCTCGGACTTTAGGAAAATAACGATGTACTTCCATACTTGTATATGGCTCACTCGTGGGATTCACATCATCTACTAAATATACAGGTTTCACCAGGATATTTTCCTTCACTGCCAGCACGTAACAATTGTAACAATAAATAAATTCGTTCAGAAAAACTGGGTAGGCATTATATATATAGCATTATATCTCGGCATTATCGGCAACTCTAGCAGCAATATTATGTATCTGTATTTACATAGAATCACGTACATTTTTTTTTTTTTTTTTTTTTTTTTTTTTGAGGCGAGGAAAAATGCTAACCGATTTACGCACTCTCAGGGCCGTCACTAGGAAACGGCGCGCATCCATCGGGGGCGATAACGCTAGCAATAGTATGCTTTGTTTGCGCTTCGTCCGCGATGGCTTGACTCTGAGGAGTGTGGAGACTCCGAGCGATGCCGCACGGGCGAGCAACCTCAATACCCACTAAAAAACCTCTCCTCCCGTCGACCCTGCGCTTTGTTGTGAAGGAAAGACTGAGATATAGAACATAGTTACGCAACAGTCGATCCAGCGCAATAAAGTGCCTGGAGTGTGCCCTGGGAGAACACACCCCACTTCGAAACGGGGGCTGAATCCCTTGCGTTGCCTAGTAGCAAGGGGCCCCTCGTACCGGAACCTAACTCAGGGAGGGAAGTAATGCGCGTACCTGCCTCTCCGGGTGCTAGCTGAAGGCCGGCGACCTCGGGTGGAGACATTAGCACGCGCTGCAGGACTTCGCTCCCTATCCCTTTCTGCGGCCTCTTTTAGAGACATTACCGCCTCACAGAAAGAGACCGCAGACTCCCAGCGGTCGTCGCTGTGCAACATGGCCGTTACCAAGTCGCCAAGCGATCGGACGGCTCCTACGTGTGTCTCGAGCTCGAAACGCTGAGGCGTCCATGCAGCGCACTCAACAAGCGTGTGTAACGCCGTATCGGGTGCGCCGCATTGGCGGCAGTCCGGGGAAGGCAAGCAGCCCACAATGCGAAACAGATACTGGTCGAAACAACCGTGTCCGGTCAGTATCTGAGTCGTCCTGAAGGTCAGGGTTCCGCTGGTGCGGGTCACCCATCTCTCCAGCTGCGGCCTGATTGCATCCACCGTATAGCCGCCGGCCACAGGGTGTTCGAGGTCACGAGACCAGGCGACGAGGCAGGAGGCGGTTTCCCGCTTCCTGACCGTCTCTAATTCGACTTGACAGAAGGTCAGTCCTCTAGCTAGGGCATCCTGCTGGGCGCGACGAACTCTGGACAGGACGTCTGCCTGGAGAGGCCAGGGCAGCTCGCCTGCCAAGAGAGTCGCCGCCGACCACGACACTGTGCGGTACCCCCGTATGGTCCTCACGGCCAGAACCCGCTGCGCGCGGTGCAGCAGGGTTCGGTTGTGGCGGTGAAGCGCATCGGACCAGACGGGCGCACCGTAGAGTGCCATACTCCTCAGGATGCCGGAATAGAATCACGTACATGTCTTAACCATAGTCTATGTTTGATATCTGTGATAAATTATACATCCATAAATTGGTGGATGAAACGTGACAAAACAATTATTTCTAAAGCTATTCAAGCTATTAAAATAGGAAATATTTTTTAACAGAAATTAAGTTATGAAAACGTGGTAGCGTAGTGGCTATAATTTTTTTAAACAAATCAATACCAACTTCAATCTAAAAAACAAAATTCCTACAAAATCTTGCAGTTGGTGCATTTTGCTTTTTTTTTTTTACTTGGTGTTAACGCCATCTGTTAGTTAATAGCTATACTACACATTTTACTCTGTCCCATTCACTCATTCCCGGTCCTATCCTTTTCTCAATTCATTCCATTCATTGTCGCCTCGCATCTCCTCGCAAATCTAACCTCTCTGCTAAAACGTGTCGTGGAATCGTGTGAAATTTATTAAAAGAAGAAATATCTGAAAAAAAACTCTTGTTAAAGAAACGTGTTAAAAGTGTACCTAAAAACTTCAATCCAGCGACCTACAAAAAAAGTGAAATCAGGTTAGTCCCTGTTTCTTCTCCTTTTTTCCTACAACCCCTTTTTTGGTCCCACGATCCGCATAATATACTCACGTTTCACACTACTCATTATTACATTTTAATCATATTTACACATATTTCACACCTTTTCAATCGCTTCGCCACGCGGTGTTCACGACGCCATATTGTACCGCAACGCATTACTCAATACTCACGCGCATATCACACAAACACTCATTTATTTTAATACTTCAACGCATAACCTATCATACTTATATTTCAACTTTTTTATATATTATTCATCTAACTAAAATGGCAAAAGCAAAATCAATCGAAACTCCAATTGATACGAAAGTGTTATTACTAGAAGCCAAAAAGGATAGTTTGTTTGAAATAATTCAACAAATCTATGATCTAACCCTTAAAACAGACCCAGACTCCAAAGTACAGTTTCTTTCGCGTATCAATTCAATAGATAAAACGCGTTCGGACTTTATTGAAACATTAGATTCACTCATTGCAGCCCAGTTAGCCTCTAATCCGCAATCAAAACCAAACTACATGCCTTTTCATGCATTTGATCAGTTGTATTGTTGCATTAAAGAAACCGCTAACTTGTTACAACAAGAAAGAACAGAAATGTTCAACGGACAACAAGTTGATTTTTTAAGCAGAAAGTTACCTCCACTTCAACTAGCATCATTTGATGGCAACCCTTTAAAATGGCAAACTTTCTATGAAAACTTTAAAAGCTTAATACATAATAACAAGCACCTTTCAAACGCTGAGAAAGTTCAATACTTAATAGGATGTCTTTCAGGCAAAGCGCTAACAGTCTGTGCAGGATTAACTCCCACCGCTGATAATTATTCTATTCTTTGGGACTCTCTTATTGAAAGATATCAGGATACTAGGATCCAAGCATCAATGTATTTGGATACCATGATACAAAGTAAACAATTTAAATCTCTTGAATCATTTATTGATAATTTTTGCACAGCTGAAGCTGCACTTAGGCTTTTAAAAGTGGACAATTTATCTGATTTTATTATTACTCATATAGCTCTTAGCAAATTAGACAAAGAAATTGTAACACAGTTTGAACAATCACATAAGAATATTACTTTTCCATCTTTTGAAAAATTAACTAAGTTTTTAAAAGAACAAATTAAAATTCAAACGCTTCGCACTCCATCTTCAACTCATATTTCTAAAACTAATTTAACTTTGAATAAAAAGTCTTCTCGCACTCATGCTTTTGTAATTAACACAAATAATAGTCAAAATAGTGGTAACCTGCGCTATTGTGTTATTTGTAATATTCAAAATTCTCATCCTCTTTATAAATGTGAACATTTTCTCAATCAAAACCCTTATACTAGAAACAATCTAGTTAATAAATATGGTTTTTGTAAAAATTGCCTAGGCTTTCATAATATTAATATATGCAAATCTCTAAACAGATGCTCACAGTGTCAACGTAAGCATCATAGCTTACTACATTTTGACAATACATTTTCTCAACCCATTAATGAACCCTGTATCTCGCAGTCGTACGACTCACTTAACCATAGAAACAATAACGCTTCAACCACTATGAATCAAGCCCGCACCGCGGCCCCGTGTGCGCCCCTGCCGCTTCACCGTCACCGCGCTCCCGCGCTTCTCTCCTCGCCTCACCGCCCGCAAGACTGCCGTGCCCCCGCACCTTCCTCCGCGCTTACTTCTGACTCGCCCGCCGCGCACCATCTCACCCCTCAAGCATCCACGCACTTCGCTTGTGTGCCGCATAACATTGTTGCAAATTCCGATCAACAGCACTCGGTTCAGCTTGCTTCCACTACGCTAGACCGCGAAAATATGAACGACTTAGCTTTATCAACTACTACTTTTACTCAAAATAAATCACAAAATAATACCGTATTGTTACCTACTGCATTAGTTTACGTTTATAATAATTTTAAACCTCAAACAATTAGAGTTTTTCTAGATACGGGTTCCATGAGTAATTTTATTACGAAAAATTGTTGTAAACGATTAAATTTAAATATAACTCTCGCGCCTTCGGCTATAAAAGGTATAGGCGAATCGCAAACCACTTGTCTTGGCTTTACTACTTTTAAAATTTTCTCTCGCTTTGATTCTCGTTGTTCTTACACTATTAACGCTAGGGTAATAGAAACAATTACAGACCGCTTACCAAATACGCGCATTGATACTTCGCTACTTTCGCATTTGCGGTATTTACCTATGGCAGATGATTGCTTTGATACGCCCGCAGCAGTCGATTGTTTGATAGGCAACGAACTGTTTCCCTTCATGCTTGGGTGTGATAAAATAATATCGCCGCACTCATCGGTTGTGGCTATCCAATCCACGTTAGGTTACATCGCGATGGGTAAAGCGGACTGCAGCCAATATCCTCTGCGCGACTCATCTCCTGAGGTTTTTTGCTGTACAACAGAAGAACCATCGCTCGAAACGCTCACGCAACGCTTCTGGGAGATCGAAAACGTCCCCAATAAAAATCACGTAAGTCCCGACGATGAAGCTTGCGAACGCATATTTCAAAATACGCACTCCCGCGACGAAACAGGTAGATATATCGTGCATTTACCCTTTAAGGAAGACCCCTCTAATCTTGGTGACTCATACTCTAACGCAAAGCGTCGACTTTTTCAACTAGAAAAGATATTAGATTCCAATACGCAGCTTCGCGAAGATTATAATAACACTCTTCAATCATATATAAATAATACTTATTTAAGCAAAGTTGAAAATCCCTCTCATAATGCTAATTGTTACTATATACCGCACAGAGCTGTATATAGGCCTGATAAACAGACTTCTCAGACGCGCATCGTGTTAAATGCTAGTTGTCAAACTACGCATAAAAAATCTTTAAATGATTTGCTTTATATCGGCCCGAACTTACAAGCTCATATTTTTAATCTATTACTTAATTTAAGAATGTTTTCAATCGCCTTGTCCGCAGACATTGAAAAACATTACTTTCAAATTAAACTCACACCATCGCATCACCCTTATCAGCGTATTCTATATAGATTTAATTCTACAATGGAAATAGACACTTACGAATTTTCTCGTGTTTCATTTGGCATCTCAAGCTCACCATACCTCGCTATGAGAGTAATTCATCAGCTCGCGGATGATAACATTGACAAATACCCGCTCGCCGCCTATGACGCGAAAAATAACATGTATATGGATGACTATATTAACTCTGTAGACGGCTTAGAAAAGGCTGAATCCACTTACCGACAAATGGTAAACATGTTTAAATCAGGTGGTTTTAATTTAATTAAATGGATATCTAATGATGAAAATTTCTTAAATAAAATTCCCGCTTCTCAAAAAAACCCTAAAGTTATTAATTTTGACTCAATGGATACTAAAATTGTAGGAATGCAATGGCATCCTAATTCAGATATTTTTATTTTTAAAATTAACTCAGATACTCGTGAATATACGAAGCGTTCTATACTCTCGGTCACCGCTCGTCTATTTGACCCCCTAGGTCTGATAGGACCTGTAACGACATTCATGAAACTGCTTGTTCAAGAATGTTGGAAGTTAGGTCTCGACTGGGATACTCCAGTACCTAAATCGCTTTCTCAAAAATTTAAACAATTTATTAACGAACTCTCATATCTCGAACATATTAAAATACCTCGTCATGTAGGAATATACTCTTCATCTCAAATCACTCTAGTAGGCTTCGCCGATGCAAGCGAACACTGTTACGGTGCTGTCGTTTATATTCGTGTTTCTGATAAGCTCGACCATGACGGTTCAGTTTATTTGCTTACTTCGAAGTCTAGAGTCTCCCCGCTTAAGAAAATATCAATCGCTCGCCTCGAACTCTGCGCCGCACTTTTGTTAGCTAATCTTCTCAATTCTGTATATGACATGTTTATTAAACGCTGCAAAATAACCAACATTTATGCTTTCTCAGATTCCACAGTGGCTCTCACTTGGATTCATTCGCCCGCTTATAAATTCCACACTTTTGTCGCAAATAGAATTACTGATATTAACTCAAAACTCCACGCTAAGCACTGGTTCCATATCAATGGCCAGGAAAATCCAGCAGATATAATCTCTCGTCCTATAACTTCTAAAGAACTATTAACTCGTAATCTCTGGTTTCACGCCCCTTCATGGGTTTCTTCTCCTATTTCTCAATGGCCTATTCAACATTTCCAAGTAAACACACATAGTCAATTTTTTGAAGCCAAACCCGTCACATTAACAGTAAGTAAAGTTACTTCTGATATTTTACACCCCATTCAAACTCTTGCTGATCGTGTCTCTAGATGGTCAAAGTTACTTCGCATTATGGTATACATACTTCGATTTTGTAAACTTTTGCACTCTAAAGATTTAATTACCGTTTCAGATCTTGATTTCGCAGAGCTTAATATTATTCGCTATGTCCAAAATAAACACTATTTTCAAGATATAGTTTCACTCAGAAATAATAGACTTTGCTCTAAAGCTCTGATTAAACTCCACCCTTTTATGGATAATGACATAATAAGAGTTGGTGGACGTTTAAGTAATTCTCGATTAGACTATGGTCAAAAATACCCTATTATTCTTCCCGCTAAAGAGCGCATAACGCAACTTATAGTCGATCATTATCATATAAATAATCTCCATACTGGACCCTCATTATTGCTCGCATTACTCAGACAAAAATTTTGGATTCTTGCAGCTAGAAATTTAGTTCGTCAAAGAGTTCACAAATGTAATTTATGTTTTCGATTAAATCCCAAGTCTCAAACACCACTCATGGGAGACCTTCCCGAATTTAGAGTGTCTCAAGCTAAAGCTTTTGTTTGCACAGCCGTAGATTACATAGGACCATTTTTCATAACACATGCTCGCCGCCGAGGTGTTAAAAGTCAAAAGGCATACATTTGTCTTTTTGTATGTTTATCCACGAAAGCTGTTCATTTAGAACTAGTCTCAAATTTAAGTTCTGATTTATTTCTTGACGCCTTTAAAAGATTTATCTCTAGAAGAGGACCAGTTTCCATGATATATAGTGATAGAGGCACTAATTTCATTGGCGCCAAAAATAAATTAGACGAAATATATGCATTAATACAGTCCAAAGCTCATAATAATTACATAGGTCAACAGTTAGCAGAATCTCGAATTCAATTTAAACATAGCCCGCCATATGGACCTCATTTTAACGGTCTCAGCGAGATAAATGTTCGCTGTGTCAAAACTCATTTATTTAAAATTATTGGTACTCAGATCTTAACTTACGAAGAATTCTCTACTGTTATTGTTCAAATAGAAGGATTGCTGAATAGCAGACCTTTATGCATTCTGAGTTCAGATCCTTCAGACATGTCAGCTTTAACCCCTAATCACTTTCTTAATGTAACTCCAATAAAATACTTACCCGCTGAAGATTTATTACAAATTCCTGATAATCGCTTAACTCGATACCAATTACTCACAAAACTCACTCATTCATTCTGGCAACGTTGGAGCCAAGAATATTTAACTTCTCTGCAACAACGGCAGAAATGGAATACGCCTTCTAATCCTATAGAAATAGGAAATATTGTACTTTTGAAAGATTCAGGTACACATCCGCTTTGTTGGCCGTTGGGCATTGTAGAGAATGTATATCCAGGAAAAGACAATGTAATCAGAACTATAAAGGTACGAACCAAGTCTGGTACTTACATTCGGCCTGTAGTTCGGGTTTGCCCTTTACCATCTCAATAAACTTACTTTTATTGCTCTCTATTTTTTAATTTACTCGCACTCTCGTTTTATTTTGTTTTTGTTTGATAAATCACCTAGACTTAGTCTAAAACTCACTCACTATTTTGCTCATTCATTTGATCAAACACTTACTCACTCACTTGCCTACTCACTCACTCACTTACTCTCTTGCTCACTCACTTACTCTCTTGCTCACTCACTCACTCACTCTCTTGCTCACTCACTCACTTACTCTCTTGCTCACTCACTTACTCTCTTGCTCACTCACTTACTCTCTTACTCACTCACTTACTCTCTTGCTCACTCACTCACTCACTCTCTTGCTCACTCACTCACTCGCTCTCTTACTCACTCACTCACTCGACATTTCTAGAGGGAAACCCTCTAGGCCGGGGGAGTTGTTAACGCCATCTGTTAGTTAATAGCTATACTACACATTTTACTCTGTCCCATTCACTCATTCCCGGTCCTATCCTTTTCTCAATTCATTCCATTCATTGTCGCCTCGCATCTCCTCGCAAATCTAACCTCTCTGCTAAAACGTGTCGTGGAATCGTGTGAAATTTATTAAAAGAAGAAATATCTGAAAAAAAACTCTTGTTAAAGAAACGTGTTAAAAGTGTACCTAAAAACTTCAATCCAGCGACCTACAAAAAAAGTGAAATCAGGTTAGTCCCTGTTTCTTCTCCTTTTTTCCTACACTTGGCATGGACTACAAGATATTGTAGAAAATATCTATTAATTGGATTTTTGGTTTGAAGCCGGTTTGGCTTTTGTTAAATAAAAATAATAGCCACTAAGCTACAATATTTTCATAACTTTTTATTTTTGTAATAACTCTTGTTTACTTTCGTCCTACATTTAAAATCAGATATGTTAGCTCCCAGAGTAAATAAGATATAAAATATTACCCTCAGAATATACATGTAAGTGTGAAATGAACAAACGAAAGAACGTGTTCTGACACGGTTATGAATATTTTTCATTAGTCACGACGTTGCTGAGATAATACGAAGACTGATTATGACATGGAAATGTAGGAACGTTCCCATTTTTACACGCTTTATATTAGCTTCACTTGTATGTCAGTCAGTATGTCAGTATGTCAGTAACCGACCCCTTTGAGCTCGATTTTGTCCTACTTTGAACGATCAGATTTAATTCATACTTTGCACACCTGTCAAAGGTCGATGACAATGCAATAATATAGTATCATGGAGCTGATCTGATGATGGAGTGGGAAGGTGGCCATAGGAACTCCTGTACTAAACAAGATAGACCCTTCGTGTTTGGGCCCGTATGTTTATATCGCGTGACAATGCAATAATATGGTACCATGGAGCTGATCTGATGATGGAGACGGAAGGTGGCCATAGGAACTCCTGTACTAAACAAGATAGACCCTTCGTGTTTGGGCCCGTATGTTTATATCGCGTGACAATGCAATAATATGGTACCATGGAGCTGATCTGATGATGGAGACGGAAGGTGGCCATAGGAACTCCTGTACTAAACAAGATAGACCCTTCGTGTTTGGGCCCGTATGTTTATATCGCGTGACAATGCAATAATATGGTACCATGGAGCTGATCTGATGATGGAGACGGAAGGTGGCCATAGGAACTCCTGTACTAAACAAGATAGACCCGTCGTGTTTGGGCTCGTATGTTTATATCGCGTCAAAATGCAATAATATGGTACAATGGAGCTGATCTGATGATGGAGTCGGAAGGTGGCCATAGGAACTCCTGTACTAAACAAGATAGACCCTTCGTGTTTGGGCTCGTATGTTTATATCGCGTGACAATGCAATAATATGGTACCATGGAGCTGATCTGATGATGGAGTCGGAAGGTGGCCATAGGAACTCCTGTACTAAACAAGATAGACCCGTCGTGTTTGGGCTCGTTTTACTTGTCTTGGCTAGCACTCTGCTGCTACATGATATGCAGGATCTCAAAAGCTTGTATTTAAAAACATTTAAACAAAAATCAACTAAAAAATGAAAAATAAATAATAGTTTAAAAAAACTAAAAAAAACACGCTTTTATAAAAAATCCAACTAAAAAAACAAAAAATAAAATTTAATATAATATAAAAAAGCGTGGGGTGTATTCAAAGCGCTTTTTAAGATATTATATTATTATTTTTCTTAAGATATCATATTCTCTTGTCCGTCAAGAAAGACATGTTTATTCATAAGCTGATTTAATTTTTTGCCTCTGTGATTGAATTTTCTATGGGTCACAGCTAATAAAAGCTACCTGACCCTACTTTACAGTTGTTTTATACTTATAATGGCATCTGTATAGTTAACTACAGCATGACATTAATGAAATGAATGAATGAATGAATGAAAACTCTTTATTGTTCACCATAAACTTAAATCTAGACAATTGATATGGATACATTTGTATTAGAACAATGGGCGGCCTTACCGCTTATAGCAATCTCTTCCAGGCAACCCTGTGTCAGGAGATTTTAAACGAAATTTAAATATAAGATTTATGCACATGCTGCTGCCCTGGCGGTTGAATAACAAGTAACTGCGTGAGACATCCCAGTGGATATATATCCCCTGCATAATTGAAAATTAAAATATGAACAGAAACTAGCGCTATCAAGTGGTCCACGAACATCAAAAATTATGATTAGTTTCCATTTAGTCCACTTAACTTCATTTAAGATGGCTCTGTGCAATATCGTTGTATAAATACATCGCGCTGACGAGATCTTAAGAGCATAAACGAAACCACAAGTTATGGTCATATTTGATGAACTCTCGCATAATTTTACATGAAGTTTTACGAGTATGTGAACCATGATTTTCTTTTGACATAAACTATAGTGTTATATATAAATTTTTTAAACTAATTTTATTCTGTCTTTTCATATATTCCAATTTAGAACAAGTTATAACCTATATATTAGTCATGGGAAAAATCACTCACCAAGAAGAAAAGAGTGATATATATCTTTTTGATACAAAGATATATATCACTCTTTTATATCTTTAACTCTTTATCTTTACAGTGTATAGTGTCAGTGTCAATTGCAGACAAGATGAGTTATTATCTGTGAGTGATATTCTAGCAAAGCCGACAAGCGTACCTGTGGCAACGCAAAATATCTGACATTTAAATAACATACACGCCATTTAGATGGCCTTTGACTTTTAGGAAATATTACAAAATTACACCATAAAACTATAGTGTTACGATTTATTTTGGCTTGCTATTATATTCGGTTTCCTCGTTCACTTACTATGCATGCGCAGTGGGCGGGCTAATCATTCTTTTTCGCGTGGAACAGGAATGAACTAAAGACTTAAAGATATAAAGACACATTTTGAACGCAAGTGATATACATATCTAATCACTCTTCGCGCCGGATATATATCTTTTGAGTTAATCACTCAGGAGTTACACACCTCTACTATATATAGTACCATCTAGTGAAAATTATAGAATTATCTATTGTAGCGCCATCTATCGAATAGGGTAAATGATATTTTATTCCAGAGAAGCTCATCTATTTTATAAATAGTGTCTATGGTCTGAGCCGACATCACAGGAGCCTTATAAAGTATGAACAGACAGAAAATAATCATAATGTACCCGCACATACACTACAGACGTCGCGTTGCTACCGAGTGCCTCACTCGTCGCACGCGCATCAACAGCTTATGAGAGAGGCGAGACAGTGCTAATCAAGTGCTAGGTAATGCTCTAATGAGCTATGATCACTACCCGTCTAGCTGGCGTCGAATTCACAGGTTTGATTACTGACATGATAAATTAAGTACACGTTTCTAACAAATGTTATTATTTACTACAGTAGATTACCTGACGAATAGCAAGATTCCTTATTTATAGAGGTAAGATAGCATAACTAAGAGGAAGCTTTAATTTAGTCTTTCTAACTGTAACTGTCATAGGGCAGTTATTTGTATTAGCAATATACATCTTACACTAGTCTTTAACAGCCACCAATGTTCCATTATAATAATGCAAGTTTATGATTGCCAACAAAAAAACACTAAAACAAATTTAATGAGAGCATCTCGGTATGAATCCACCAAATATTGTCACGTATAAGTAATTTAAAATAAATACAACAGTACAAAGTGTCATACATCGGTGTCCGGAGCGATGTCAGCTTGCGAGCACATAAAATACATTTATAGATCTATTTAACGACGGAATGGTGTAATAAAACATTTCGAATATTGGCCGTATTCGAGCGTGATATTGCGTCTGTTATACAATTTGTTTATTCTTTAAAATTTAGCCAAATGCGTGTCAAACGACGAACATTTATGTGTACCGGAGAGGTGACCATCATTCATAATTCATATCATTTGGATTTATAATCCTAAAAACACACATTTAATTGAAAACACTCCGTATTATAATGCCTAATTCAAATAAAGAAACTTTATGACTATCAGAAAAAAACACTAAAATAACTTTCATGTCAGCATATAGGTATCAAACCACCAAATATTGTCACGTACAAGTGATTTAAAAGAAATACAATAGTACTAAGTGTCATACGTTGGTGTCTGGAGCGATGTCAGCTTGTGAGCACATAAATTTATAGATCTAAATATTTAGCGATGGAATGATGTAATAAAACATTTCGAATATTGGCCGAATTCAAGCGTGGTATCGCATCTGTAATACAATTTGTTTATTCTTTTTGAAAAATCAGTCAAGTGCGTGTCGAACGACGAACATTGATGAGTACCGGAAAGGTGATCATCGTGTAGTATTTATATAATTTGTATATATAACCTCAAAAAACCACTCAATCGAAAACACCCTATATCGTAATACTCCACTAAAATAACGAAACTTTGGCTATCGGAAAATACGCTAAAATTACTTTACTGTCAGCATGTAAGTATTAAACCACCAAATATTTTCACGTAATGAATTAAAATATATTTATTTAGTATCGAGTGTCATAATTACATCGGTGTCGGGAGCGATGTCAGCTAATGACCACATAAAATACATTATAGATAAATCTATTTAGTGATGGAATGGTGTAATAAACATTTCGAATACTGGCCGAATTCGAGCGTAGTATCGCATCTGTTCTACAAATTGTGTTTTCTCCGAAAATAACTCGCAATCATCTGTAATATTTTTATAATAATACTTTAACAAAAATATTAATGAAAAAATATTTTAGTGTACACAACTCTGCCTCTTGTTTCTTCCCTTTGCGCTAGACCTATAGGGTTGTTGGAAGAAAAGTCTTTTAGGGTTAAGCTCGCCTTTATATATCACCACTATTGTATTATTTTGTACGTAACTTTTTGTGTACAATAAAGAATAAATTATGATAGTTTAGGACAATGATAATTAAAACATCTATGTAAAATACCCTGCTTATCTGTTTCGGTAAATCAGAATAAATAAAAAATATTTTAAGGTTAACTCCATACTTCTAACCCAGTGATAAATGTACTTAATCTATTAACATAACTAGAGATATTATAATCCTCAAAAATCTTTTGTTTATATTGTTACATGCCGACAAAGTGGATGCACACCGGGTTTATTACCTTTCCCGCATTTGGACTTCTTTTGTTTACTTTATGTTTAAAATTTGCAATTAGACAACATCCTATTGTTATTGTACTGGCTTATGGCCGCAGGTGTGCCGATTACGGTTTCTCGGAAACTTCAGTCCACGCTGTCCTTTGTTGTATTGTACAGTTTAGTATCAAACGATGCCCGAACGGGGTGGGGGGGAGCACTCCAGCGACGATTAGGATACGAGCAAGACGTATGTAGTACATTCGATAAGCGATATAGCGGACTTTGCGCGTGTTATTGGATCTTGCAGTTTGTACTGGTTGTGTCCAGTTATATTTGTACCTATGTTATACGTGTTTGTTCTATAGTAATTCCAACGGCATTTTTAATTTGAGTCCTATAGCTCGTAACAATATATTGTACCGCTTTAAACACCAGCACAACTTTTCAGAGTAAGGATCTACAAAAATCGTGTAACCTACATACAGGTCAGGTCTCTAAATCTCTGAGATAAATAGGTGCTTAAAATAACCAAGACAGACGAAGGTTAGGCCCGAGCTCGCAATTTTATACCACAAATATCTCTTCATGTTTTTTTTATTATTCAGAACATTATGAATATCTGATTTATCTACGTTCTCAAGAAAAAACTTGTGGAAACTCTTTAGATTTTTATGGTCGTTTGACTATACACAGACAAAGATTATATTTTTAGGTAAATCAAAAAGTTCTTGGAATCAATATTGAAAAATGCAAAAATGTGTAATAAAATATTCTATTTTTCTTCATAATAACCCTCCATTTAGAATAACACGTTTCTAACTTCCTTATTTCTTGCGAAAAAAATATTTTTCTTGATTCTCGAAAAATTCTACGGCAGCCATAATCACGTCATTATCGTGAAATTTAGTTCCCGAAGTTTCTCGTTTAATTTTTGGCAATAAGTGAAAATTACTTGGGGCTAAGTCCGGAAAATATGATGGGTGGCCAAGGAGATTGAAACCAGCACAGCGGATTGCGTTAAGCGAAATTTCTGATCGATGAGCGGGAGCGCTATCGTGAAGAAACAACACGCCTAACGATAGTTCTCCACGACGTTTTTCTTTAATCGCTTCACGCACTTCCGGAATTCAATTTGCATAATATGGTACAGTAATTGTCTGGCCTTTTGCCATGTAATTCATAAAAAGGATTCATACACTATCCCAAAACAGTGAGGCCATAACTTTGCCAGCGGTAGTAGTAACTCGAAATTTCTTAATAAATGAAGAGGACAGTCGTATTCAAGACATGCTTTGTCTTATAGTTTCAGTTTTCATCCATGGCAACAGGGCGACGGCAAAAATTTAAATTAATTAAATTAGTTAGATAAATAAGAATCAAATAAAATGCGGCGCTTACCGTTAAAACGTACTTTTAATTGTATTCCACGATTTGGTAGGTTTCTGTTCACCACGGCTTAAAGATTTAAAATGAACTTCAATTAAATTAATATTTTCTTTATTTCATTTAATTTCAATGAGTGGTTGGAACCGGCCAATAGTCATAAATCTCTCTGAATGGTGCATCTTTTCCGGATAGAATTCGAACCCCTTCCTTTTGAGATTGGGACACGTCCTCTAGCCACTAAGCTACCACGACTAGTTTTAAGTTACTAATAAATTGGAATTCCCAAATCATTAGAAGCTAATTTTGCATTGCGACATTCTGGAAGCTAGGATATCCAAGGAGCTATATGTATATTTATGTAATATATGTTAAAAAAGTACCTAAAATTAATTATATTCAAAGTAAGCTTAAGACGTGTGCTCCCGAGTTGGTTTCAGTACTGACGCGCCTATTCTCGCTTTCCTATTCTGCGGGTGTAGTCCCAGCTTCGTGGAAGGTAGCTTATGTCCACCCTATTCCCAAGAAGGGAGACCGCACAGACCCGTCCAATTTCAGGCCTATTGCAATAACCTCCTTACTCTCCAAGGTGATGGAGCGCGTCATAAACACGCGTCTTCTCGGGTACCTAGAGGAGAACCAGCTTCTAAATAACCACCAATACGGATTTCGTTACGGACGGAGTGCTGGCGATCTTCTAGTGTACCTGACTCACCGATGGGCAGCCGCCATTGAGAGTAAGGGGGAAGCATTGGCGGTAAGCCTGGATATTGCAAAAGCCTTCGATCGGGTCTGGCATAGGGCACTTCTTTCGAAGCTTCCCAGCTACGGACTCCCCGAGGGGTTGTGCGCATGGGTAGCCAGCTTTTTATATGGGTGGAGCATCAAGGTCTTAATTGACGGTGTATGCTCGGAGACGAGGCCTATTAATGCTGGCGTACCCCAAGGGTCAGTGTTATCGCCCACGCTGTTCATTCTGCATATCAATGACATGTTGCAGACCAGCAACCTCCTTCATTGTTATGCAGATGATAGCACGGGCGATGCCTTCTACACTGGCCGCGTAAATATTCCCCATGCAGAAGTTGAAGAAAGTAGAATCCGGCTTGTGTCTGAAATCGAGACCTCCCTGGAGCAGGTCTCGGAATGGGGTAGACGAAATCTCGTCCTTTTCAACCCTAAAAAGACACAAGTCTGCGCGTTCACCGCTAAAAAAAGCCCCATTTTTGTTAGCGCCACAGTTCCAGGGCACTCCCCTCAAGATCTCGAACTCAATCGGGATCCTAGGCGTCGACATTTCGAGCGAGGTGCAATTTCGGGGTCATTTGGAGAGCAAAGCGAAAATCGCTTCTAAAAAGCTTGGGGTGCTCAACAGGGCTAAGCGGTACTTCACACCGGGACATAGGCTTTTATTATATAAGGCCCAAGTCCGTCCCCATGTGGAGTACTGCTCCCATCTCTGGGTTGGGGCACCTCAGTACCAGCTGCTCCCACTTGACTCCTTGCAGCGCCGAGCGGTCCGGATTGTCGACGATCCCGAACTTACAGACGGCTTAGAACCTTTAAGTCTCAGAAGAGACGTAGGCGCTCTCAGCGCGTTCTACCGTCTGTATAATGGGGAGTTTTCTGAGGAGCTGTCTGGTTTAGTACCTACATCGCCATTTTACCACCGCACTGCTCGCAGGTGACTGGGAGTTCATCCACACTTCCTTGACACCTGGAAGTTATCCACTGTACGTGGCGCTCGCTCTTTTTTGCCATATGTGAGCAAGCTGTGGAATGAGCTCCCTCCTGCGGTTTTCCCAGAGCGCTACAATATGGGGCTCTTCAAAAAGGGCGTAAACAGATTTTTAAAGTCTCAACGAGGTAGGCAACGCATCGGCTCCCTTAGTGTTGCAGATGTCCATGGGTGACGGTAGCCACTTGCCATGAAGTGGACCCGTCTGCCAGTTTGCCTACACGCAAACATAAAAAAAAAGTAAATATATTTTGTACCGTGAAGCCATAAACAGCAATTGGCAAAAAACATAAAGTGAAAAGAAAGAACACTTTGACGGGATTCACTCCTAATTTCTTGGAGAAATTTTCATAGAAAAACCTTTTGTTGTGAAAAATAAATTTTCTTCGGTGAAAGTTGACTATATGTATACTTCGTAGAGTTAGATTTTATTTTTAAGTGTTTGTTAAATTTTCCATTTTTTTCACAGGTGGTAAGGTATTTGCCCGAGTGGATGGCTAACCCTGGTCTATAAGTATGCCGCAATAACAACGATGAGTTGTGTTCCGGCATTAGTGACCAGGTTTCAGTCTCCTTTAAGAGAGCAGCAGCGCATTTGTAGCATTTTTGGTGTTGCAAATATCCATAGGCGATGGTAACCGCTTTCCATCAAGTGGGCTATTTGCCTGTCTGCTGGATTCATGCAATAAAAAAAAATAACAATATTAGTTGGTCTAACTTTATATAAGGTTTTAATTTTGTTTGATTAAATTTAAAAAAAACTGTTCAAATATGTTATTCAATTTTGTTAGATCATTTATTTTGATTTTCGACACACATACATACATATACATATTATCACGCCTGTTTCCCATAGGGATAGGCAGAGACTAGATCTCCACTTGCCACGATCCTGACAAACAACTTTCGCTTCGTCTACTTCCATTAACCGCTTCATACATGCACGTTTATTTGATATGATTTTTACCTCACCTCGTTTTAATTCTAACTGTTCGTAGTCTACCCGTACCAACTCTACCATTCACAATACTGTCATGCACTTGATTTTGCATGTGTGTGTTTATCTGCCGACAAAAAAAACTTTGATTATTGCAGATGGACACTATAGAGCCTAGCCTACCTTGGGTATTGAGAAATGTGAAAACATTTCATATCTCAACAAGTCTCTTGATAGGTCTTGCCCTTGAATAGGAACACAATGTCGCATCCATACCAATAAAACTACTGAATACGATACGTGTTCACACTTCGTTGAACGTCTGAGTGGATTCGCGGAATAATTTATTATTAGAAATAATACGTTTTTTACTTGAAAAAATGTTTTCGCAATATATTTTGGTATTGGAAATATTCTTTTTCTTTATTTAGGTTTGTTCTATTTTTCTGTATTACTTTATTTCCACAAGGGGATGTCGTATTTTTATTATAACTGCTGTATATTATAGAGACAGAGAATCAATTAAAATATATCATATACTCTAGAGCAGGGGTGGTAGATCACGGCTTTACAGTCGATCATGGCAAGGCAAAAAACTCCATAAAATACTCTACTTAATTGTATATTGAGTTATATAATTATGTACATTATTTCATTTGAAATTTAAAGATGAGTGTAATTGGTAGATCCTACAGTTTCTTCAATAAACAAAAAATCTAGAATCTAATCTAGTTGGTCAGTATTTAACGTGTCTATAACACCTGAGGTCAAAGGTCCGTACTTGAAGTTAAGATGAATAAGCCCTTTTTTATTTTATTTTTATTGCAGGAGTTCAGTGGGCCATCTGCTGGACTCAGCAGTTCGGCAGATGGCCCACTTGATAGAAAGCGGTTACCATCACTCATGGACATTTGCAACACCAAAGGTGCTACAAATACGCTGCTGTTCTCTTAAGTGAGACTGGAACCTGGTCACTAATGCCTGAACACAACTTAAAGTTGTTATGGCGACATGCTTTATACCAGGGGTGGTAGCCATCCAATCGGGCAAATGCCCTACCACCTGGCTGTAGGTTGTTTTGTCGTTGTCATTATTTTGTCTTACGACAGACCGCCCGGCCGCAGGAAATTATATTCTTTCTTCGTTCCTGCACGGATAGAAGTAATAGTTTATATATTAAATAGGTTCTCAATTGACCGACATTGCGCCTGATGTCAGGTGAAAATGCAATTTTAGGTGGAGCACGCTTACCTAGAAAGTTCACGCCAGACTAGAAGGCACCTAAATTGTTTCAGGAAAAACAGACGACGGTAAAGAGTTCCAATCTTCAGCGGTTCGTATGATGAAAGTAGAAGTGACGCGAGCAGAAGCAAAAGCTCTTCGTCTACTTTGTTGGTATTTCCACCATATATCGGTGAAACTCGTACATTTGCTTGCCTGGTAGTAAAAAGCTCACGAAAATAACAGATACAGTACATTCATTACAGTATTTTAGGCAAAGGAATAAACAGCATTGTCGTTTAGGGCATTTTCTTCCAGGCAACCTAACTTAATAGGATATTCTAATGTTCTGCATAAATTCAGATATTTCTAGATTTTTAAAACACATACTAAATTTTAAAGCTCATTGATTTATCTTAACATTGAGTCCACTTCCTATCGGAAATACCGAAAAACGCGAAGTGAAGAAGAAAATGTAGGAAACTGGACCCTCCGAATTAAACTTTAATTTAATGTTCAGACGTTAAGGATTGCATATACAAAGGATCTTTTTGGCAAGATAACTGTCAGATTCGGTGGGGTTTTGTGGGGGGAGCAATTTGCATGCACCCATAGACACCGGCGTCGTGCGGCAGATGTGCGACGAAATTGGCCCCTTCTCGCCGCAGCTTAATTAAAGTCCACGCTTGTCTGTGAAATGTCTTATATCATTCGGAACATCTGCATTCAGAATAACGGCTGAATTGCTCTCATTTGTACCTAAGAACATTTTAGTCTACAGTGGCTGTGCTTCAAATCATTTATTTTGCCGGAATTATATCTGACTTAACACTGATGTTCTCCAACTGATTTGGCTGTAGAGACAGCTGCAATTTTTAATGTAATGACGTTAGCGCCTTCTTGTGCCTAGCGTTACGAACCTTATTTGCAAAGGTACGCTTGAATTATGAACAAGTCAGAACGCCATTATAGTAATTGTAGTTTATTACCACCAATGGTTGGGCTTCCAACTCGTTACGCTTCTTATAGAGGTTGTTATAAGTTGTTTGGTGCATCGATGTTACCCCGTTGGATGGGGTGACGCACTATTGGCAAGAGCCCATGGCTCAATCACCTTGAGGGAGCTAGATTTGACCGCATAAGAGTACCATGCTCTTGGCTGGTCTATCCAAAAATCTGGGATCCTCGTTGCCAGCGAAACCCCCGCAATCTCTCCTTTGTTTTCTATCCTTCCAGTTATGCTGTAACTATGATCCCGCGTAATGTTGCGCGAGCCCTAGGTGGTCGTACTGCGAGTCGCCTCATAAAAAAAATTAACGTAAGAAAAAAAAAATCACTATTTCCTAACTGTTCAGTCGTAAAGGTCACCAGTGTTGTAATTGGTAATGCCTACAATCAGTACCTCTCCTGACTCTAATTGTGCGTGTCGAACAGTGGGAAATAAAATGAAAGTCCATATGCCAATTGCCTTTTACTCTAAATAATATCCACACAAACACAAAGCAAAGTGTACACACGCGAGGGCTGACGGGGGGCGACTGGTCGACAGTGCTTCAATATTCGAACATTACAATTTTCGCTGAATTGCAACTGTCGCCGGCCGCCACAGAATACAAAATAATACGATGAGTCTTGTTCTCAAGATGTAATTATTGCTTAATTAATTTAACTCTAACTAACTAAAGACTCTGTATAGAGAAATCTTAACTGCTACTTGACACTAAATAAAACCAAAACATGTTCGTGGATGCATCTCCGAAGGTTTTCTGTATTCACAGATTTTGTTTGACAGAGTTAAAAATGCTTGGATGTGTATCGGAACGCCAGTGTAAAGTTAACTATGACATGAATGATTTATTAAATGAATGGTGGTTAAGAGCGTAAGAGAGTGGTTGGTGCGTGTTATAATAATTAAGTTGTTTTTAAGGTATACTAGTGGTCGCCCATTGGTCAGTTCAGTTAAAAGGAATGTAAAACGAATTTCGGCCCATCTCTAATTTTACCACTGTCAGTAATGCCCTTTAAATATTTAACTTAAAATAAAATGTACGTTAAAAAGTCTAAGATAAAGCGCATAATTACCGGCACATATGCGAAACTTTCCTGAAGCGTTCAACCGTTAAATTATTCAAGCCGCGAACTCTCACCGTGAACTTTGGCTCGGTGGAAATTTTAAATATTTAAAGTTCAATCCCCGTCTTTGGGTTGTGCCATGAAAAATCCCATTGGCCCAGGAATTACAGGGCGTGGAACAAACAAACCACCGCGTCCGCGGTAAGTTGTGCTATTTTTTCAAATCAATCATCTTTTATTGCATAAAACATGGTAGATAAAAAAAGATGGTAGGATTATTTCAGTTTCACTTATTTTTGCCTCTAGGACGTGCAAAATCTTGTACATTCTATAATTTACAATTCTTATTGGTTCTATCAGTACTAATATTACATGAATATTAAAAAAAAAACAAATCATTCATAATAATAATAAATTAACCATAATCTTTAAATAATAAAACTACGTTTTAACGGTTTTAAGCGCGGTAATTTATTTGATTTTGGTTTATCCGACGTTTCGGAACCGTTAAAACGTAGTTTTATTATGTATACAAGTCACGAAAACTTAAGAAAATATTTATATAATCCTTAAATTTAGTCATAATTTAAAATAAATGTCATATTAAAATAAAATGTATCAACTAGTCTCTCTCTTTTTTAAAATTCTGTTGCGTTTTATTTTTTGATTGTCAATTTTATTACACTTCTAGCGCTTGATTGGTCACCTACTACTTACTACTACACCTAATGTAACTAACCGTACAATAATTATTGAAATCACTATCTTCACTCCTAATCAGCAATATTCTTGCCACGGGTTGTCTGGCAGAGATCGCTTTTTAGCGATAAGACCGCCCTTTGTACCCAATTAGAATTATTATGCCACTTCGTAAGTTTTTCTGTAATGGTGTACATTAAAGTGTTATCTATCTACTGAACTTAATTTATAATACACATGTCTAATTGTCATAATTAAACAAATACCTGTTTTATTTTCAAGTTTTTAGTTTTGTTTGCGTTATTTAATATTTCTCACGGTGCAGTTTGATTGATACCCATATTGAGTGAGTTATGAAAAAATATGTTTTGGGCCATTTTTTGGCGGCCTTATTGGATATAGATTTTATAGATAGATAGATAGATAGATAACACTTTATTGTACACCAATACAATCATGAACTTAAAGACTAAAATTATATCTACTTATGTACAAAGGGCGGTCTTATCGCTAAAAAGCGATCTCTTCCAGACAACCCCAGGAATGAATTGAGATGATAATGGCGATGGTGGTATACGTAACATATAGTACGAACTACTTACATTTTAATAATAAATACATAAATGATATATATACATATATAAAGAAATTTTATATATTACATAGATATATACTTAATATACATACCATACAAATACATATCTACAAAATATATAAATGAATTTAAATATCATACTCCAACGACAGGTAGTATTTTTTGATCATAGTTTTAAATATCGCTAGCGATTTTGCTTGTCTGATTGTAACAGGAAGCGCGTTCCAGAGCTGTATAGCCTTAACAGTAAAAGAATTGTTATAAAAAGTTGAGTTATGCGCAGGAGTGTTCAATTTAAGTTTAGTAGAAGGGCGTAAATTATGAGAGCATGAAAGAAATTCAAAATTTTGTTTAAGGTAATCAGGAGTACTAGGGACAAATAAAATACTATAGAGAAAAGCAAGGATGTGAGTATTCCGGCGAAATCGAATTGGCAACCACTTGAGTTTTTTTCGGAATTCAGAGACATGGTCATATTTGCGTAGTCCAAATATGAACCTTATGCAAAAATTTTGGAGGCGCTCAAGTTTATTAAGTTGTTCTTGGGTTAAATTTAGATAGCTGGCGTCAGCATAATCAAGAATAGGAAGTAATAAGGATTCTGCTAGCTTAATTTTGGTGGTAGTGGGTAAGAAATTGCTCAACCTTCTAAGGGATTTGGATGAGAGGTAAAGCCGTCGGCTTAGTTCGGTGATATGAGGTCGCCAAGACAGCTCACTGTCAAATATAATGCCAAGGTTTTTTACCTTATCACTAAAAGGAATGATTGTCCCATCAAACATCACACTAGGTATGGTACTCCAGTCGACCTTGTTAAGCATCCGTGAGCTACCGATGATGATGACTTGCGTTTTTTCATGGTTGACATGAAGCCCAAATGACTTGCCCCACTGCAGAATGCGTTCAAAATCTAGGTTTATGTTTGAAACTGCTTTGTCTAAGGTGGCAACAGGTGATTGCGTATAAATTTGTAAATCGTCTGCATAGAGGTGATAGGTTGAAGTGAGTTCATTAGAGATGGAGTTAATAAAAACAGCGAACAATAAGGGAGAAAGCACGCCGCCCTGAGGAACACCAGCAGTGAGTTCACACCATGACGAATAATCATCCTCGACGCGAACCCGCTGCCGGCGGCCATACAGGTAACTGTGAAACCAGTCGATTACTGTAGGAGATATGTTAAGAGAGCTTAGAATACCAAGTAATACATCAAAGTTAACATTGTTGAAGGCACTGCTGAAGTCCAGTAGCGATAGCACAGTCAATAAACCATTATCCATACCATGACGAATGTCATCGGTGATTTTCACGAGGGCAGTGGTTGTGCTGTGGGCAGGACGGAAACCAGATTGATAGGGATTAAGGAGAGAATGTCGATTAAGGAAAATACTTAACTGTTGGTGGACTAGGCGTTCCAGGACTTTAGAAAGGAATGGCAGAATAGATATGGGACGGAATTGAGAGAATGAAACAGGATTAGGTTTTTTAGGAAGAGGAATAATCTGGGCTTCCTTCCAGGTGACTGGAAAGGTACCAGAAACTACAGAGGCATTGAGTATATGGGTGAGGATAGGATTGATGACATCCAGTATGGGCAGAATCATGTTGCGACTAATACCATCGCTACCGACAGCGTTCGATGTAATGGATTTTACAGCGCTCTTAACATCACTATCAGTAAATCGACTTAACAAGAATGGAGGATAATCGGGTGTCGGCAGGGCGGAAAGAGTATTTAAAGTATTAGACTTAGTTACAACGTCAAAGTCAGAAGTAGCTGAGAAATGTCGATTTAAATCGTCAATGTTGAGTTCTTTGGGAATTACACTATTTGTTTGCTTGCCAACTCCCAGAGATCGTAGAAATTTCCAGACTTTAGCTGGGCTTTCACTTTCGACTGACTCGTGAATGTAGCGGCGTTGAGCGTCCCTACACACTCTATTGCAGCGATTACGAATACTCACGAACGCCATTCGGTTGACTTCAGTAGGTTTAACTTTGTATTTGGTTTTAGCCTTTGACTTTTTGTGCATCAGTGATTTGATATCATCGGTGAGCCACGGCGCTGGCAGGTGTTTGATTTTTATGCGGCGTAAAGGTGCATGTGAGTCATAAAGCCTCAGTAAAGCAGCATTAAACACATGCAACTTTTCATCAACGGTAGCGGCCTTAGCTACCTCAGACCAGTCGAATTCCCGAGCATCCTTAAGAAGTGCGTCCAGATTCATATCACCAAAACTTCGCTGCAGAATAATTTTGGGTTTCACTTTCGGCGGACGTACATTGTAAGAAAGGTAGATCAAATCATGATATGAAAAAGCGTCCGCCGAGCACTGGCCGTGTTTGGAGACGTGAGAAGGTGATGAGACCATCATCAAATCAAGAAGAGAGGGGGTCGAGTTAGGAAAGCGATGCGTTGCATTCAGCGGAAGAATATTGAGATTTAAAGATCGAACTAAAGTTTCTAAGGAAGATGACCGATGGTCTCGTTTCAGAAGGCAGGTATTAAAGTCGCCCATGATGATGGTATGCGCGAATGAAGTTGAGATATTTTCTAAAAGTGTCTCAAAGGAAGAAAAGTAATTGATACGAAGGGAAGAGATATAAAAGACTCCAAGTAGAATTTTAGCATGAGCAAGTTCTACTTCTATGAGTAAATGCTCCCCAGCATCAGAAGTTGGGAGTTGTGGAGACGTGCTTATAATTTTGTAGGGAATATGAGATCGAAGGTAAATAGCAACGCCTCCACCTCCACTCCCGACACGGTCATTACGGATAAGATGAAATCCTGGTAAGGTATACGAGTGAGAGGAAAGGCAGGGTTTTAACCAGGATTCTGACACTAATATAGCGTGCAAGGTACTTTGATTAAATGACGCCAACATATCTGGGAAATGAGCTGGAATACTCTGCGCATTTATGTGTATTATATTGAAATTATGAGAAAACCCCGAAAAATGAGTTTCTATAACATTTTGGAGTGGTAATAAACTGGAAACACTGTCGTATATACTATCAGAGGTGGAAGAACAAGAACAAAAATCTGATTCAGAATCACTAACACTGTCGTAATGAAGAGCCATAAAGTATAAATATTATAATAAAAAATAAAGTATATATAAAATAATAAAAAATTGTACTTGAAAAATAAATAACAAATAAATATAATTCAATATACGATTAGATCGCAATTCATCTACCAGGTGTATGGACGAGATAGCGAGCGGTTATAAATGTTAACAACAGTAAATTAACAACATTCATTAGCAAAACGCATCATTCCCAAAAAAACTTGTTACCCGACCATAAATACAATACAAGTAATGACAATTAAGATTGACATTGACAGTAGTTGACGGCTGTGTAGTATTTATGTTTACCTACATCATAGACCTTTATAATATACTTCAGTGACCTACATATTTCGGTGTACCTTCCGATATATTAAATAAATCATATAAACATTTTAAACAGTCTGAAAGTAAATAATAGTCAATTAAAATAAATTAAAGTAAGGTGATGGAGCCACTAACAATAGAAATAAAGTAAACATGCAATAATAAAACAGTGATGAGGTTATGAAACAAAAAAGACAATATTAAATGAGTACTTACAACGGCTAACTGCAACAATAAGAATAATAGACGAAAATACACACTGTGAAAAGAAGGTCACAAGGAATAGAGTATAGAGCTCATGCTCCTACTACAGAGGCCTAAGGGTTATCTACGTGAGCGTGACGCCGGCCGATGGGGTTTACTTGCGACAACTGGTTCTTTAGGCCCTGGCGGTGGTACTTGCTGGTCTACAGGAGACGGAGAAGGCAGACTGTCTAGATCCCTCTGTTTCTCAATGTATTTTTATAGTATACTGTATTCCACTAACTCTATCATTTGATATCCATAGCAAGGCAGGCAGGGGCGTAGCTACTGCGTTATCAGCCGTATCAATGATACGGGGCCTCCAGGCTACAGGGGTCCCGAAAGTGTATAATCAAAAATTCTTAAAATGTTATTCACACTCTTTTATAGATTAATAACATTTTTGAGAATAACTACTAGGACAACAGAAACGGCTGTCAGACTTGTCTTTATTGGCTACAGAGGTAGAAAATCTAGAAAAACTGAAATCAGCTTCAGTTATGGATGTTTTAATAAATAAATTTGCCGAAAAAAGGGCAAATAAAGTGTATATTTGATTTGTTTACCTTACTTAGCTTCTAGGAGTATTAAGTATATGTAATAACTTAATATATAATTATTTTAATTGAATTTGAGCATTTGTTGTTTCTTTTATAAATTACTTTACTCTTCCTTTGGGCCCCCCAACACATTTTGAAACAGGGACCGTCTAAGACAAGCTACGCCACTGATTGACGGGGTTATGAAGAATGATGTAATCTGCCATTTTGTGGCGGCAGCCACCTTGGGTTTTCAATGATACTGAACATATTCAATTGTATTTTCAACAGAACTAAAGGCGTGTCAGAAACATAAGATCAATCTGTCAACAAAAAGGGGGAATAAAATATTATTAATTTTTATCCGTGCTGGGACGGAGAAAGAATACAATTTCCTGCGGCTACGCGTCCTGTGACAAGAGGCGACAAATTCAAATTCAAAAGTTTTTATTCAAAATAAGTTCCACTGGAGAACATTTTTTGAAAGTAGGTTAAAATTTAATTTTACTTCCTAGTGTATGTACACCGCTTTGCAACATGTTATTGCTGTTAAGGAGAAGAAGAAGCGGCAAGAAACTCCCCAGCAACACGTCTAGCTAAAAATTGTTAGTCTATATACTTCTAAAGACAATATATAATAAGACAAAACAACACACAATTAGGTGGTAAGGTATATGCTCTCCGTTTAGAGAGCGACTGCACATTGGTACCGTATCCGCTTTCCATCAGGTGGGCCATCTGCCTGTCTGCTGAACTCATGTAATAAAAAACTGACCCAAACAAGAAAAACAACAACAAACAAGGCAAGCTAAATAAAACTATTTAAAAACCGTAGAGGTACGTGCTTTCAAGTCAGGATTTGAACCCAAGTCTTTTGACAAGTTTGGGACTCGAACGCGTTAACTAATTAACTGCCACGGCTTTAAAAACAATGTAACCCATTATAACTTGTAATATTTACTCCGTTATGTACTACGTAGGTATTTGAAAAGCTCGTCACCTCATTATAAGGGTTTAATTGTATTTAAACTTGACTGTTTGAATTACGGACTAATTGATAGCCTTCATCAAGGTCGCAGCTTTTGTTAATGAGTGTACTTTTCGATGAAGAATAAATTATGCAAATTTGATAACATATTGTGTTCGGTCACAAGCCGACAGGGGTGGATTTAGATTGGGAGAATATAAAAAAGAGAATTTAAGAATCAAGTCAAATAAAAAGAATCAGTCGTTAATATCATAATCTAGTGCTCATTTAATGCCGAAATCGAAGAGCTTTTAGATGAGCCCAAAGCGAGAGCAAGGCACATCGCTTGCGCTAGATTGGCCAACTACATACAATGCGGGAGGACCGCGCGGTAAAACGAGCCCATCTGGACAGATCAACGGGACGGCGGCATTTGGTCCAGATATCGCTGGAGTGACGTAGCGGAGGCTGATCTGCGCGAACTTCAAGCCTTTGACTGGCAGGAGACAGCGTTGAATACAAAGGTGTGGAGTATTCTCATTTTGGGTCATTGAGCTGCAGCACTTAATTAGTTAGTTTATGCTTAAATAAATACACTTTTAAGAAATAGATTATAAACTGGTACAATAAAAGGAACTTAATTTATATTGTATTCTACCTATAATCCCGTAAGACTATAAGTAGAATACTAAACCTAAGTCATCGAAATTAATGGGTAAGGCAGAAGGCTTACTACTTTACCTCGCTGGATCGCCATATTGATCCGTTGATCGAGATAAGAACCAGCGCAGCGATCAACCGAAGAGTCAATGAATCGTATTAGAGGCTTATGGCCTCGTGTTAATATTAGACGGATTAAAACTGAATCAATGTAACAAATTATTGCAAAGCCACAAAATAATACAACAGTATTAAATGAAAATTAATTATTTAACTTATGTATCACTATTCATC
This sequence comes from Dendrolimus pini, assembly GCA_949752895.1. Lineage (NCBI taxonomy): Eukaryota > Metazoa > Arthropoda > Insecta > Lepidoptera > Lasiocampidae > Dendrolimus > Dendrolimus pini. The sequence goes on from OX457130.1 coordinate 23,789,132, forward strand.
CAAACTGAAAGAGAGATATTAATAGTCTAATGTTGACTGAAGAGTTATTTTTATGTTTATAAGTTAGTCTTGAAATAATAATCTCTGTGTTAGAGACAATAGTCACTTATTATGTGTATCTCACTGTCATATTACATATTCACACATAAACTGTGTATCTCCAAGTTAAGTACTCTTGCATTATGGATAATTTACATAGAACAACTCTGAGGTTGATTGCAACAGATTAGACTAAGTATATTATGCAATCTTACAAGTTCGTTTAATTTATTTACTACGATAAGAATAGAATCCGGGACCTCAACGTTCTAGTCATCTGCGCGGGTATAGAGCACAAATGAATAAATGAAGGAGGATATGATGATTTGTGTTGTATGAATCTGTGAAGACGTATGCTACAATAGAGAGAGAAAGGGAGGACTATAGAAATTAAAGGCACATCAACCACAAACGTTTGTTTTAATTCTTCTACCTTTCCTTACAAACATGTTTTATTGTTTAAGGATTTTATTTTCGTAAACTACTCGATTTACTTTTCTTACAACTGACATTCTACCAACTATACAATCTATCGAGTTCTTGTTTTAACTTTAATATCTATTCAATACTTTAAAACATACTTTAGAGTATTTTAAATCTTTGTTATTTTACATCCTTACAACTATTACTAAATTTTGTATTTCTACTAAATGTTACGTTTGTTTTATATAAAACCAAAAGATTGAGAGAAGATGAAAGCAAAGAGAACGCCCAAGTACGTGCCTGTATACCGTACGCCGATATCGGCTTATACAGTATACCAGGATGTTCTGGGAAGTTCCTGAATTTTTAACTAAGCGATTAATTCACGTTGATAACGTGTAATCCTAAGCGTTTGCTCACCAGGAGAGAAATTATTAACAAATATTTCAAGATATACATTTTATGAATCTAAAATTGGGATGTTGAGCCGCCTCTCACAATGTTTGACGCCGAATGTTCAATCTAACGTATAAGACGAAAGTTAATTTTTGTTGTTTTCATAAATAATCTTGTGTGTTTTTCATTTAATCCTTAATATATCTTAGTGATATCATTATATATAGCCTAAGTTGAATAAATGATAAAGAGTATCTCACTTGATTTATATTATAATTTATTTGATAATTTATTTATATTATAATTTACAACACAGTCCACAGTGATTTGACTGTCTGAATTTAGTCAAAAGAGTTTTTACAACTTTTAATGTAGCAAACGTTTGCCGTTTGTTTGTATGTGTATACGGCAAGTTTTAGTTAGTTTAAAAGCCATTACAAGACGGGATCAACACAATGGGGCTTTGTGCAGGCATTCCAGCAGACAACGGGCCAGCCTCCGTAAATGGATTTCTTTCAAGTTCGCCTCTGAGCTAATTGCTCCTCTTTGTGTGAGGCGTTAATATAATTTGTGATACTCATTGTATCTTTACGAGGTTTTTCTTGGGAGAAAATTTAATTTTGGCTCTCGTATTTTTTGTACCGGCTTCGAAGATTATAAGCAGTGAAGAAATGATCACATTTATAAAGTCTTAGAAGTTTAGCTCATTGTTAATAATAGATCTACTGGACTTATAGCGTGGACTTTAAATACCGGTAAAAATATGGTATCGTTATTTATGCCGATTTCAGCTAGGGTAAAAATAAATATCGTTATAAACTTTACCGTTATTTCTAGCCATTTTACCGATAAAAAATATAATTTTACCGTTATAACTATTTTTTTTTACCATTGTCGCTCTCTTTCACTCGCAATGATTGTCAAGCAGCACTGTGCTAAGAGAGCACGTAATAATTTAGAGTTGTGTCGTGCTTGAAAAAAACGTAAAAATTACCGATACGTAGGTATAACGTTATACATACAATTTTTTACGTTATTATATATGTATATGTATGTATGTGTAATTAGAGATAATTATATGTAATTTTTTATCACTACCTATCTATATATATCTATAAAAAACCGACTTCAAAAACTAAAAACTAAAATGTATAAAATAACTTATTTCTATAGCTCTTATTATTAATATATATTACCTAAAACATCTTAAAGTCGGTGCTTAGTAATTTGCAAAATATAGTAATTTTTATTATGTTTTACTTTGCACCGACTTCAAGATGTTTTAGGTAATATATATTAATAATAATAGCTTTAGAAATACGTTATTTTATACATTTTAGTTTTTTAGTTTTTGAAGTCGGTTTTTTTAAACGAAGTTTTTAAATTTTATTTGTTACTTTTTAGTGTCTAGCTATGTATGGGTGGACATACGAATGGTGCCGCGCTTCTAAAAAAATTTAGGTCCCAAGAAACGAGAACAAAAAAATGATCGTAAAATGAAAACTACGGGGCCAAACTATGTCAAATTTTTAGGGGACCACATGGCAGCTATTCCACGTCGAACAAAAAAAGAATCACGTAAATCGGATTATAAATGACGGAGTAATCGGCGAACATACATAAAAAAAGTAACGACAAAAAAAAATAGATCCCGACGAATTGAGAACCTCCTCCTTTTTTCGAAGTCGGTTAAAAATTATAAATAACTATTGTTTACTATTCTTTTACGTGCTGTCAGCTAATCAGTAAATATACTAAAAGCAATCCATCTATATTGTGTGTATAATTTTATGTATGTATTCAAGATTATGATTGAAATAGATCCGTAACTGTCGGTAAAGGAATTTTCTATACCAATCCCCTTACTAGAAACTTCAATACGTTACCAGAAAGCGATAAGAAAAAACACTCGAGTTGATCGTGAAAAAATATATGATATATTATATAATGATATTTTATATATAACTATTTTGATGTAAGGGTTCAGTATATCGTTTATATAACTGAAAATTGTAAATGTCAAAGTAACTATGTCTTCTACACTATCATATTTTAGTCTTGATACTGAAAAAGATATACGATAGTTTATATCTCAGAGAGTGCGATATGTAGTATATTATTGGGATTGAGGATTTTCTCAGGCCGATAGCGCCTAGTTAAAATTTAATGCAATGTTACCTTTGTGAATATTTGCTCTTTTAGTAAGCAGGGGCAAAAGTAAGGATATTCAATGTACTCTTTGGTAAGGACTATAATTAAATGTAATACATTCAAAGTTTAACAAATTTTTTAAAAAGAAAGAAATATCTCGTAGATAAACAATTATACTATTATATAATTATGTCATGACTTCTAATTGTAAATGTACATTAAATTTTATTTTTGAAATTGACCAGGTGACTCATGTTAGGTTTATGTATTTTTAATAATGTGGTTTTTGTATTATTTTTGCAATAAATAACATAGATAAAATTAATGACATGGTAATAATAATATCTTTACTAGTTTATGCCCAAACTGCGCCCGCATGGAATAGTAAAAAAAAATAAAGTTAAAATTCCCCGATTTCGAAACATTCTTCATTGGTGCTCAGCTCCTATTGGTCTTAGCGTGATGATATATAGCCTATAGCGTCTCTAGATAAATGGGCTATCTAACACTGAAACAATTTTTCAAATCAAATCAGCAGTTCCTGAGATTAATGCGTTCAAGGAATCAGAAACAAACTCTTCAGCTTTATTTATTAGTATAGATACACTCATACTTGTGATATAATATGGGGTTCTTAGAAAAGGCTGTAAACAATTTTTGATAATTCCTACGAATTAAGCATCGAATCATGCCATGTGTATGGGGACGGCAACCATTTACCATCAGGTAAATCGTTTGCCAGTTATTACTTGCAAACATTAAAAGACTAACAGCTCGAGTAAGTACCTACGATATGCACACTTATTTATTTCTTCAATGGAACCCTGAAACAAAATTTCCGAACCAGCACTTACATCGGCAAACAAAATACGGGCTCCACTCTTCCTCGTGGAAAACACAAATATTGTATTTGTAATAAAAGTGGGAACTGACAAACATTACAATCACAAACAAACAAAAAGTCTTCGCAAATAATTGTCTGTGTATATTGTATAAGTACATATTTATATTCTTTGTAAATAAAATATACCAGCGTAGGTGATGTAACAACTATTCATAATCGTTGTTTACTAATTATATATAATTAAAACTATAAATATTTAAATTAAAATAATACATATAATTAATAAAATATATGAATATCAATTAAATATAATATATAATATAATTTAAAAGTCACCTACCATAATGTTTTACTATAATTCGATACACGTAAAGGAACGTCGCGAGGTGAACAAAAAAAAGACGACTGAATGACGGTGGAGAGCAAAAAGACATTTTGGATTGGCTCATAGATGAGATTGCGTATTTTACTGTTACATATTTTGAAAACTATTATTCTAATATCATAGTATTAATACAAGCTAAAGTCGGAATTACTAATTATATTCTTGTTAAAATAAGTGTTTCTTATTCCCATACTGGGTAAGTTGTGTAAATAGATATTTTTCTCTTTATAGGGGTTTAAAGAACGGTTGCTAGCAGTGATTTGAAATTGTATTCAAATATTTAGTTTAAATAGCCTATGTAGTTGTATATGTAATGTAGTGTATGTACTAATGTTTCTTTAAACCCTTAATAACTTATTTGTTACGTAATTTCTTCTTTCTTGTTTTATATAATGCAGAAAACCGTTATAAATTTTAGCATGGTATTTTAACCATTACATTAGATATTTCTGTACTATTACTTTCCTTACATTGTACGCTTGGATTGTCTCAACGCCTAGAAAAGCCACTTAGTGAGCAGGTCCCATTCTCTTCCTCTAGATGACCCGGCGTTATTACTGACAATCCAAGTGGCTAAAAGGAGCATAGTAAAATATTCGCTGAGCTCGACTACATTGCGGTTCCAGGAACTTGGTTGGGGGTAATCTCCTCCCACTCTCTCCAAAATCTACTCCGTCGACGTGCCTGAGCCTCATGTACTAGAAGTTGCGAATAAGGAGTGCCGTGTTGTCCAGCATACTGCAAGGAGTCTCAGGGGAGTGCGGTACCTATTCCAGGACTAGCCAGGAAAGCTGATTTTTGTTTGGCAAGAACCCACTTGTTACCCTCTTATTTTCTTTAAAAAAAATAGCTTTAAATATACTAATTTTCTTATCCTTATTTTGATCGCGTTTTATTTATTTTAAAATAAAACGTGACAGTGATTCACTTGCAATTCGTCGGCTATATCATGAACATGACGACTGTCGCGAATACGAGAGTTCTTGATGTATTATTTCCCTGTGACTCCACATATCCACAGTAAAAGAGGAGAATTACAGTCATATTAAACCGATGTATCTATGGACTAACAATATCACTTCGCTCAGAAATCTAGACCAAATAGATCGTTGTTGCTTTACTCAGGAATCTAACTCCGACCAGTGATCTTTCAACCCTTTAGGACTTCTTCATTCTCTGTTATGACGACAAATTACGGAAGTCAAAGCCCAGGTTGGTTGTAGACAGTCTCCCAATCCCAATATACAAAAATTGGGAAAACTGCTGTCTATAATCTCGGCCGAAAGGATATAACGGGTGCGCCAGAGAAACCTACTTATTTGAAAGGTCAATAAAAAAAAAGTACTTCAGTTATTGTTTTAAAAAAATTTTTATTTGAGAATACAATATCCCATTTTTTTTTTATGCAGTCTTAAAAATGACATCAGATAAATGGCGACCCCCATTGCGCATACACTGATGAAGTCGATTTTTGAAATTCGTATCCACTCTTCGCAGCATATCAATCGGTATGTTGGCAATGGCGTCGCGAATGTTGTTCTTGAGGTGTGCTATGGTCCGTGGTCGATCGACATAAACCCCATAAAAAGAAATCGCATGGAGTCAAATCTGGAGAGCGTGCCGGCCATTGGAGATCGCCTCTGAGAGAGATGAGGCGGTCGGGGAAATGTTGTCGCAACAAATTCATTGAGTCTCGTGCTGTGTGTGCTGTGGCTCCATCTTGCTGAAACCACACGTTCCTAACGTTCATTTCTTCGAGTCTTGGAAGAAAAAATTCCTCGATCATGTTCCTGTAACGAGCTCCATTCACGGTAACTGCGCGTTCGTTTTCTTCAAAAAAATAAGGACCAATTATTCCCACTACCGACACCGCACACCAGACAGTAACTCGCTCACAATTAAGTGGCTTCTGGTGAAGCTCACGGGGATTTACATCACACCAATAACGCATGTTTTGCTTGTTGACGCAGCCGGAAATGTGGAAGTGAGCCTCGTCACTGAAAAAAACGACCGCGTCTTCAGGCAGGTTGTCAATCAGCATTTCACATGCATTTTGACGGGTAACAAAATCGCGTTCAGTTAATTCTTGCACAACAGCCAATTTATAGGGATGAAATTGAAGGTCTTCATGGAGAATTCGTCGAACAGTGGTATCAGAAATTCCCATAGCAGCTGCGTGTTTGCGAGCCGAACGCCGGGGAGAACGCACAACTGACTGCCTCACTCTTTCGATATTTTCCGGAGTTCTGATGGTCCGTTGAAGTCCATTTCTGGGTTTAGCGACACTTCCACACTCCCGAAATGAGTTAACCCACGACAGAATCGAATTACGGCCAGGAACGAGTCTGTGAGGAGGAATTTCAAACCGAGCGCGGAAGGCACGTTGCGTAGCAACAAGTGAGCGACCGTTAGAAAAGAAGCTCTCAACTGCGAAGGCCCGCTGCTCTCTAGACCAGAGCATGATGGCAACTGACTGGAGGGAGAAACAAACTTGGGAACTTCCCCCTCCAGATGCGCCCCCTCTTGCCCCTCTACCTGCCCAACTCACCGCGCGGGAATTTTTTCAAATAAGTAAGTTTCTCTGGCGCACCCTGTATAATATATCAGTAAAATTAGAGGACAGATTAGCTTATTTGGCAGAAGGGCTACAGGATTTTAAGTGCATCTGTTTCATACGTGACCAAAAATAGAACGACCGTCAACCCCGATGATATTAAATAGATTTGCCGTGAGTTTCTTTGCAATCCAGCTCCACTCTAATCATGTCTTTCAAAGATATTACAGATTACTCCTCGAGACAGAGCAGAGGTAGTGTGCCGGATCTTAGCATTCGTGATTCCGAACACTCTTTGTCGTCCCGCCATCGATTATAAAAGGTGGGCGTGATATGAGGGATTTGAAAGGGCCAAGCCCAATTTTCCGGCGATATGTTTGCGGACAAAGCGACGCACGGTGGGGGCCCGAGGGACAACGCGTTATCAGCGGTTATTTATCGGTCAGGACCCGAGCTCAGCTCGTTAACACGATTTACCTGTTCCCCTATAATTCACCCGTTTTTTTTTTACTTAACGGCCGCATTTTGCGAATTAATGTCTGGTTAGCTGCGGTGCTCAAAGTTTTATCTGTGCGGAAAAATGTTGATGTTTCATAAAGATACTAAGTAAATAATCACTTCGTTCTAATTATAGTTGGGTATGAGCATCTTTATCTTTACATGCATCGTAGTAATTGCTGATGACTAAATATCAGATTATATGCATTGGCAAATACGTGTAATAGTGTTGCACTGAAAATGATGTTTGGCGTAATTCTTGAAGATATCTCCAAGCAAGATTGGACCTACCGAGATAAGCACGATCTGCAATGAAATATTTACTAAATTATGTAGTAACTTTATAAAATATAAGGGTATATGAGTTTTCAAATATGCTTAACAATAATGATAAACTTCAACTTATAGACCAGGGTAGATCAATTTTGAAACAATAAAAATTATAGTAGGATGAAACCCATTGAAAAAGGAGGAGAATATAACAAAAATTAAAGGAACAATAATTTACGGGCGATCTGACGTCGGGAAGTGGAAGGCAAAACTATAAGTCCTATAGAAAAAAGTTAGATGGCAAAGTTGTAGCATAATAAAAAGATCTACAACTTTTGTATTAACACTCTTTTCACATTACCTCAAAATTAATGTGAAAAACTCAAATAACCAAGTTTTTGGTTTTTTATTTTTATCTTTTACGAAAATGTTTTTTTTTCACGAAATGTGGTGAAAACTTGTCTTTTTATGTCCCAAACACACTGTAAATTTTTTTTAACTTAAAATATTTATATTTTCAGCTTATTTTGACTTAATATCAAAAAACCACCCTAATTTTTTAAACAGTTTTTTTTAAAGTTTTTTTTAAACAGTCGGTGGGTTTTTTGTTCGTTGAAATCTCTTCTTCCAGATGGTGTAAAAAATATATTACTATAGTAAATCTTCTCAGAAAATGCAAAGAAATAACAAGTAGTAAAGGCTAAACACTCCTAGCCCCTTCCCTACTTCTCTATGAAATACCTTTTGGTGGGCTAAAATTTATGCATAGATAGCCTATTTATTGCAATTTTAAAATAACTTATGTACCTGAGTGATCTACGGAATATAATATATATATGTAGGAATAGTATTTGTTATTATAAAGTAACCATATGACAAAAGTAGTCAAATGTAGTAATCGGAAGTCGTATAACCGGATGTCAAAGTAGAAACATTTATCAAGTTAACGGATATCGGAAATGGAGTAACCGGTAGTTGGAAATTATACGAATGGCGGAAGTTGGTTTTATGAAGGAAGTGTAACTGAAGTGGCGCCACAGCACTAACGGATATTGTCACTGCAACGCGCTACAAAGACTTTAAATACGCGGTGTTCGGGCAGGGGAGGGCAGTCTTAAACCGACGGCCTACGAGTCTACAACCGTCATTCTACGTTCATCGGTTGAACAGAGCGGAAGCTCTGTTGGATAAGAGGCCCATAGTATATTGTGGTCGATAATTACTGTTCGATAATCGCAATATTCTTTGAGGGCATGTTGCTGCCCGACACCTGACAAGCGTGGAGACGACTCTTGGAGTTGTCCTAATATTTCTGTGTATTATTGTGCTGTATTTAATATTGTTATTGTAATATTTCTAGTGTAATAAACTTTGATTATAACATTTCAGATTATTATTGTATTATACAAAGCGCGTCATCCGCTCCCGGCGGGAGTGAAGCCGATAATATATATAAAATATATATAAGCGCGAAAGGTTGTAAGAATGTGTGTATGGATGTATAGATGTAAGTTTGTCTCTTTCACGCAAAAACTACTGAATAGATTAAAATTTACAGTAATATAGCTTACACATCAGAATAACACAGGCTATAATTTATAAAGATATAGTGTGAATTATCCAACATTTAACGATTTTCCATCACCACGCGGGTGATAGCGCGGACGCAGCTAGTAATTTATAATTTCAAATAAAAAAAATACTTTAAACAACATCTTAAATAAAAATCCTTCAAAGTTTGTTATTTGGTTTGTGGTTTTAAACGCCATGTTTTATGGCATAAAATTAATAAATTTTCCGCTTGCTTAGTCGTGGCTCGTGGTGGAACAATAATCGCTCTGTCCCTTGATACCCTTCCGTAAAACAGGCTGCGGTTCGCTTGTAACATAATACAGGTAATTAACTAGGATATACTATGGAATATTAACCGATTTAACTAACCACGACACCTATAACTTGGCACTGCGTTGTTGTAGAGGGCTTTATGGGGATTTAAGCTCATGTAGATGATATTCGGGACAGCGATGAGATGAGAGCGTTGAATTTGAAATCTTCTTATTTCTATAAAGAATTATAGATAAGATTCTTTAATGCATTAATTGTTATGATAATTTAATATTATCATAACTATTGAATATGAAATGTATATACATATATCTAAAACATTTATATTTGTTGTTTGTATGTTATGTATTGTTACGAGTTACGGGACTCGAATTAAAATGCCGTTGGAATTATTATAGAGTTTATTAGACGTATAAAAACACGTATAACACAGGTACAAATGTAACCGAACACAACAAGTCCAAATGTAATGCAGAAGATCGTAATTAAATAAAACGTTATCCGTGCAGGAACGGAGAAAGAATTCAATTTCCTACGTTGGGATGGCCTGTCGTAAGAAGCGACAAAACAACCCACAGCCAGGTAGGGCATTTGCCCGACTGGATGGCTACCACCCCTGGTCTAAAGTATGTCCCCATAACAACCTTGAGTTGTGTTCCGGCATTGGTGAACAGTCTCCCTTAAGAGAGCAGCAGCGCATTTGTAGCACCTTTGATGTTGCAAATGTCCATAGGCGATGGTAACCGCTTTCCATCAAGTGGGCCGTCTGCCTGTCTGCTGAACTCCTGCAATAAAAAAAACGAAAAATGCGCAAAGTCCTTCACTATTAGATTCCCGATTGTAGTACACACGTCTCGCTTTGATCGTGATTCTCGATCGACTGCCCCTCCCTCAATCAGCTCATCGTTTTATACTGCACAAATGCAATGTGCCCGTATCGTAGTCGAATTAATCTGCCACACCTAGCTAATGACTCGGTTGCAAATGGCCATAAAAGAGTACAGTAAAACGTATGCCAATCAATAAGTAAACAAAATAAGACTATCATAAAAGTATTACAATAGTTTCAATGTTATTAGTTCAAATGCCGACGGATAATAAATGTGCTTCTACAAATCTGTACGTGGAACCTGTCTTTGTCGGCGCCTAGGTTGTAACAGTATATTAAGTATATATCTATTTAATATATAAAACATGTGTATATTCTGCATTTATATATTTATTACTAGAATGTAAGAAATTGCACTATGTATGATGTATACCACTATCGTCGCTATAATCTCAATTAATTCCTAGGGTTGTCTAGAAGAGATCGCTTTTTAGCGATAAGACCGCCCTTTGTGCATAATAAGACATAGTTTTAGTCTGTAAGTATTTTTTTGTACTGATGTACAATAAAAAGTTATTGATTGATTGATTGATAATTTTGAGTAAACTATGGAATGAACTAAGTCCCGCGATTTTAATGCCAAATCCTTACAGTGTTTTAAAAATCAGGTTCAGAAGCATTACTTCTCTATTGTGCATAAAAATTCCTAACACTGTAATATATGTAATACAACAGTGTTATGTATTATACAAGCTAACGTTTGACGTTCATATCAATAAAATAGTCAATGAAGCCTCCAAGTCCCTTGGTTTCATATTTAGAATATCTAACTGCTTTAATGAGATAAAAACACTAAAATTTTTATACTGTACCTATGTTAGAAATCATTTAGAATATGCATCTCATATATGGAACCCACGTTACACACGCTCACAAAAATGTAGACCGCATTGAAAGTGTGCAAAAGCGTTTTATTCGTTATTTATGTTATAGGAAAAAGATCCAGTACTCTAGTGATATATATTTTGATCTTTGCAAAAAGTTTCACCTCTTGCCACTGAAAGACCGCCGAGATATTGCTGACTTTTTACTTCTTCAAAAAATTATCATCTCTGATATTGATTGTCCAGATCTCCTAAGTAAGGTCCACTTTAATATTCCATCGACGTTTATACGATTTAATCAACCCATAAATGTATCGTTAAGTTTTACTAATTATAGACAAAACTCATTTCAAGTGCGAGCAAGTAATTATTTAAATAATGTAAGTAAATACGATGACATCGACCCATTTGCAATCAGTATTTCGGGAGCCAAGCGATGTCTAAGCCTTAAATTTTTCAACAGCGATTAGACATCTCGGTGCCTTTCTTATGTTTGCATGTTACTTTTAAGCTATAGCTTATCCATGAAAACCTGTCATTGGCTTTCTTGTATTAATTTTAGTTATCTAATCAAATATATTTAGCTGTAGGTTTTCTATAAATAAATAAATAAAAATTATTATGTAAGTATGTGTCATATCTATATATACGTGTGGGTATACGTATGTGTCTATACATCTTATATACTAATATATAAAGCTAAAGAGTTTGTTGGTTTGTTTGATTGAACGAGCTAATCTCGGGAACTACTGGTCTGATTTGAATTCTTTCAGTATTAGATAGCCCATTTATCTAGGAAGGCTATAAGGCTGTATTTCATCACGCTAAGACCAATAGAAGGGAAGCACCAATGGAGAATGTTTCAAAATCGGGGGGTTTTGAAAACAAATTACACGCGGCGAGGTCGCGGGCACAGCTAGTATGTATATATATATTTATATTCCTTTTGTAATTATGTGCATTGTGTATAACTTGTCATTTATCATTATTAATAAACTGCATCACCGTCAGTATTAAAAGTCCATTAATCCCTGCCAAGGGGTGCCTGGAAGAGATCGCTATTAGTGATAAGGCAACCCGTTGTGCCCATTTATCTCTTGTATTTTTCTACCACTTCTGCATCTGCAATCTGGATATCAGCAATATCAAGGGACCTACGTGTTTCCTGTGACTAAGAGCTTGGGCTTTTCAAAAAAATATTAAAGATCTCAAGTTCATAGGTTCACGGCTCCCCTGACGTTGCAGATATCATCAGGTGACGATGCCCACTTACCATCTGGTGGGCTGTCAGCCTCTCTATTGTACTCTACCAATAAAAATTATGTGTCAAGTCTGCAAGCTCTAATTACCAACTTACCTTAGAAGAGTGGTTAAATTATATTTTCAAGTGATTTTATCCAATCTGTAACAACCGTTAAAATCTCTATAGATTCCTTTACCGCCGTTCGTGATTCCGGTTGGAGTGCCCACTAAAAGCAACCGACAAATAAATATTTCAAGAATTTGAAAGCACTTAAGGTTTCGTCCGAGTTACGATGGAATTCACTTCACTTATTTATTAAGGAAGCTCGGTAACAATTTCACTCGAAACTGTAAGGTAACTGCCAATTTTGGGGCAGAAGGTTCAAATGAAATTAATATATTGTATTTACACTGATATAGAAATATATTAGTATAAAGAACTTAGGGAAGAATAGATGAAAATATCGGATGTTAACTTTGCTGTCAACATCATCCGAGCGTTAAATCTCGGTTGCGTTCGGAGCATTCACTTCGACGCCTAGGGTCGCCTTTCCTACTTTTTCTACTCCACTTCACACGGTCTTCAGCATCCCTCGTTTTGAGTCCATTGGTACGCATGTCATCCTTCACAACGTCAAACCAACATTTCTTGGGCCTTCCCCTTCGACCGGGACCTGGCGGAGGCGGCATGGCTAGACATTTGTTCCACACATAATTAGCCGGTCTCCGTAAAACGTGACCATACCAGCGTAAGCGACACTCTTGCAGTTTGTCTGCTATGTCACGGACATGATGACTGCCGCGGATGCGGGAGTTCCTGACCCGGTCCTTTCGCGTCACTCCACGCATCCATCGCAGCATATTCATCTCCGTGACACGCAGTTCTTGCTTGTGTTGCTCAAGTACAGGCCACGCTTCACTGCCATATAAAAGGACAGGTCATGCTGTATTGTTAAAAAAATACAAGCCACCGAGTGAAGTGTGGCATGAGCGGGTGCTGCTCGTAGTTTTGAGTGTTTGTAGTATTTAAACTACATTGTCCCAATGTGATAGATATCGTTATTGTGTCTTTTAACAAAATTAACCTTCTAAAAGAGCCAAATTTAATAATTATTTTTCCACAAGCTGCCAGCTGCTATTAAAATTGTCGCGCCAACACCAAGAGAATTATGTCGTGTCTTTTATTCGAATACAAATTTTATGTAGTTAGAGGGAGAAAGCACCATTTTAACGTTCATTTCAATTATCTGTATTTGATCACAAATTTGTGGGACTTCCCAAAAAGCCGCGTGTGACAAGTTCGGCAACAAATTTTGTGGTGGTTCCGTCTTACAGATTAAAGCCTTGTATACTACATTTGTGCTAAGTGTGCACTGTGCAAATACTTAATTATTGTGTGCTGAACAATACAAATGCTTACATACTGCAATAGTTTTCACGTAATACAAAGTATTCTACAAAAAATTATAACAATGTTATTTTTCTTTTTTTTTATGGCAGGAGATCAGCAGACAGGCAGACGGCCCACTTAATGGAAAGCGGTTACCATCGCCTATAGATAGACATTTGCAACATCAAAGGAGGTACAAATGCGCTGCTGCTCTCTTAACGGATACTGGAACCTAATCCCTTATGCCGGAACACAACACAAGGTTGTTATGGCGGCATACTCTAGACCAAGGGTGGTCGCCATCCAGTCGAGCAAATACCCTACCACCTAGCTGTGGGTTGTTTTGTCGCCTCTTACGACAGGCCGCCCGGCCGCAGGAAATTGTATTCTTTCTCCGTTCCTGCACGGATTAAAGTGTTGTCGTGTTGTTAGTCGGGTTTTTATTCAAAACACACCAGGCTTTAACTAGAACTAGAAATATTGAATTTCAATGCAATTTTTATTTGATTTTTATATATTGTCTAAATAAATATATCCAGATTAAGCAGTTTATGTAAGTTGTCCATAAATTATTTTTTTAATTACTTTAAAATTAATAAGTAAAATAATAATAATAAAATATATTTTTATTTATTAAATATGTTTTTTTTTTATGTATGCTTACGTACTTAAGATGTATAAAGAATTAAAAATAGCATTTTGAAAATTGTTAACAATATGCGTATTGCTCAAGAAAATTGCATAAGTAAGGCATGCTATCCGGCCAAGATTTGGACTCGTGTCATCCATGAAACGTGAGTGCATTTGCTACTAAGTAGCGAAGCAGTCTAAGATATTCTTTCTAGGTAATTAAAGAGAATCAGTACGTAATATAAAAATAAGGCAGTAAGTTTTATGTATTTTTACTCCACCATGTAAAGAACTAAATTGCAAAAATACTAACAAAAAAAAAATTCCTGTGTCGTTACATATCTCAACAGGTAAATCGGTTAAATGACATGTTATAAATTTAGCTCGATAGCACGTTGACGTGACGTCAAAATATGACATTTACAGGCTAACGGGGCGGATTGGGGGAGTTCAAATCACTTCCCACAGTATATACTGTTACTATCAGTAAGTTCACACTTTGGACTTCATCAGAAACCCAAAAACGCTAAATTGGTTAAAGTAGTTACTGAATAACAAATGAGAGTTTTTACGCATTTAGTCTAAGTCATAAGAGACAAAGTAATCGTCATTGCAAAAATAGAAGGAAGTAGATCTGAAGTCGCAGTTCTTAAGTCCTACGCGTTGGTCCGATCAAATCAACCGGATCAGATCAGAGAGTGAATCAGCAAACCACTGATCGTTGCTGATGAAGTAGAATAGTGCAAGAAAAAGTAGTAGGGAAACGACCTTCAGGAATCAGCAACACGACTCAAACACACCAAATAAAATATTTGGCTTGATTTGTGGATTACCTTACTTGTAACAAATTATCAACATTCACACGCAATACATCGCTCCTTGCACTATTGAAATATTTATCGTCGTCAACTATTGAAATCAATTTTTAATTTAAATTTTATTATCATTTCAATTATAACTATTTTACTAATTGTAGGTATGTCTGTGTATTAAAGTTTATTGAATATTATTTGATTTATCCCAAGTTACTTTTTAGTGTAATATTTTACTAAATAACTGTTATGGACACACCGGGTAACCTTCGGAAGATTTTCAGCAACCACAAGAAGCTAAAGGACTTTACAGAGAAGCTGGGCTAGATAGAGTAGCTACTATTTCGCCCTTACATTTAAAAATGCTTCAGACATCGATTTGCAGAAACTACCTGCTAAAAGATGAACTGTATATTCCAGATATAAAAAATAAAAACTTCGTTTAAAAAAATCGACTTCAAAAACTAAAAAACTAAAATGTATAAAATAACTTATTAATATATATTATCTAAAACATCTTGAAGTCAGTGCTTAGTAATTTTCAAAATATAGAAAATTTTATGTTTTACTTTGCACCGACTTCAAGATGTTTTAGATAATATATATTAATAAGTTATTTTATACATTTTAGTTTTTGAAGTCGGTTTTTTTAAACGAAGTTTTTATTTTTTATTTGTTACTTTTTAGTGTCTAGCTATGTATGGGTGGACCTACGAATGGTGCCGCGCTTCTTAAAAAAAATAGGTCCCACCAACCGGAAACAAAAAAATGATCGTAAAATGAAAACTACTGGGCCAAACTATGTCAATTTTTTAGGGGACCACATGGCAGCTATTCCGCGTCGAACAAAAAAGAATCACGTAAATTGAATCATAAATCTCAGAGTAATAGGTGTACATATGGAACGAAAAGGAAATTTTCTTCATAAAAAATGTTCATAAAATGAAAACTACTGGGCCAAACTTTGTAAAATTTTTAGGGGACCAATTGGAAGCTATTCCGCGTCGAACAAAAAAAGAATCACGTAAATCGGATCATAAATCACGGAGTAATCGGCGAACATACATAAAAAAAGCAACAAAAAAAAGATCCCGACCAATTGAAAACCTCCTCCTTTTTACGAAGTCGGTTAAAAATAGTGTGTGAAGTTCACGCAGTAGAAGTGATACTTCAGAGAATATACTCACAGATAATTCTTCTCTTATCTAATTCTCTTGGAAGTTTATTCCTATAGATTTATTTGTTTATCTCTTTTTAGTGCCACTTTTCAGTTTCCTCGACTTCGAAATCACGATTCTAAAGAAGTTTCATTTCAATAATCGAAACGAATTAACCCACGTCTTACTCCATCATAGTCCACTTCATGATGCACCCTTATTTGTGGAATGGAATACTTATGCTTGGTAACACAATAATAAAGGAAATGAAAGAACAAATAGTTACAGAAAAAATAATAGAATACTTAAAAATTCTTTTATAAAAACATGCCCGTGATTTTAACAGAATCGTGTATACACAGATGTATATTGTGTACATGTAGGTACTGTTAGTAATGTATATAGACTGTGCCCTGTCGGTCCCGTCACGGAGTTAATTGGCCCAAAGTGAATTAAAGTGATAAGATCTACGACAAGCGCTGCTGCTGATTTATCGCCCACTGATTATCCTGATACGTGACGTGCCGCGATTTAAGTTTAGATTTATACGTGTGCCGTGATAGCTTAATTGCTTGGAAACCTAGGACTCATTAGGATATTCAATATCACACTGGAACAAGGTACTGTTTGTGTCAATGATGTAATGAGATCGGAAGAACTGTGAAGATAAGGAAAATAAATTCACTCTAAATCAGCTCGGATAAGCATATGAAATGATCAAGTACTTGTAAGTCCACAAATGGGTTGAAAAAGAAAAGATTTTTGTAATAGATACTATGATAAATATTAACTATAATTGTGCTAATACACACAATTGCGTGCTTTTGTAACAACGCTAATATGTATCCAAATTAAAGTGTGTATTACTCAGAAAGTTTCGGTTAGGAATACTAGGTATGTACCTAGAATATATTGTAGGAACCAAAATATGATTAATCTCAGCAGCCAATAATATAAACGTCATAATAGTTGATCCACCAAGATATGCTTAATTGCCTAGGGCGTGATTTTCAATGAGCCATCTTACACCAGAATGGCTACCGAATCTTAGCTACAGCGTATCGTAATCGTGGTTTTTTGATCTTAAAAGACGTCCTGTTCTTTGTTAATGATTTTTTTCTAGGCCAATAATTCAAATAACGGTAAATAGTTGCCATTGCTCATAACCATCTACAGCAGATACCTTATCTACTTTCTGAAGACTTTAGATACCTATTTATATCATTATTCAAGACTTATATTGTGCCAATATAGTGGTAGACCAAACACATCTAAACTCAGCGCAGATGAAAATGTTGAGATGAATGTGTAGTGTTACAAGGGTGAATGAGGTGATACAAATACACAGACCCCCGCCCTAGAAAGTTGTTCCCACTTACTGAAAGATTGAAAATGAAGAAGATTATTTGGTTCATAAGATTGGGCAACTAATGAGGAGGCATGAAAATCGTATGACAAAAATTATATTAAACTAGAATGATCGATGAATATTGGATACCTTTAAGTGTCAAGGCAGTCCAAAAAAGGAATATATGGATTGTGCGAAGGATGGCAATGATGACTTCAATGATGACTTGCGGTGTTACAGCAAACGTTATTTGTGTAACAGAATAGAGGAGTATGGAAGGAAGAAGGAAAAGACATATTGTGCTGGATAAGGTAAAGGGGAAAAAACAACAGTCTCATATCTAATGCGCTCTGAGAAAACTGCAAAAGGTTATTTATTCTAAAACCATAAACAATTAATCTTCGTGTTCACTGACACTGCCGAAGAGGTGATATTAAATACTTAAGGCAATTTATAAATTCGTGTTCAAAACATTAGAAGTTATGGGGTAAACTTAGCAGGTAGATCAAACTTTAAAGCGATGGGATGTTATTTATCTACTAAATTTTGGGAGTTAATCGTGGGAAGTTTCCTATTCGCGAGCATTTCTCGGGAAGTCGATCGAGTGCCATCTTCAACTTCAGATGGGTGTGGTTGCTAAGCGCTATTATTATAATCTCTGGTACGATGGGTTCATTATTGATTTTAATATGATGAAGTTTAATTTTCTTATCGTTTTAATAATTGAGTCTTCAATTCAATTTATTTTTATAGGTACAGATTAAAAATAAACTTTATTTACCCGCGGGGGCCATTTTGGCAAAGCCTTAAGTGAGTCGCGGCATTTCGGACAATCGCTTATGATTGTACCCGAACAAGCTCAAAGAGCTTTGCTAAAAGTGATGATGTACTTACCATACCAACATACAACAGTGGATGTATATAAGAAGGCGGAAGTTCTTTCTATCAGGAAAACTTTTATATATGAAACGCTTAGATTATATCGCAGGAAATCTGTACCAAAGTTAGAAATGACGCATAAACGTGTCGATAAATGCCCATTACCTCAAGTTAGAACTAGTTTTGTCAAAGGTCATATTAACTTTACAGCTTCTTGTATGTACAATAAATTACCCGAAATAAAAACATTAAAGAAGAAAACAAATCGTGATTTCAAAAGTTTTATCTTGTAATGGCTTATAGAATTAAATTATACAATATATTAAGTTTTAAGTTGTGTTAAATGTATTTTATGTTATTGTTATTACATTAAAGGAGAGGATACAAGCTCCTATAATACAGTGCAAATTAGTTTAGGGGCTAGTAGAATAAAAAAATACTGTCTGATCAATGTAATACATACAATCAAATTGAGAACCTCCACATTCTATGAAGTCGGTTAAAAAACATAGTCCTTATTCAAAGTATTTCAAGCTTGTATTTATTGCATAAGTATTCAATGTATTTTACGGGACTCCGAACTACTTTCCAACAAATCTTTTTTCTTTTTAATAAAAGTGCAAAACCAAAACAGTAGGGTGCAGCCTCGCCATTATTGCGTCCATATGCGTCACAGCGCCACAAAGCCACGCGAAAAGAACAAAAACGCCGGACATGCCCGACATACTGTTCCACTTTTTGCACGACGGCTCTATTGCATACTTTCATATAAAGCTAAATAGTGCGGCTGTCACTTTCATTGAATTTTCAGTGTTATGACACCGGTGACGTTTGAAACAGTTTTCAACGTTAGTTTGTTTAGTTTTAAGTTATTTATTTAATGATAATGTTGCGAGTGCGGGACTCGAATCAAAACGCCGTTGGAATTACTATACAATTTATTAGAACTGTACAAACATATATAACATAGGTACAAATATAACTAGACCCTATCAATACAAACTGCACGATTTAATAACACGCGCAAAGTACGTCACTATATCGCTCATCGAATGTACGTCTTGCTCGTATCGTAATCCTCGCTTGACTGCCTCACCTCTCCGTTCGACCATTCCTTTTTAACCGACTTCGAAAAAAGGAGGAGGTTCTCAATTCGTCGGGATCTTTTTTTTTTTTTTTTGCTTTTTTTTATGTATGTTCGCCGATTACTCCGTCATTTATGATCCGATTTACGTGATTCTTTTTTTGTTCGACGCGGAATAGCTTCCAATTGGTCCACTAATATTTTTACATAGTTTGGCCCAGTAGTTTTCATTTTATGGACATTTTTCAATTCAACATAAAAATTACTATATTTTGAAAATTACTAAGCACCGACTTTAAGATGTTTTAGATAATATATATTAATAATAATAGCTTTAGAAATAAGTTATTTTATACATTTTAGTTTTTGAAGTCGGTTTTTTTAAACGAAGTTTTTAAATTTTATATCCTGTACAAATACAATATGCCTCGAAGCAAAACAATAATTTCCAAGAATTAGTTCGACACACCTGTTCATGACTGCCATAAAACAAATACAATAACAATAGAATGTTTTTCTTAATTGCAAATTTTAAACACAAAGTAAACAAAGAAAATTCGAAATGCGGGAAAGGTAAATAAACCAGGCTTGTGACAGACAGATGTGCATTCACTTTTTGTCGGCATGTAACAATAATGAACCTACAGTTAATACAAATGAATAAACTCTTAAATTTGTTACCCAACAGCCAATTACAGGTTTTCGCCAATAATATCTATCTTGATTAAGTAACGCGCAGATATATTCTACAGTATATAATATAAAATTGGTTGTTACGTCAGGTACATGGAATTAATGTGTTTTATACTAGTGGTCGCCCAGTGGTCGAAATTCGACTACAATTAATTTAAATTATAAGTTTGAACATTTTTTAGGTTCTGGCGTTAAACTACATTTAAATATCACAGATTTCGCCAAGGCTACACTGTCAATTTGACTTGAACTATAAACAAACGAGTATATATGCGTGTACGTGTCAAATACATGGTAGTGTGTGTAATGTTTTTTTGTTGACTTAATGTATTTTTTTGTATATATAAAAAAAATGTATTCTTCTCTGTATAAACTGTAAGTGTGCGAAATTTCGTAAAAAGAGGTACAACGTTTTTGCTTAACGTAATAATATAATGATAACACGAAGATATTTTAAAGACATAAATGAAAAATACAGCAGATTATTTATAAAAGCAACAAAAATGAACCTTCGTCTTATACGTTAGATTGAACATTCGACGTCAAACATTTCGAGAGGCGGCTCATTCCAATTCTAGATTCATAAAATTTGTATCTTGAAATATTTTAATCATTTCTCTGCTGATGGACAAACGCTTAGGATTACACGTTATATATAAGGGAGACTGGAATCTGGTCACTAATGCCAGAAGACAACTCAAAGTTGTTATGGTGGCATACTCTAGACCAGGGGTGGCAGCCATCCAGACAGACGAATATCCTATTACTCTACTGTGGTTTGTTTTGTAGCCTCTTACGACAGGCCGCCTGACCGCTGGAAATTGTATTATTTCTCCGTTCTTGCACGGATGAGACAACTCAATAAATCTCCACACTAGTCATAAAAAAATATAGCTTAGACACAGCTTGGCTGCCGATAACTCGGTAGGTGACAGTATGAAAAATATAGGCTGATTTTAATATATATCGTAGATTACGATCTAAATATGACCAAAATAAATTGTTATAACTAAAATATTAAATATTAATTGATATTTTTGAGTAATGTGATGTCAGGAGCCTTAAGAACAGACGAGCGTGCATGACAAGAGCTATGAATGTCAAAGAAGCAAGTGAGGTGTGTAAGAATAAGCCTAAATGGCGCTCTGTTGTTCGTGCCTACCCCGCAAGGGACCTGGCGTGAAGTTATGTATGTATGTATTTTTGAGAAATAAAATTGTTATATTGCAGCCATTAGCCACGTGACAATGAACGCCGATCAGATCATAGTGTGCAAAACACAAGAAGTTATCAATGACTTCTCAGATAACACTTCAATGAAACATACGTTTGTTTTGCACACTGTGACGTCATGCGAGACGCCATGACAGCTTGACGCGTTTTTGTGACGAAATGTCAAAATATTTATAAAATTGCTAAATTAAATATGTTAATGTTATTTTTTTGCTGAAATATTAATATTTTGGCTAAAATAAGGCTCAAAATAAACCTGTTTCTCAAAAATTGTCAACTACCCAAATGGGTCAACATGACACGGCTTACTTATATTATTTAGATAATTGCTTGTTCACACTAGGAGTGCATAAAATAATAACAGTCCATAAATGTCCCACTGCTAGAACGGGCCTCCTACTATATATAGAGGAATGAACAGAATACCCGCTACGCTTGTCCAAGGCGGCTTGGCTGTTCTGATACATCGATTATTGTCGACACATCGATTTCTCACAACTCTATATTTTCTTGAGTTTGACCGTGCGCTAGCTATTACGCTCCCACGACTTTTAAGAAATGCATAGTTATGTGAAAATAGTATAGTATTTTAAATTGAATTATATTTTTAACGTCCTGTGATAATTGCGCTACAGCTAAGCCTGGGATAATGTTAGCGTTACTGTGACACATATAACCAAGAGTTTGATGTGTTAATTGAGATGTGGCATTGTTCGGTCCTAGTATGAAGTAGGTAGTACATCACTCCATCAATTTAGCTGTTTATCCTCTTATTATGTCAGACGACGGCCAATACAGAGCAGGGTAGGAGCAGCCATTTTGAACTCTTACTATCGACGCTTTAACCAGACAACAATGCGCCGTGCGCTCATCATTTTTTGAATAAAATTCATTATACTTATTGTGATTACTGGCCGTGCCAAGAACTTACTTTGACTTTGTTAAAAGTGTTAGCTCTAAGGTGCAGTTTAGGGCCGATCTCAAGGTTGGTGGAGCTTCTACTTTTCTAGTGCAAGGATCTAGGTCATATCTCTCTCATACAGTCCACTACAAATTGATCACCATTTTATCCGTGGGCTACACCGTCCCACAGACATTTTTATGACTTTTATCATTGACAGTAACTGCGTTATTTTTAAATGCTGTAAATTTCATTTGATCACAGCCACTAATACTAACAATAACGCAAAAGGTAATAAATAATGTCGTCTTTTTCATCTTAACATCCACTCTTTTACATAGCTATTAATAAACGAAATTATATTACTTATAAATAATATGGAGCTGGTCGAGCTCTTGTCACCGCCGGGGTACCTGCCTGCAAGCGACCCTATGGTATTGCATTGGTGCCCTGGAAGGTGGCTCGCCCCTTAGTATGGGACGCGTCTTGCATCGATACTTTGGGAGCGTACCATCTTCCAGCCACTAGCATGTCTGCTGGTACAGCGGCGGGACAACAGGAAGCCCTAAAACGCCACAAATATTTAGCATCGGAACTGGCTATTTGTGGCTTTTGGGTCAAGAACCTGGAACCATGGGGGCTTGAGACGCACAAGCTTTATCGAGACATAGCCAAACGTTTGGTGTATGTTTCACATGACCAAAAGACTGGTTTATACCTCGGACAACGCGTTGCCTTTCAGTGAGGAAATGTGGCCAGTCTTTTGGACACCTTTCCAACTGACAGAGGTCTGGTACTAGATTTTATAGTTTAATTTTAGTTTGTATATAGAGCTTATTTTTTATTTAATTTATTAATATTAAAAAAAATATAGATTTTAAGTCAAATTTTAACCAGTAGTTAGGCAACTGAATTGATAGTTAGATCATGGAAAAACTGTACTAACGAATGTCAACAGTCCAGTTAACAACATAACTTGTAATAGTGTTAGAACTTAAATTAGTCTTAAATCAAGTCTTATTTCGCTTTAAAAAATTATAAATTTTCGTGATTTTGACTAATTTACGACGTTAGTGATAACGAAAACCGTTTCATCATTCATCAAAAAATCACCTTTTATTGATTGTTGGCTGAGCGGAACCGATGTTGAAATTTAAACATTTCAGTTAAAATTAGAGCAGAAACTCGTCCAACAGAATTGAAATATTTGAAATGCCTATTTCAAATGGATTCAGGTGAAATGGGTTATCTATTTTAAAAATGAAGGGTTGCAAATAAGTTTACGTGTTTTTTTTTTCAAGCATTTGAGTTAATATTTCAATTTTCGATCTTGATACACCAATCACAACTAAAACACATTGTAGATTGCAAAAAAAACTTCGTTTAAAAAAAAACGAAAGTAATCGGTGTACATATGGAACGGAATTGATTTTTTTTCATAAATAATGTTCATTAAATGAAAACTATGTCAAATTTTTAGGGGACCAAATGGAAGCTATTCCGCGTCGAAAAAAAAAAAGAATCACGTAAATCGGATCATAAATCTCGGAGTAATCGGTAAACATACATAAAAAAAAAGATTCCGACGAATTGAGAACCTCCTCCTTTTTTGAAGGCGGTTAATAAATGCTTTTATGATAATAAAATGATATAAATATCAAAAAAAGTTCGTTTTCTTAACATTCCATTTTAACTCGAAGAATAAACCACGCTCAGCCAATTAACAAAGAAGAAGAACTTAAACAAAACATAGGCTGCGATAAAATGAAACAATATTTTCTTTTGAATTGTTTAATATTTAAATTTGAAATAAGTTGGTTCACTTATTATTCTAAATTAAAACAATAAGTAATTAAGAATGTTTTTTATATGGCTTCAACACGATTGTTATTTGTTTTGCCAATGTCAATGTTGTCTGGAGAGAAAATAATGAAATCAAGTCAATTTCTTATCTATATCTATACATAACCATACATGAATATTCTTTAAATACGACGTAAACCTAATTTTTAATAGTAGACCAGAGTTATGATTATTAATGGTCTGGAAAAGTAGTGTTATACTAGAGACTAAAT
This sequence comes from Dendrolimus pini, assembly GCA_949752895.1. Lineage (NCBI taxonomy): Eukaryota > Metazoa > Arthropoda > Insecta > Lepidoptera > Lasiocampidae > Dendrolimus > Dendrolimus pini. The sequence continues at coordinate 23,813,694 of OX457130.1, forward strand.
ATGAAAGCGAAATTATATAGTTGTCTATTCCTTGAATACATATAAATATAATAGGCTTTCTCTCCTAAATTTCATAGCAAACTCTCATTTCCAAACTCCCAACAGAGTTAGGGGCGTATTGTGTTTAATTTTGATTTACACGCAGTCACCAGCAACAATGGACTGGGATAAAGGGAGGTGCACACTAAACTAGGCGGTGAACAAAGAGCGGCTTCTGCCTTCTAATGACTTGCTTTCGTCTTGTCGGCAAGGGATTTGCACTAGCTAAGATTATGGATTCACAATTGTTACTAAGGCTATCTTTATAGCAAACCTCAGATGTGAATCTATCGTTATAGGTATCACATCACAATAGGAAGACCGTTGACATGCTATTTAACCAAAACCAAGAGTAGTACAAACAGGTCCGGATCTAGAATACCATGCTCGTGCCGGTTTGTACACAGATACAATAAAAAATAAAAACTTCGTTTAAAAAAACCGACTTCAAAAACTAAAATGTACAAAATAACTTATTTCTAAAGCTATTATTATTAATATATATTATCTAAAACATCTTAAAGTCGGTGCTCAGTAATTTTCAAAATATAGTAGTTTTTATGTTTTTCCTTTGCACCTACTTCAAGATGTTTTAGATAATATATATTAATAATAATAGCTTTAGAAATAAGTTATTTTATACATTTTAGTTTTTTAGTTTTTGAAGTCGGTTTTTTTAAACGAAGTTTTTATTTTTTATTGATACTTTTTAGTGTCTAGCTATGTATGGGTGGACTTACGAATGGTGCCGCGCTTCTTAAAAAATATCGGTCCCAAGAAACGGAAACCAAAAAATGATCGTAAAATGAAAACTACTCTGGGCCAAACGATGTCAAATTTTTAGGGGACCACATGGCAGCTATTCCGCGTCGAACAAAAAAAGAATCACGTAAATAGAATCATAAATCTCAGAGTAATCGGTGTACATATGGAACGAAAAGGAATTTTTTTTATAAAAAATGTTCATAAAATTAAAACTACTGGGCCAAACTATGTAAATTTTTTAGGGAACCATATGGAAGCTATTCCGCGTCGAACAAAAAAATAATCACGTAAATCGGATCATAAATCACGGAGTAATCGGCGAACATACATAAAAAAAAGATCCCGACGAATTGAGAACCTCCTCCTTTTTTCGAAGTCGGTTAAAAAAGAGTCTATGGCAAACGCTTATCCGTAGTCAAGGGAATTTTTGGCGGAAACTTAAAGGAGAGTTTTATTTTCTAAAAATGTGTAAAATTACTCTAAAATGACCAATAGTTGTAGATAGTTTTTGAGTAGTAATTATGTGTTTTGTGAGAAATGTAAACTGTATAGTCAAATGTGGCCTTTTGAGTTGTAACAAAAACTCCGTTGAATGGCACTAGCTGATTACTTACAGTTCAGCTGTGCTACACATAGACTTAAGAAAATAAAGAAACTATATTGTAAACTAAGATCTGGCTTAAAGGCCTAGCTGCCAAGCCATAAACCTAAATAAATAAATTGGCGGGAATTGAAGGGTGATGTGCTGTGTAATTTTGCTTTCTAAAAATGTAGGTGTAACAAGACTTAAAATATACATTACTTGTATATATATTTATAGTTATTGAGAAATATGAACTTTCGAATTTTACAAGAACTTCATTGACTGGCGACAGTTAAAGCACCTGTAATCTGGCTCAGCTATATTGAAGACCTAATACATTAGACAAGGCTGTGTGGACTTTCCCTGCCATTGCGGCAAATAGTTCCTATCTACGGCTTACCACCCTTTTTTGAATTCATTAAATAAATAACACAAAAATGATATCGTTATGTGCAGTTAAAATCATTATTTAAATGGTGAATTGATAGAAGTAAACACTATTTAAGTTGTCGATTAAAGACTTCCCACGCTTCAAAGACGAGAGGAATGTACAATACCTACAGCAGTGCGATTTTACCATTTCTATAGGTAAGTATAGCGTTATAGTGGTTCTTCCTCCACCCACGCACTTAGATTATGGAACGCCCTGCCATATGCGATCCGAGATAGTTAATTGGAGAGCAGTTAAAAAAAAGTCAAAGAGCACTATCTTAAATTATCCTTATATGTCTATATTTTACATTATATACGTATGTATGTATCTTAAGTGTATCTTGAATATTTTATTTATTTTTGTTAATCTGTTCATATGATATGTTATATAGTTAAATCGTAAAATATCTTAGTGTACACAACTCTGCCTTTTGCTTCTCCCCTTCTTGCTAGAATAATAGGTTTGCTGGAAGTAAACTCTTTTAGATTTAAGCTTGTCTCTGTACATCACCACTGTTCTATAATTTTGTATGTAACTTTTTGTGTACAATAAAGAATAGGTACTTGATATGACTCCAATTATTAATGACGGTATCAGAGTACAGATGGACAATGTTCAGAACCAGTTTTATAGTAATCAGCATTAATCGTACAATTACTTATTAGTTACAATAATTAATTTGAATTCGAAAATAATCGTTAAATACTGTTATGTAAACTGGCATAAACCGGTTTACTCCACGAGAGTTATTCTCTCTCACATAATATGCGTTTATTCGCGTCTGAAAACTTGGTATACCACAACGCTGCTCTATGAAGGTGTGAAAAAACACTGAAACCGGTTTATTGAACAATATGGTTCAGTTGAGGTTACTGTTAGAACAAGGCTGTTAGAAGGCAAATTAGAACAACGATAACCACTGTCCATCACAGTTGGGTTGTCAGCCTGTCTGCTGTGCCTGGCTTCATAACAAATGGGCGTACAGATAAAAGTGCAGTTTTACATAAGGTACAAAATTGTGAATAAAACAAAACTAGGTAATTGTATAAGGCTGAAATTAGGATTACCCCTCTATTTAGGTACACTTGCATGCTGGTAAGACTTTCTAAATTGTAACATGCATAGGTTTTAGTAAACAACAAAAAATGTCATTTTTTCGTATACGCCCATTTGTTATCAAGCCCTCGATATATTATGATATATCTCGTATCTGTGATTTCAAAATGCCTAAATGTAAGTAAAGACCGCTGTTTATATGATGTCAGTCTGTCTGAGAGTTTGTTTCAAATATGCTTCCGCATACAAATGAAAATTAAATTTATTATTACTAGTGGTAATTCAACCATAATAAATAATGTCAAAGACTATACTTCTATAATCGCAGATTTCCCCAAGGCTACATTGTTAATTTGACTTTAGCAATAAACAAAAGAGTGTGTAATGCGAGTGTGTGTTAAATACATGGTAGTATGTGTAATGTTTTATTTTTATTCATTCAATGAATTTTTTTATGCATAATTTAAAAAAAATAGCATTCTACACTCCTTCCCTATATAAACTATAAGTGTACGAAATTTAATTTTCCTCCGTCCGCGCAGTTATCGTAAAAGGGGGTACCTATAAAGTTTTTACTGTGTTTTTGCTTCACGTATTAATATGTAGATTTTTAGACCAATCCCACTTTAGGATCAAAATTTAATCAATCCGGATTATTCTCTTAAAGTAAGTAAGTTATCCCAATTTCTGTTCCGTTTGAAGTTCGAATAAAGCCTCCAGGATCCGCTAATTTCGTCCCGGAATTGGCGCTTTTGCAATTACGTACATTATCGAGATTATATTATAGGATTGATTTACTTTGATCGTGTCTCCTTTATTTGATATTATCAAATGTACTGTAGCAGTGCCGTGCTACAGCTGCGTCTGCGTTATTGTTAAAGATTCAGACTGGGGCCGGGCTGAGTCTTATTTCAAGCGTCGTAAGTAACTTTAACACATAGCCAGCCACATTAAAGTAAATACTATACATACTAGTCATCGCAACGGACAACAAACTACTGGCTAGCGCTTTTTTTTATTGGACTTGACTTTATGTTATTGGTCCGAAGATCTCACAACTTTACCGGGATTTTCGAGCCCGGGGGCAACTTGCTCGAGGGAGTTCCCTAGGGGGCTTTACCTGGGCTGGACTGTTGACATGAGAGGGGGATAAATCTAACATTGCCGACTAAAGGGCGACACAATGTACTAATTGAGAACGGGATAGATGTGAACGAATATAAAGCCCGAGGGGAAGGATCCCGGCGATTCGAGGTGGCCTACACTATTCGATTGCCGTTTCGCAACGTGCTATGGTTGGGAGAGAAGAAACGGCGAAAGAGACTTCCCAGCAACACGTCTAGTCTATCCAGGGGGGGGGGGGCCTTGTCTCCTGGCGAAGAGGCCACGCGAAAGATCGCGGAGACGTGCTATGATCGTGATTGACGGCGTTTGGGACGCCGCCGTTAGTGTCTGTCTGTAGGTGCCTGCCAGCCTGCCGTCCTAACCGCGGGAGGGCTGATGAGGGGAGTGCAGATATTAATAGTTTCCCTATCTCGCTCGCACATCATCCATCCCGCTCACACACTCTGCTATATATTGTACTAGCTGTACGACTTGTTAATATTTGCACTTAAGGTTACCGTTTCCAAAATAACTTTACTCACTTCAGTTCACATCAACACTCGAAAGTGAACACTACTCTCTCACTCTCTATCATCTGAAATATCATTTAATCTCTACCTCTCGCTGCTACAATACATTATCTGTCAATATTTAACGTCATCAATGAAGTCGAATCTCAAATAACTCCATACTCCTCTATTTTGGCATAACTCTGTCACACCTCAAATCTGCATGTCAATCTTCACGCAATTCACTGTGTAGTTTTTCTTCTACTCATACTGCTCATAAAGAGATGATTATGTTCTATTTTCGTATGTTATTTAAATTTTGATTACAAAAATATATTACTTAAAATCAAACAATTAAAATGAACAAGTTGGGGGTAGATTAAATAATGACTTTAACATTACTCATTGACATCTTTTTCTTCCGTGATCAAGGCTACTGAAAAGTGGAAGAAACTTCAGAGAAACAACAAAAATTAAATTAAATGCCGCACTTAATACTGTTATAATCTAGTTTTAATTAAGTGTACTAGTCCCGAAAACTTTAGAAAAATACTACACATCAGAAAAATCTGATAAAATTGATTTTTTTATTTTCTTGACGTGTTTTTATTGAAAACTCATATAGCACATTAGTTCCATGCGACGTAGCGTAGCTACTCTAAAAATTAATCACAGTTTTTCAATTTGCCTCTTCTACTAAAACAATTTCAGCTGCCGCCCGTCTAACAGATGCAAACAAAATTCAAATCCTATTGTTTATTGGTGTTTATTTAATTAACGTTGTTTGCTTTGATGGGTATCTCTCGAGTTTCAACAAATTAGTAAATAAACAGAATAATCCAACTTTGTGCTATTAATAATTATTCGACGACCTCGCTGTTCTCGTCTTCGAAGTGTAGGCCGCTAGGGCTGCGTAGTTCTACGCTCGATTTCTATATCTTCCTTACTGTCTATTCTTGCAGATATCAGATGTAATAAAACTACGCTTTAACAGTTTTAGGCACGGTGATTTATTTACTTTTTAGTATTCCGACGTTTCGGACACTTTTTAGTAGCCGTGATCAGGGAAGACAAAGATGTCAAGTGCCAATGAGTAATGTTAGTTTTATTTAGCCTAACCTAATTTACCACCGCTTCGCAACATATTGTGGCTTAAAGAGAAGAAGCGGCGCAAGAAACTCTTCAAAGTTGCTGAAGAGTTTCTTGCCTAGCTCTAATAATAAATCTAAGAGCTAAGACCCAAGGTCCAGGGGTGGAAGTATAAAATAAATGACATAACGTCGGAAGTAGCTTCAGTGAACCTGCAGCCCACATCTCGAGACCCCTTAGCCACTCGCACCCATTTTGCCCCTTGTCAATCTTGGAATTTTTATGGGACCATGCAGTGAGCGGCGATTCACAATCTGCCCATTTTTAGAAAGAAAGATGTTTCTTTTTCCATGTTTCTTGAACATTCTTAGTTGCGGTCTTAGTCACAAAAGCTTTTTGTTACGCTATCTAGCTGTATTTTTGTTTTTGAAAATAAAGTTTATTATTATTGTATGTCTTTCATGACCACGGGCCATAAAAATGGCCCGGACTTTTGGAGGGCTTGCGTGGGGCCATGGGGAGGCCAACACGTAGACGCCCCTTGACAAATTTAATGTAAATATGTGGCGTGACACTGACCGGCGATTATCCCTGTCTACACCATACAATAATGCACCCAAGGACAAGCCCCGGCCAGTGTAGGACTATTGTGAGAAATGAAGACAAAAAGTACCGGGCTATTGGGGTGAACTGTTAGTGCTACTAGCGGTCTGGGAATATGGGGACTATGGCGTCTGCCCGTCGCAATGTTCGGGGAACATGGAAAAATGGGCAGACGGTGACTCGCCACTCCCTGCATGGGCCCCAAAAAATGCCATAAAAGGCAGGGGCAACATGGGTATGAGTGGCTAAGGGGTGTAGAGAGGTGGGCTGCAGGTTCACCGAAGCTACTTCCGACATTAGGCCATTTATTACTTCCACCCCTGGAGCTGAGTCTTAGCTCTAGCGATCTCCACTCCGTGCCGTCTGGCTAAGGCAAGCACGGAGGCGGGGGCCTTGTCTTGGCCCCCGGAGTCAGATACGAGGTGTCGCCACTCACCTAAGGCTTCGCCACAAAGCCCCCCTGCGGGATTATTATTATTATTATTATTAATTGCGACGGGTAGATGTCATTGTCCCCGATTTATAACTAACCTAGCAGTTCATCCCAATAGCCCAGTGCCATTTATTCTCATATCTCACTACAATAGTCCTACACTTACCGGGCCTTGTCCTTGGATGCATTTTTAATTACGGATTAAGGAATTATCCCTCTTGAATTTTTTTTTTTACATTTTTAATTGGACATTACAAATAGTCACTTAAATTCTATTTATCTGCGTAGATTAGTTGACACAATTGACCTTGAGGACATCAGAATTTGAACACACATTCTCAAATTAATTTGTTGAGTCTTCGCGTCGAGGACAATGTTCACATGGCACTAAGAGAGGCAATAACGTTGATTGTAACCACTAATGTCGAGTATAAATGGAATTGGAACCCGATAAAGGTTATGGCGTCGTTTGTAGCATAATTATGCTGTTCGCAACTTAGTACCACCCCACTGCGGACCGAGACACTTTATTGGCGCTTCATAGTAATGGGGCAAGTATTTATATACATTGGTAATTATTCTAGAAACTATTTAGATTTTGGTGGTCATTTTCGGGCATTTACTGTTTACACTTAGCCTGAACTCATATTAGTTGTTGCTCGACCACCAGATTAAGAGATTAGTGGAGTATAAGTAGTAAATGAGATTCTAGAGGGAAGGCCAGTGCTTACTAAACTGGAAGCGAATATCGCCCTACCTATTGATTTCAATAAAGTAATCAATGCTTATGATATTGAACTGATCATTCAAATTGAATCAATCAAATCAAACACGGCGGCATTCACTGACATTGAACGATTGAAATTAGTGTTGAATGAATCACTTTTGTTGATTCAGTCAATTTGGAAGATAAAAATGAATCGTCTTACAGAACTTAAGGAAAATCATTATTATGTTAATCTCTGACTAAGAATAACACAGTCAGTAAAAATTCTTGATCTCTGAGTTCAATATATAATGGCTACACGGTGTAGCCCTCATACATGTAACTTCGAGATGACGCTAATAGTTAAGGTTTATAACAACGCCACCTTGAGAAGTTTTCGGTACCGATTTTCGCGCCGATAGCGAGGATTCCATAGAAGCGGTATTTTTTCTGAGGAATTACTGTTTTATTGTGCATAAAATAAAATAGCATTTAAAAAATAATTATCTCTCTTTTTTAAAATTATTTATATCTCTTTTTTTAAAGTATGTTGATTTTTTGTGATAATACCTAATTGAAGGATTAATATGGTTTCATGACAATAATTTGGAGGTAATTTGGTGAATTTTTTTCTTAACTTAAAACTACAGAAAGATTTGGACAAAACGCTACATCTTATATCTTGAAGCATTACGATATTTTTTTCTTTTGGTAAATTATTGATAAGTAAATACCATCAAAAAGCATTTGCACCCCACTTTCGTCTTTGTACGGCAACAGGAGCCTTAAGCAAAAGAAAATATTATTTTTTTATCCCGAATTCATCCAAGCAAGGCCGATCTAAAAGATAGCTAAAGATACATAAATTTTTATATCAAAACATCGATGTCTGAGAAACATCGTTTGCATTTGCACCGAATTTTTAGTTTGTTTGCGATTTCATTAAACCACTGTGTAATATAATGTACTGATATTGAATACACCTTGATGTAGATATAATTTCATTTATATACACCCAGTAGGTACTTTCTTAGAAAAATGTCTAGAAGAAAAAAGATAGGCGGACGTGACAACCTTATCATAGTTACGTTCTGCGAAATGGGCACGGAATGCTAAAAATACAAACGTAACACTGTCACCTATAATTTAATCAAGACCCTTTTAACGTGCCCAAGACGTTTTAATATTATGCAGGGTATAAAAATCTCTGCCAATATCTTCACTTCAGGTCACGATTCTTGATCCAATAATGGTTTGCATTAGCCTGTGATGAATATTCACGGACGTTTTTCCACCAACCCCAGTTTAAGGGTTGAATAATAGACGACCATCGCTATTTTCTTATGAATATTTATTGTTTGATTATGGTTTTAAGTTTTTAAAAGATTTTTCATATTTCTCATAATTTCATAAGTAATTATTTATTCTGTCTAATTGTTTTGTTCTATAGAAGGGCAAATAGATTATTTTCTTTACGCTGTAATTACGTCTTTTATTAAAAATCGGGAAATTACGTATCCATGCTTAAGAAGGGGATACGTAATTATGACATGCGTCCAATATATTTGTCATTTGATAACTGACCCACAAGAAAGCATTTTATCAAACATATCTCAAAAACTACTCTAGAAATCTCATTCAACTTATGGGAGCTGCATACGTCTGGCAATCTCAGTGGACAAGGATCTACTGGCTAGCGCAACACGGGAGCGCACACATGAATAGTTGCTCTATCTCGCTCACACATTGCGCTACATATTGCACTAGCTGTACGATTTGTTAATATTTGTGCTTAAGGGTACCGTTTCCAAAATAAATTAGTTCACTTCAGGTCACATCAGCACTTGACAGTGAATACTACTCTCTGCCTTCTGAAATATAATTTAACCTCTCCTCTCGCTAGTTAAGCTGAGCTACAAATTTAAAAACAGACTGACATGCCTTTTTCGTTAGCAAAGAAAAAAGAAATGTTTTATTTAGGACAAATAAACTCTAACTAGTCAGAGACCAGCGACTTGTATACATGTTTTTTTACGATCTGTTGCTAAGTTAAGGCAGCCCGTAGCACGACCATAAGGCGCAAGGCTGCACACCCAGGGTAATTAGTGGGTATCCCTGGCTGTGGTGTGATAATAGCACTTCTAGCTAGAGGAGCTAGTGCCATCTCGACCTGGGGAATCCGACACACCGGTGGCAACTCTTCCCCCCTCGTACGGCTGATGGCCCTCAATCCGATATTTCCTTGTAAAAAAATGTATGTGTGAAGTAGAAATGAAACAAAGTGTGACAACGGGTATATATATATATATATGTGTGTGTGTGTTAAATAATAACAAAACATTTCCACCTCCATGACCATAGTCCTTAAATGATTAAATATAATATATTCTATCTCATTCTCCCGCATGATTATTCCTGTTGTGTTTATCTCTTTTTAGTGTCGCTTTTTCATTCCATCGAGTTCCAAATTCCAACGATTTTAAAGAAGTTTCACTTAAAAAATGAAAGTATCACAAACATAAAAACTCACATTTACGTTTACAATATTACTTAGGATATCACAACATATATTTAATCTATTTAGAGCTTTTGAAGAAAATGGCTGTACATAAGGTTAACGGAACTCAAAAGAAGAATAACATAAAGTATTGAGATTGTCTCGGACAATATTGATAATGTACAAAAGCCAGGTTTCCAAAAGGCCTTCCGATTGTATCTGTTCGCTCCCTGCCGATTGCTCTTTGTGCCATTGCAATCGGGTCGTCCTTTACTTCTCGCAAACGGAATTTGCGAATAGGCCAGCGAGTGATATGTGGTATTTTAGATGAATCTAAGAGAAGTATCAAAATGAATAAATAACAAACAATTAGAAGCATAGCATGTCATTGTGAACAATGTCTCCTTCCATGTTGTTTAAATTGAACAATTCTCTACACTGTGGTAAGAATACAGTTGTGTTTTTTTTCTCAATATCAGTCAACTCTTTTCCTGATTACGGCAATCGATTTATCAAAAAGCTAATTGAAAACATTTGCAATAAAAAAGTTTTCATCAAAATCGTCCCGCAACTGTACAACTTTGAGGACATACATACATACATACATAACTTCACGGCAGGTCCCTTGCGGAGTAGGCACGAACAACATACCGCCATACAGGCTTATTCTTACACACCTCACTTGCTTCTTTGACATTCATAGCTCTTGTCATGTACGCTCGTCTGTTCTTAAGGCTCCTGACATCACCTTCTGCTAGTACACGATCAATTTGATCATGGAAGGTGTGTCGTGGCCTTCCGCAACTTCTGCATCCATCCACTTTTGCATTGTATATCTGTTTAGTCATTCTTTCATCATACATTCTTTCCACTTTGAGTACTTTTTCGTTATATCTTAGTTTATAGCCACAGACGCGCAGTTGAGAAATTCACCAGTATATTGGAAGATAAATATTATAATGAGCAAAAAAAGGCCAGAAAGCTGTATTGGCAATCATAGAAATTGTAGTTAAGAGCCTGTATACTACTAATTCAAATCGGTGTTTCACATAGTTTACCCCCGCGCAACCAATGCTTACTTCGATGGGACAGCGCCAGTTTAAGGCGTGCGTGCGTGTGGTAAAATATTGTATATCACCGAACATACGCTACATAACATAAGTAAGTACGTAGCTAACGAACTCGACGCTCGATCGCAAGGCACCGATATCACACTATTCATGCGGCTGAGAACAAGCGGAAGCGAGACAAAACATCCTAAAGTGAGAGAAGTTCACGTGGATAATACCTATTGAAAATTCGACACGTAATATTAAACATGTTTGGCTTAGTGGTTTTCTAATACTATGGTAGTGAGGAGGTAGAGGACTCGATCCCCACATAAGAGGTTCTTTTTTTCTCTTTTTGTAACTAAATTTGATACAGTTTTTAATTTAAATAAATAAATTTTATTAAAATCATTTTATTGTATTATGGAACAACAATGAATTCGTATTATCCCTTCCCTATTGATATTATAAATGCGAAAGTAACTGTCTGTCTGTCTGTCTGTCTGTTCCGTTTTCACGTAAAAACTACTTGACCGATTTGGCTGAAACTCAGTATATATATATTTTCGATACCGAGGATGAACATAGGATACTTTTTATCCCGAAAAATGGGATAGTTTCCGGGATAAAATGATATTTGTCTGTTTGTTTGTTATGCTTTTACGGAAAAACTACTGGACCGATTTGGCTGAAATTCGGTACGTATGTAAATTAAATACTGAGGATGAACAAGGGATAATTCTCATTTTGGCCTTTTTGGTAATTTTGGCCTTTTTGGTCACTTTGGCCTTTTTGTTCCTTTTGCCTATTCGGTCATTTTGGCCTATTCGGTCATTTTGGCCTTTTTGATCATTTTGACCTTTTTGGTAATTTTGGCCTATTTGGTAATTTTGGCCTATTTGGTCATTTTGGCCTATTTGGTAATTTTGGCCTATTTGGTCATTTTGGCCTATTTGGTCATTTGGCCTATTTGATCATTTTGGCCTTTTTGATCAGTTTGGCCTATTTGGTCATTTTGGCCTATTTGGTCACCTATTTGGTCATTTTGGCCTTTTTGATCAGTTTGACCTTTTTGGTCATTTTGGCCTATTTGGTCATTTTGGCCTATTTGGTCATTTTGGCCTATTTGGTCATTTTGGCCTTTATGGTCATTTTGGCCTATTTGGTCATTTTGGCCTATTTGGTCATTTGGCCTATTTGGTCATTTTGGCCTTTTTGGTCCTTTTGCCTATTCGGTCATTTTGGCCTTTTTGATCAGTTTGACCTTTTTGGTCATTTTGGCCTATTTGGTCATTTGGCCTATTTGGTCATTTTGGCTTTTTTGGTCCTTTTGCCTATTCGGTCATTTTGGCCTTTATGGTCATTTTGGCCAATTTGGTCATTTTGGACTTTTTGATCATTATGGCCTATTTGGTCATTTTGGCCTATTTGGTCATTTGGCCTATTTGGTCATTTTGGCCTATTTGGTTATTTTGGCCTATTTGGTCATTTTGGCCTTTTTGGTCCTTTTGCCTATTCGGTCATTTTGCCTTTATGGTCATTTTGGCTAATTTGGTCATTTTGGCCTATTTGGTCATTTTGGCCTATTTGGTCATTTGGCCTATTTGGTCATTTTGGCCTTTTTGGTCCTTTTGCCTATTCGGTCATTTTGGCCAATTTGGTCATTTTGGACTTTTTGATCATTTTGGCCTATTTGGTCATTTTGGCCTATTTGGTCATTTGGCCTATTTGGTCATTTTGGCCTATTTGGTTATTTTGGCCTATTTGGTCATTTGGCCTATTTGGTCATTTTGGCTTTTTTGGTCCTTTTGCCTATTCGGTCATTTTGGCCTTTATGGTCATTTTGGCCAATTTGGTCATTTTGGACTTTTTGATCATTTTGGCCTATTTGGTCATTTTGGCCTATTTGGTCATTTGGCCTATTTGGTCATTTTGGCCTATTTGGTCATTTTGGCCTATTTGGTCATTTGACCTATTTGGTCATTTTGGCCTTTTTGGTCCTTTTGCCTATTCGGTCATTTTGCCTTTATGGTCATTTTGGCTAATTTGGTCATTTTGGCCTATTTGGTCATTTTGGCCTATTTGGTCATTTGGCCTATTTGGTCATTTTGGCCTTTTTGGTCCTTTTGCCTATTCGGTCATTTTGGCCTATTTGGTCATTTTGGCCTATTTGGTCATTTTGGCCTATTTGGTCATTTTGGCCTTTTTGGTCCTTTTGCCTATTCGGTCATTTTGGCCTATTTGGTCATTTTGGGCTATTTGGTCATTTTGGCCTATTTGGTCATTTTGGCCTATTTGGTCATTTTGGCCTATTTGGTCATTTTCCACTTTGGTCATTTCGGCCATTTGGGCCATTTCAGTCATTTCAACCATTTGGGCCATTTCAGCCATTTGGGCCATTTCGGTCATTTTAGCCATTTGGGCCATTTCAGTCATTTTGGCCATTTCATCCATTTCGGCCATTTCAGCTATTTCGGCCATTTCAGTCATTTCAGCCATTTGGGCCATTTCAGTCATTTGGGCCAGTTCAGTCATTTCAGCCATTTCGGTCATTTGGGCCATTTCAGCCATTTCACACATTTCAACCTTTTCAGTCAATTCAGCTATTTCGGCCATTTGGGCCATTTCAGTCATTTCGGCCATTTGGGCCATTTCGGCCATTTCGGTAATTTGGGCCATTTCAGCCATTTCAGTCATTTCAGAAATTTGGAGCATTTCAGTCATTTCGGTCAATTCGACCATTTGGGCCATTTCGGCCATTTAGGCAATTTCTGACATTTCGGCCATTTCAGCCATTTCGGTCATTTGGGCCATTTCAGCCATTTCACACATTTCGGCCTTTTCAGTCAATTCAGCTATTTCAGCCATTTGGGCCATTTCAGCCATTTCGGTTATTTGGGCCATTCCAGCCATTTCAGTCATTTCAGCCATTTCAGTCATTTCGGTCAATTCAACCATTTGGGCCATTCAGCCGTTTGATCATTTAGACCCGTTCGGCCAAATATATTTTCATCTCGGAAACTATCTCATTTTTCGGGATAAAAAGTAGTTCTTGGCCACCCTCGGTATTAACATAACATATGTACCCAGTTTAAGCCAAATCGGCTCAATAGTCTTTCCATAAAAGGATAACAAACAGTGAGACAAATATACTTGTGGAATTTTTTTCGTGGAACCTTAAAAACGTAGCATAAGTTACTTCTTATAACATCAGCTATCTGCCAATGAAAATTACGTCAAAATCGATTCAGCTGTGTCAGAGATTAGCCGGAACATCCAGACACACAGACAGACAGACAAAAATTCTATAAATAGCATTTTCGGAATCTCCTGGTCCGATTTTTTTAGATTTTATTTTGAGATTTCAAACAGGCACTTCACTTTTATTTATCTGTATAGATAAGAACTATAAAATAAATAATAATAGATATAAATAATAGTTTAAAAAAAAACTAAAAAACACGCTTTCATAAAAAATCCAACTAAAAAACAGAAAATAAAATGTAATAAATTTGGTTTCTGATGAATGGGGTCTTAAAAAAAAGCGTGGGATGTATTCAAAGCGCTTTTTCTTCTTCTTTAATATCTTAAAAAGCGCTTTTTTGGAACTATTATTTATTTTTCATTTTTTACTTGAATTTTTTTTAATGTTTTTAAATACAAGCTTTTGAGATCCTACATATCATGTAGCAGCAGAGTGCTAACCAAGACAAGTAAAACGAGCCCAAACACGACGGGTCTATCTTGTTTAGTACAGGAGTTCCTATGGCCATCTTCCGACTCCACCATCAGATCAGCTCCATGGTACCATATTATTGCATTGTCACGCGATATAAACATACGAGCCCAAACACGACGGGTCTATCTTGTTTAGTACAGGAATTCCTATGGCCATCTTCCGACTCCACCATCAGATCAGCTCCATGGTACCATATTATTGCATTGTCACGCGATATAAACATACGAGCCCAAACACGACGGGTCTATCTTGTTTAGTACAGGAGTTCCTATGGCCATCTTCCGACTCCACCATCAGATCAGCTCCATGGTACCATATTATTGCATTTTCACGCGATATAAACATACCAGTCTAAACACGAAGGGTCTATCTTGTTTAGTACAGGAGTTCCTATGGCCACCTTCCGACTCCATCATCAGATCAGCTCCATGGTACTATATTATTACATTGTCATCGACCTTTGACAGGTGTTCAACTTTGAATTAAATCTGATCGTTCAAAGTAGGACAAAATCGAGCTCAAAGGGGAAGTTTACAAACATACATACATACATACAGGTGAAGCTAATAAAAGCGTGTTAAAAACATAATAGGGCTAAATAAAAAAAATTGTTAGAAAAGGAAAATGGAGCGAGCACTTGAACAATGAAACTTCATATTTCTAACTATCCATGTGTCTGTGAATTTTAATGTTACCGGTAAGATTGATTTAAATACATTTTATTGTCAATAGCATTATTGTCCAGATAATGAAATATAAAAATTTAGAAAAGTATTTTTATTGCATTTTATAAAATTATTTAGGAAGAGAAAAAGAGCATTTTATCAACTTTCATATAAAAATAAAAAAATCTTTTAGATCAAGTGAAACTAGTAGGGTTCGAACCCACACAGCTTGTGATTTAGACCAGACCTCTACCGTATACGCCAAATAAGTATAGCGCGATCGCTTCAAAATTCTCGTTATGATTGCTCCTTCATTTATTTAATATTATTTTTTAGTAGCGGAGCTACAAAAACCGACATGACCGTTGAGTACGAAGCCGCCCGGCGTTCTGATAAATTCCATACATTGGAACTGGCAGGCGTGATTTTTGCAGTCATTTTTCATAAAATAATTAATTATGGAAGTAATTCGCTATAACCGAATAAAAGAATAAAAGATTGTATTCGTTATAATATGATATGTTACTGTTATTTATTTTAGCGATGTACGATTAACAGTAATAACAATAACCAAGATTGAATAACTCGTTTAGAGGTTACTTTGCAATTATTTTCTATCGAGAAAATTTATCGTAAATGCGTTCTGAGTACGAAGTTTACGTCAGAAATATGATCAAGATTGACATATATTTTTTTCACCGCAATTAAGTGTGTATAACTACTGTAAAAATGGTTGAGAAATCGATCTAAAAACGCATTCTGTCTCTTATCTCGCTGTTAAAAATAACAGTAAAATTAAAGTAGTGGAAAATTTTCAACTCCCATTATTATTATTATTTTATCGTTGGAGCACAGCAAACAGGCTGACGGCCCAACTGTTATGGAAAGTGATAACCATCGCCTATGGACATTAGCAAAACCAGAGGTCCTATCAACGTGCAGCCGGCCTTGAAGTAGAAACTGGAACCTAGCCACTGATGCAGGAACACAACTCAAAGTTGTTATGGTGGCATACTTTAGACCAGGGGTGGTAGCCATACAGTACAGAAAATACCCTACCACCTGTCTGTGGGTTGTTTTATCGCCTCTTACGACAGGCTGGTCGGCCGCAGAAATTAGTATTCTCTTTCCGTCCTGCACAGAGAGGATTTAAGCTGACAATGGACGAAGTTTGTATAAGAAAGTACTGTATAAAAATATTTCATATTTCAAACAAATTTAATCAATTTCCACTTATTTATAAAGCTTGGTAGAAAATCTAACTGCATTACATTAAAATAGCTTAGTTTTTGTTAGGATAACAAATGTACATCTTTCTATTTTATACAAAGTCTAACCTTTTCAAACCTTATTTATGCCTTGACAAGGGACCGTCTGGGGATTTGAGTGTTTGTAGCATTCCCAGCAAACTTGTGTCATATCTAACACACCTATTACGAGATGTTCAGAAAATTATCCATATTTAATTCGCGTCTATTTTCTTTTAAAACGTGCTTGATTTATAACTTTCTGATGTTACTAATAATATTTTACGACTTCATGTCAAGCTTTTTAATTTCAATATAATAATTATGAAAGAAGAGTCCTACGAATGAGAATTCTACAAAATGATTTTGTTTTTGAAAATTCCCTTGTTTTTGTTGTCTGGAAAACAAAAAAAGTGAAATCGAAAATTTTAGAAAAACTGTTAAAGAAATTGTCGTTAAAAGTGTTTTCATAAGTTTTAAAAACACAATTTTTACTTCTTTTAGAGCTAATATCTCGCCACCTATTGACTTATTTTGTATATATAAGAAGTATTCGATCATAGTGTATAATATGTCTTACACCAACCAGTATATCTTAGATACGTGTCAATTTTTCAAAGTGATTTTCTAGAAGTGACCGCTGTAGAGTCCCTGAGTAACAACACGTCACATGATTATGTACAGTGCAGAAAAATTTATCAACTTTTTGTTACATGTATAATGTCTACCTGTAATCTTCGTCTTTTTTGAAGCGAAATTTCTATATAGACGGGCGTATTAGGTTTTTTCTGTCACGGAAAAGCGCTACGGCCGCGTGGAGGGGCGGCATAAGTTTAGACTAGACGTGGTGAGAGGGGGCATAAGTTTAGACTAGACTATGGATGCGTTTTTGGTTCCGGATCGAATTCAGTTTTTTGCATTGCATATGCATTCATTAAAATGTACCTTTTTTTTGAAGACGCTGGGGGAATGTCTTTTCTTGGGACACCATCCTCGGGCCTTCCCTTCCCCCCGAAGGCTTGCCGAGGGATGTGTGGGACTCTTGATCGACCGTATGCCCCCATGACCTCCGAACGGAGAGCAAGGGGGATGGTCGGCCGTCAAACTACCCACTAAACCTAACCTGCGCCCCTAAAATGTACCTAACCCAACCAAATCATAATTTGCAGTAAACCTGCGAAACATCGAAATGTGTGCTGGAACACATAGTAGAAGTGAAAATTCAACGGACAAGTGGAAAAAGGAATCGCAACAAAATATTAACTTGAAAGTTTACGTTGCGATTCGTTTTTCCAATTTTGTAAGTTGAAGTTTCGCTTCTACTATGTGTCCCAACACATATTTTTTAATGATATCATTACAGTATTTGCATATATCGCGGGCTTCAAACCAGAGGGGCGTATACGCAATAGCCAAACTTTTAAGGAGATACAAAAAACTTAATCAGTTTTTTTTCAATGGATCTCTATAACTGAAAATTTGCATGTGTCTATTAAAGTACTTCCTTTATTACGTGAAATGCTATTTTTTTGTAAGTATTTCAGAACTCGCAATATTGCACATACATCTATTTGGCTCGACAATTTTAGGAAAATCTTATGTCATTTCTTTTCAGAAAATGCTTTTATCGGATGGACGTATAATACAAAACTTTTGTTTGCAATGAAATATTTAAAAAAACATCTGAACTTAGTACAAGTATCTTAAAGTGTCATTAATAAATATTTTTTCTTTAATGAAATCAGCAGTATATCTACAATTTTTGAAGATAATACGTCCAACTGGTTTGTCAAAAATATAAAATTAGTTTCGTTCTAAGACAGACGTAATGACTATTTCAGGTTATTTTTTTCTAGGATGGTAGTGAAATAAAACAGGACATTCAAAAATTGTTTAAAATATTATTTAAAAAGGAACTTGTTTAACAAATAAACTTTTAAAAGCAAACAAAATCTTAGCATAATTAACACTAGTAATTAAAACTAGTATTTCAATGATAATAATTATTGTTTCTTTGGTCCCAATCAGCATTCTAAAATCTTCATAATCTTAAAGCTTAGCATAGTATTACAATTGAGTATTAAATAAAAGTAATTTACATAAACTACTATAAAAATATGTAAGATGAAAAACATGAAGGACGCATTACAGCTTAGCTGCACTTAGTAAGTACTTTCCCTTTAGTTACATGCAATGCAATTAAAATTTAGGGCACGTACAAGCAAGCGCTTAATCAATTTGCATCCAACCCTGAGCAAGCAAAGGTTAGAAGTTCAAATATTTAAGTAAGTAACTATCAAATGTACTTATTAATTCGTTTTCCCTGACCGACGTCTTAAATAGGAGGCCCGTGTTGCAGATAACTCCAATTCGTCATCATCTTGACGAGGATTAGTCCGAGACAACGATCCTAAAACAGACTGAACAGGTAGATTTTTGTAGTAGTAGTGATGATTCTTGGGTATCGTTCCATCCTGACACAGTGCCATCAGGTCTGGGTGTTTTACTTGTTTTACTAAAATTTGTCCAGGGTACAGTTTTGTAATATGCGAATTATGTTTCGATCTTGTCACTTTCTCCTTTCATTTTACCTCTGAATTCTTCCCAGTAATCAAGTTTAAAAAAAAACGAATGGGGAATGTCTTTTTTAAATCGTAACCATCTTACGTTAGCCCATTTCAAAACAGTTCCATCGATGGCTTTCATTGTATTTGGAATAATAGTACTTCGCAGTGCTTTGAAATCCAAAAAATCTGTGTGTTCCATAACTTTAACTTTATACGGATTGTCTTTACGGGCTAGTCGTATGACATTCTGCCAGTCGTCAGGGGTGTAGATTTTGGCATACTCAGAAGCTCGTTCAATTGTCGAGTGCATATTGTCGCATTCCATGTAGGTGTGTCCGGGTTCAAGAAACTTATAGTCAATAACTCTAATATTATCATTATCAGGTGATGTAATGATGTAATTGAGCATAGCTACAAGCACAGAATTTCTATTCTGCCCTGGACAGCAGTCACAATATAATATTAGATGATGGACGTTGGAAAGATTTGAGATGTAATTATAGAGACATGTTGATACTTCGTTTGATCCGCGATTGCCTTCATATTCCGGCCAAAAATAACAATAACCTTGTTTAGTCACTGCATTGTGAATAGTGAAATTCATGCTACCTAAGTTTCGTTTATAAAATACAGGCTTTCCTAAAACTAAAGGACAATATAGCACTGCTTGAAAGTCAAAAGTACAAACATGCAAGCGACTATCTTCTATTGCTTTAATTTTATGCGATTTTTTTTCTTCCTGTGCATAGTCAATATTTTCTGTTAACATGCTCTTCATATTCTTCTTGTTTCTCATTTTGTTCGTTCTTCTTCAGTTAATTGCTCATATTTGTTACACCAACACTGGTCCTTTCTTGGTTTGTGGAAACCTATATTCTTCTCTAAAATGAGTTCTTTTTACGAAGTTTTTCCAATGAGTTTCTTTTGATTCTCCAAACAATGCTGCTTAATTCATACATTTTTTCTTTGTTAAGAATTGTTTCCAAGTAAATCTTTTTAGTATCTTTACGACACCGATGAGAAGGCACTTTTGGAAATGAATCTATGTGATCATTAGCGAACTTCATGCTGTCTTCGTCAAATTTGTTGGACGGTGTGTGATGGCCTCTTTTGTCAGGAGAAGGAACATTACCTAGTCCTCGGCGCGTTTTCTTTAAAGCAGTACGGACCATCTTTGATACTGTTGCTTCAGTTGAAAACACGTTAGATACTATAAAATCCCTTTGTCTTTCAATACTACTCAAACCCCAAAATGACAAATGAATATTTTGTCTTATAGTATTATTAATGTTTGTATGACAAGCTCGTTGAAATTTACAATTTTCAGTGCTACACATTATTGACGGTACATTCTTTCCTTGACTTGATATATTCACCGCTATTTTTCTTCGTTTTTCTAATGTTTTTCTTCCAATTTTCTGGTATTTTTCTTTTGCATCTTTTCACTTCTTGACCATCAAGGTTACTTTCAAGTGTGGGCGATTCTTCTACTTCTTTTGAATTAATAATGCTGCCTGGTGGTACAATTTGAACCAATAATATCATACTCATCACCGATAAAGCCTAAATTTTCCATTTCGGCTATTGTCACTCGTTGTTCTGTTGTAAGTGGCGATTCTCTTTGTACCTCTGTATGTGAAACAGTCATTGGTGAAAGCATACGTGCCGGATGCTCGGAATGCAAAATCTCTATTTGCTCTTCAACCGAGATTGATGACGACTCATGATTTGATTGAGTCCCTAGAAAAGCTCAACAATTAACAAAAATTAAAATAATACTCACCATGTAACGCTAAACGAAGAATATTTTTGCTCCGATTAATTGTTGTGTCCGATTTCTATCACTATGTTCCGCCCGTCCACTCTATACGGCCGACTATTGAATACTGCGAGTGCGCGGGTGGAGAGAGAGCGGTGCGAAATCAATGGTCGTATGCGCATACGTCTTTTTGGCATGACATTTTATAGGCAATAAAAATCAAATTCGAAAGTCGTATGTACATATGTCAATATGGCACGATATTATATTGGTAGGTCATATAGAAATCGATAATCGTAGGTACGTACGTCTTTGTGGTTCGATACCCAATTCGTCATTCGTAGTTACGACCACGGTACGTCTTTCTGGCATGAAAATAATATCTGACTTAAGTTATACTTCACCCGCCCCCTTCACTAGACCGCCCTTTGTACATAACTAGATATAATTTTAGTCTTAAGTTCATGTTTGTATTGGTGTACAATAAAGAGTTATCTATCTATCTATCTATACTTCAGTTATACGTCTAAAAGTATTTTATTAATATCTTCCAAAGTAATTGACCTACTATTATGAAAAAAACAGAGGTGGTGTATCGATAAAAATATAAATGATAGACATAATAAAAAAGAAACGCATTTTTTTTATACGCCCCTCTGGTTTGAATCCCGCGATATATTAAATATTTTTTCTTAATTTTTATCCATATGTACTAAGTAGTTTCCAAGAACAAATACATACAGACGGGCACGATGGCTTAAGAGTTCTGTTTTTGCCAAAATAGCTGCACGTTCCTAAAAAGGCTAATAGGAGTACCAGTTAAATATTATTATATAACAGCAATTCTAAACTACATCATATTATTATCTCAGCCATCAATCGTAACTTAATGAGCTTTTCCACATTTAATTGCGTTCGTTTTAATTATCCTTTTGTGGCGTCTCTTAAATAAAGCAATCAACATAATTAAATATTTAAGTACCCCGATAGCCCTTTAGTTAAAACAAGCGTGCCTCTGACAAGGGTCAACCGCACGCATGGTATAAAACTTCACAATGATTAGGCAAGACAACCTATCAAGTACTACTTGCTTGATTAATTAACACGTACGCTCTTTGGTTTTTGACCTCTCTTGTAGTGTATTAAATTGTATTTAAATGATTAAATTGTAGGAAGAGTCGAGTAGAAATCGTTTGTTTGACGACCAGGGTCTCCAAATTGAGATTTAGAAACTTCAATTTGATGAATTTATGATAAGATCCAGACTATCGTTATTATTCATTACATTTTAGTGCATGGTTCGAATTTTACACCCTATAGGCAAAGTTTGCACCTACCTCGAAATTTTATGACATTTAACAACAAAAAAATCCGGAGTAAATCCCTAATCTGGAAACTATGTTGACGACTACGATCGTCTTGGATGATATATGGTTTGAGTTGAAAAGGGAATGTTAAGGCGGTTTGGTCATGTAGAGAAAATCAATGAAAGTAGCGTCACAAAACGGGAATGATAGGAATGTTAATAGCAGAGCTGGTTTCGGTAGACTCTGACGTGCATTGGTAAGCAAGACGAAGACGATCAAATAGCAAACGCGTTTAAAAAAAGTCAGGTAAAAAGCACCTGAAATAAACGGACATGTATGAAGAAATTAATGAAAGTAGATGAACCGAAAGTTGTTTGTCAAGATCGTCGCAAATGGAAAGATCCTTCGACTCTGCCTAACTCCATAAGAAATATTCTTTATTTCAATTATATAATATTCGTTTCTTTCTGAAAGAACATAATGCAGTTCACTTTGAAAAATATACTAAGGGCCGCTTGCATAACGTTCCTTAAATTTATTTAAGAAACACTAAACGCATTTAACACCCTTAAATACGATTAACCTCTTGCACAAGGCACAATTTGTCGATAAATATGTTTAAACAACTGTCAATATGTTTTGTGTAAAACGTATTTAGGCAGTTTAATATGATTAACTAATTTTATTTAAAGACGATCGTTATGCAAGTGGCCCTTAGTCTAATAAAAGAGATCGAGTATAGTCATACAACATTCACGTAAGCTAACTTGACTACATACTTGAAACCAGTTTACATGATTAATTTTATTTGATAATATAAATTTAAACTACTGAAGTCCAATATATTTTTGTTGTTTTATAAAATTATACCCAATTACTCTAAAAGAAGTTTTGGCACTAAGAGCACATCTATCTAAGATAATATGCGAAACTAATAAATTTTTGTATCTCATAATTTAATTCTTTACTTTATGACACTAAGGTAATTGAGTAGCCAAATAAGAATTCTGAAACTTTTAATGATGATTCCCTGAAATGTGATTTTATTGTGGGCCTTAAAAAGAACTAAAGCGCTTTCAACTGTCATAAACATTATTATCCTCAAAGAAAAGACATAAATATCTCAAGAGGCTTCGCTGTCGGAAGCACAAATAAAATCCGCTCAATTGTATTGTGCAAAATACAAAAGCACTTGTTGCTTGGTGCAGTTTCTTTATGTGGATGTCATTTTTACAGCACTGGGCAGATAATCCACACAAGAGCGTCGTCTATGATTATCTAGTTGAATTTTATGTCAATCCTCACGCTATAGTGTTGTACTGTGAGGCATTAATTACTTTACTGCATCGACAAACAGAGGTTTCTGTTTTTTAACCATCATTGGCCTTGCTTGACATATTTTCGGTGATCATATTCTTTATAACATCCCAATTTTCCTTCTTTTCCGAGCATGACATCCAGCATTGTAGTTGTCGATATGTTAACTGCTAAATTTGTCTGGGCTAACCCTCTCGGCTCTTCGCATCTGGTGCATTCTAAACTAGCCTGCGTCGCCGTGTACACTTTTTCCCAATCAGGACCTCTGACCGTTTCATCTTTATATCAATCCATACCTAAATCTGTATCCGTCAGTTGATCTAAAGATATAATCTTATCAATATTCTTACTTAAAGTATTGATAACTTGTTTAGTTATGTTCTTAGCTATGGTGGTTTTTGAGAATAAAGTAGCTACGTATAGGAACCTCTATACGTAGTTTTATATAGAGCGATGCTTCGATATTACTTATAATGTTTAATGGGTGAGTAATCACTAGTGTGAGCTTATAGTTTACTCAAAGCGCATGTCAAGCTCAACTATTGTTGAGGGAAGTACAAATAATAAATAGGAGAAGTTGTTTTATTGATGTATTAGAGAATAATGAATTATGTAACATTAAACTTAAAATCTATACAGAAATCTTATCGCTTACATGATTTGCAAAACCTTATCTGATCCATGTTCTATCCCATGTAATAAATTATACATGTTAAGACATTGCACTTATTAAAACTTCTTTATCTTCAGCCAATCAATGTCCACTATTGGATGTAGGCCTTCCTAAGTTTGCGCCACATATCCCGGCCTCTAGCTTCCTCGTTTATATAGGTGCGCATTATAATGGAGGAAAATGCCATAGTCACGACGCTTGCCATGCGGGTCGGTGACCGTAGTACCGACTTAGTCAGATTGGAGATGTTGCTGCCTATCTCCAATCAGGGGTCTCCAAAGCCAGTCAAATCTGAAGGTCTTGGTCAAGTGAGTAATCCTAATCTTATTATAGACATAAATATGATTATTTTATGTAGTTTAAAACTTCGCTTCTTTATTAGATATTTCAAAAACAAGCGTATCATTTTGTTAAAACTGTAGCTCAAAAATACTACATAAATTACTTGAAAAATAATTGAAATCTCTTCTGCCAGAAGCATAAACTCGACCCAATAACTGAACAATACCACTTGTTGGACTGCAGCGAACCCAAGTGCTGTTACGACAAGTTTTTCGTGTATATTTGTTTGTTTATTACATTGAAGTGCTTCAGTGGAGACCCTCGGGTCTTTGTTATCGCCATTTTTATCCCCAGCATTGTTGTGAATTCCATGATTAAGGCGACGTTTTTAAGAGGAATTTAATGGGTGAAGTGGCATTGTTTGTTTGGCATAAAGTGCTTAAGTACTCGGCATAATTAAGTTTTCATTTAGAAAGTAATTATTAGTTAGGTTAAACATTTTCATTAATTTTGTAGTTTATTGAAGATTTTGAATAATTTTATCATTATTCACAAATATTTTAAGCTAGGATATATTTATACCTATAATATTAAATCGAGTTATATTTTTTTTACCGTATTAATTTTGTTGAATCCTCACAATTTATCTAATGTGGGTAATTTTATAAGTGCCGCTAGCTCTCGGTTTCGCTGCCATTGCGTGGTGGCGAAACCAGTCTCCAACGCACGTGAGGTCTGTCCGGACGTTCCGTTTTCTCCGTGCATGTGAACGTTTTCACATCCCATTCTTGGAGCCTTTTATTGAACTTTACATACAAGCTGTGCTTGCTATTTTGTGTGAGTGTGCCATTCGAGGACCTGTTCGTGCCGTGCACCTTCAGGAGCTGTCTATCTGCCCCATTGGAGGTGGATTCCAAGGTTAGTGGTGCTTATTACCCCATTGGTTTTTGTGCAGGATTTGGCATACCTCTCACTTTCTCATATATAAACCTATACAGTCCAATTATTACTAGAACCAGCGAAGCTGTGTATGGATCCGTGATCCAGCATTGCACAAATTTACACATCAGACGAAGCAATTACGATTTTAAATAATATAATTAATTTTAAAGATGGAATTAGAAATTTAACAAAATGAAGTTCTCATCAAAATGTTATTATTTGCTCTGAAAACCTTTAGATTGACGAAAAAATGTGTGAAAATCGACATTTCGTCGTATTGACGTATTGACATCGTATTGACATAATATTTATGTGATTCAAACTTAACGAGGGTGATTGTTTATATAATTTTGTCTCTTTAATGTGAAGTTAGTCTTTAGTTTCTCAATTCTATTCACTTACAGCATTAATTTTAACTTAAATTTCCCTGGGGTCTAAATGATACTGATCTACAATGAGTATATCACATTGAATATCTATCTACAATGTGTAGGTCACATTGAATATCCTGTAAACAACAGCGTTATAGCTTGTAGATTAGGTTTGCTTTGATTCACATTAATTAGTTTAATGTTGAATTCAGAACTAGGGTGCTCTCACCCTTCTTGTAGTTTGCGTCGAGTTATCTCGTTTATGGTTTGCACTTAATACTGATCGTCGTTTAGGTATCACTTCTGATTATTGTTTCTGAAACTGATTGTGAATCTGGGAATTAGTCTAGCTTTTAGTTTAAACGAGCTTCTGGTTTTAAAGAAAACAATAACTTTAAAAAGATAAACTTAAAATGATAGATGCCTAACGATAAAGAGCACTTAACAAAACATAAAAATATGGGCTAATCAAGTTGTTAGGTTTTGTACTCATCGATTTAAATACGATTCCGTTTATAAAAGAATGTGTTGTTTTTCATTAGGAATAAAAATATTAACTAACTGCTGTTAAATACCAGCTAGATATCAGTGAGTGACATTAATCACCTACCCTCAAGTAAACCTATAATTTATTTTGAATCCCTTAACCAATTGAGATTAACTACAGACAATATAAACTCACTTTTAAATATATACAATCCATCCATACATAAAACTTAATACATAAAAATAAAAACGTGGAAAATTTAAATCGAGGTGCAGATTGCGCAGATTGGACGAATGTATCAAAGTCATGTGTCATCTTGATTATACTGGCCCCATGTCTGTAACTTTCCCCAAAAAAAAAATCATACCTGTGAGAGTCAAGATTCTTTCAATTGGCATATGGTCAAATATCCGTAGTTCTTAAAATTCACATTGAAACAGTTTCGCGCAAATCAACAGTGACTCAATATTGAGGTTACGATACCAATTCGATAGAATTGCCAATTTGAGTTACAGACCCGGAGCCTACAGTCAAAGTATCGGTACACAGTTATAATATTATCCTATTGTCGTTGCTTCTTATTACGTGAGCAAAATTTTAAATTATCAGACGTTTTAAACGTCTGATACCACTTCAAACGTCTGAAGAAGGCTTTCGTTACAAACATACAGGTGAAACTAATAAAAGCTTGCTAAAAATAGAAATTTCCAATGCATTAAAGCACATGTATTTCCTATTGTCTTTACTCACGTCACTTATATATTGTATTTATCTTTTCAAGACAACAATAAGGAAATACGATGAATCGATATTCAACGGCACAATTGCAATTATTCAAAAAGTTCCTCAGAATCCACTCAAAGAGAACATTATGACCTAACTCTTAGCCGGTACATTTCCATCGGAAGCTTTTAAGTAAATTGCTCTGAACATTCGTATTTAATCAAACAGCAATATCTTAGTATGAAGCCATTCAATATCAATATTGTTGTCTTATGACGCTATAAAGACTCGAGGCGGCGTTAAGTCAACTCAAATACTGACACATTGTTTTATAGTTTCTATTTTAAAGATATTAGATAGTATTTTTCTAATGTTGTTTACCTTCAATGCTTTAAAAATAATGAATAACGTTGTAGTATTATATTGTTACATACCGACAAAGAAATGCACATCTGGTTTATTACCTTTCCCGCATTTGGAATTCTTTTGTTTACTTCGTGTTTAAAATTCTCAATTAGACAAAAGCCTATTGTTATTGTACTTGTTTCCCCGTCGCAAGTGTGCAGATTACGTTTTCTTGGAAAAACTCAGTCATGGCAGTCGATTGTTGTATTGTACAGCTTACTATAAAACAATGCCCGAACAGAGGGGTGAGGTAGTCAAGCGAGGATTACGATCAAAGAAAGACGTACATTCTATGAGCGATATAGTGACGGACTTTGCGCGTGTTATTGAATCGTGCAGTTTGTACTAGTAGCGTCTAGTTATATTTCTACCTATGTTATACGTGTTTGTATAGTTCTAATAAATTCTATAGTAATTCCAAGGGCACTTTAATTCGAGTCCTGTAGCTTGTAACAATATTGCATTATTAGTACTCTAGAATACAATACAATAGAAAACACTTTATTGCTCAACACATAAAATAAACAATTTACAGTAGTCACATTAAACAGTAAAAGTAGGAGCAATGGGCGGCCTTATCGCTTCAGAGCGATCTTTTCCAGACAACCCGGACTATGGATTTTATGAACGGGAGATTCGCAAGTGTTTACGGTGGTATGCAAATGAAATACATATATAAATAGGATATATAAATAGGATATATAGTGGATGTTTTAAATTTTTCTTGGGTATTATTAAATCTAAAGTTTTCAATTAAAACATGATTATGACTTTCTTGATTTGCTTTCTTAAGATTAGTTAGCTGGTCATATTTAAGGAACGTCCATTTTAATCGTGAGTTGGATGTCTACTAATCTTATAAAAGTTACTTCGAGTCTATTGTAAATTACCAATAAAATAGTCAAATTTAAGTTCACGTAGAGAAGGCTAAAACTGGTACCTAATATAATATCTCAATAATAAATTCAAATGTAGTCGCTTGAGAATACATGGCTCTAGTAAGAACTTTTTTTTTTTTTAATATAATATACTAAATTTATCAATTCCAGAAAATAATCAACTTTTACATTATAAATTTTACATTGAATATAATATTATTATATAACTTTTTAAATATAGATATTTATGTTAACTATTAAAATACACAATACTTATAAAGTTTTATTTGATGATTTTGACTTCTTTTTGATAATTAACAAGTGTTGCAATCGTTTTGTTACATGCAACTATTGCTTAACATCTAAATCAATTGTAACAATGTTCCGTTGTCTTTAATTTGCCATACATGAGTCCGGTCCCTAAGCATTATCTTCATTAGGCCCTTGAGCCTAGGTCCTTAGATTCCATAATAGACCATCAAAACTTTACGAGGACGACAGGGCGGTCCGATACAAACCATAAACTGTTTTACTGGCTTCCTTTATATGTTATCAAATGAGATTATATTCTTTACAATCGTATCATTTATCCGTACAATTTTGGAAAGTTTCGATAGATTTTATGGTTATAGTTTTATAGGATATTGAAGATATCGTTCCCTGATATGATAGTTGAGGGCCGGTATTCGGAAAATATTTAGAATGGGCGGTAGGAATTCTTTAGTCATAAAAAGAGCTGCAAGATATTGAGACCCTTTTATTCACGGTACAAAATAGGTTACAATGTTTTGTTTTTGTAGCAAAGGCCAATAGGGTGATTTATCTAAAGGATAGGTTAGATAATCAGTTATGTCACTAGATCAATTTAGTTCAAAAAATTACACAGATATAATCTTTACCGCACTTGGACTAACCTTTATCGAGAGAAACCAAGTATGTGTGCGACTAACTTATGCCCGGTTTCTGAGGTTACCAGTTATGAGTTCAATAACAATTGATTCCCTAATATTATGTAATAGATAAACTATGTTAACTGTTAACCTGCAACTAGTACTAAAACTCACCACTAGATGGATATATTTAAGGAGGTTCTATTATTTATTTACATCAAACAAAAACGTCAACAACAAAACGTAAAACAAAAGATATGTAACAAATAAACGCCTAATATTCGTCAGTTAAGTTGAACCTAGTTTAACTATCGTACGATGATGAGTTGAGGAACGGAATTTTATAAGTTATTGAACTCATAGCGGTAACGGACAGAAAAAATACACTTAAAAGTACCTCAGATATTGGGTATTAACAATTTTTATCTCTTAAATTAAATTATTTTTAAAAATAGATGTTAACTTCATTGTGTGTGCGTGTGTAAATATATAATAAGGTGGATTTATATGATATTATATAATAAGTTTTCAGATTTTTGGTAATCAAGTTGCAAAAGCTACTTTTGTGTGATTGCTTTGATATCATGTTGTTTAAATATACAATGTCAATCAACAATCATGTACCTTGTTGTACAGCACAGAACTGATGACATAAAATTGACGTTTGGCAAAACTAGTATTATGCAGGATGCAGGCGCGTATTATTTTGGTTTGACGTTTGTTCGTTCGGGTAAAGAGATATTTCTGTGTTATCTAACAATTAATTCAAGTATATAGAGCTGACGTACACTAACCACCTGAAATTCCATTCTGAAAATAATTGTTGGGTTGGGCACCTATCTAAAAGGTTTTTTTGTTATGACTTTAAGCACAGCCCTTTGGGCTCTTTCTAATTTGAGAAACATGGTTTTTTCTGCTCTACCCCATACTGAATATAATATACCTAATTGAATATAATATACATAATAAAAGCCATATTAATAAAAAGAGAAATTAAACAAATTTGAATTTGTTTCAATAGAAACAAAAGCTTTGCTATATGAGTTAATTGCTAGATTTGATTCTACACAAAACATACAATACTTTCTTAGTCTTAACAAATTTCAGTAATAGCGACTGCTGTGTTGTGAGCAATAGAAATCTAGTTTTCAAGCGGATTAGTTTCTTTTTGGTGTGTAAACCTTATGTATATTCGTATCATCATCATATATATTATATGTTAATTAGATTATGCATATTCGGACAAATAGGAAAATATGAGTAGTGGATAAATGTGGGTTGTTAGCGCTTCCAAAATGTATTATGCAGACCACGCTGCCACAGTGACTAAAAGATTTAGTGTCAACCTCGAAATCACATTGACACCGGCAAGCTGCTCTCGTTTGGTCTAAAGCACGGGCAGTAGATATGAGCGTCCTCGAAAGGATATGGTCAGAAAATCACTATACATTTTTATCATAATTGTATGACGCGGGTAATACTCCCGAGTACCAAACACGCATTCCGAAAGAGACATGGGTTCAAATCCTAGCCGGGAAGCATGTAGCACTTAGACAGTTTTATGAGGAGAGACGGCATGTAAAACCTATCAATCTGCCTTGGCGAAGTATGGCGGGTATAGAGTCTATTGCAAAAGGGGAGGCCCGTGCTCAGCAGTAGGATGATATTGACTGTTATTGTAACATTACGTTGTTTGATGCAGTAGAGGGTCGGTCACGTCTGTCACAAGACCGATGGCCGATGGAGGAAACGTCTTCGAGTTAAGATCGCGTCTCGGTAAGCGTAGCGTAGGACGCCCTCTAGCCTAGTGGATCGACTGCCAAGGTAATTGTAAGGTAAATCAATAGGGGGTGGATGAGGAAGGCGAGAGTGCGATATATGGTTCAGACTTTTGGTAGCCTAAGCCAGCATTGGACGTCGACTGGTTACATGAGATACATTTTTACAATATAATACTTAACGGCTAATGTACTGGCCTCTAATTTCAATGGCATTGATTCGAATCCTGGCTGGACAGTATGCATCACTTGGCAGGTGTTTTAATTTAAGAGGATATTATTACAATTAACACATGCTGACAGTGAACAATAGCTTTGTGATAAAGTATAATGTGTAAAGCCCGTCAATACCTCTTGTACAGTCGTGGTGTTTATATTATCCGTAGTTTCCCTTCTCTCAAAATAGTATGCCTAGGAGGTCAAAGTCAGTCATCATGCCTTTATAATGTACATGCTATGTACACCCTTATTTGAAAGTTATTTCCCGCTATCACTTGTGAATTAGAATAATACCCAGATTTGCATCTAGCGAGTTGAACGCCAGTGAAATAGCAGTAAACTGGATTACTGACTTCATTGTTGCTTGAAACTTCGTGCAGCCGTCGCAATTAACAAAAGCCCAACGTTTATTGCAGGGGGCGCTGCACTCACCGCAATGCTTCATGCAATTTTAAACACTCCTGTTTTGTGGCCTTTGTTCCATGGCTCGACTCTTATGTGGAATATTAGTTATTTAATATAATATTGTTTTAGTGCTGTGAATGATATTGCATTCAGAGTAGTTCGCAATGATTTAGTGGCTTGGCCTGGTTAACACGCTAGTTTTTCTGTCAACACTTTAATGTATACCATCACAGAAAACTTACAAACTATTCTAATGGTGTACAATACAATGGGCGGTCTTATCGCTAAGAAGCGGTCTCATCCAGACAACCAGTGGCAAGCATATTGCTGATTAGGAGTGGCGATGGTGGTATACAAAATTATTCTACGTATACTTTCATTTAAATAATAAATATATAAATATACTATATATATAAGGACCTGGCCGGATTTCCCCGTCTTAAAAAATTGTATATTTTTTATTGCGAAGATTTTTTTTTGCTGGAGTACATCAGACAGATTGTCGGCCCAACTGTGATAGAGAATGGTTACCGTCATCTATTTGTAACACTAAAGGAGCTACCAATGTATTGTCGGACTCGTAAATGAGGCTGGAACCTAGCCAGTAATGCCTGAACACAACTCAGGATTGTTACAGTGGCATGCTCTAGACCAGGGGTGGTAGCCATCCAGACGGCCAAATGCCCTACCACCTGGTAGCTAGCTGTGTGTTGCTCTGTCGTTCCCTACGACAGGCCGCCTAGTCGTAGGATTTTGTATTCTTTCTCCGTTCCTGCACGGATAATTCGAATTCGAATATCGACCATTTTGGGAATCTCAGGACTAGAGGAATGGAAAAGGGAGGGGAGAGTGAGACTCTCACACATGGTACAATACCGGAGCAGCTGAAGACGGACCGATTCCTCGTATGACACCGAGCCTGTAAGCAAGATATTAATTCCACCATGACTCTACCAGGTACCTAAATGTGTATAAGCTTGTATTGTGGATATTAGTAAACATACATACTAAAATAACCTCTCATAAAACTCAACAGCATTCCGCGTTGCACATTACCTTCATGTGCCTATTTCAAAAAAAGCCCTTTAATTTTACTTGCTTCTCTCCGCGTTTCCTCATATATAAAAAATTGAGAGCCAAAAAGAATCTGACAATTTTATCAAAACATTAGGTTAGGTTTAACACAATTTCCCCGCGAACGGATTTCTCAAAATGTGAAGCTTCAGAGAAATGTCTCCGGAGAGCGCACTTAATTGGATCTTGTTTATCTCCAAAAATCTTCCATTAAAAGAAAAAAGGAGCGTGTACGGAGATGGCTTAAAACAGTAATGGCATGATCAAAATGAATGACTTAGAAATACTTCACAACAAATTCATAATCCATTTACTTCTTTCGGTTTGTAAATATGGGTAACTTTGTTTGGAAGTATGTTTCTTTCTACTCTTTATCTTAGATTATCATACATTTCTTGTTGATGGATAGAGAACATAACTATAGTTATGTGCGAGCGGAGGTACATACTTAGGATTGGAATAAACACCAGTTTTTAACTAAATGCTTTTATTGAATTACACAGCCGTACGTGATTCTTCTCCGCAGGGCTGCCCATACAAGCACAACTAACGACGCGTTGTCCCGACGATAAGATGTCTCACTCACAATACCGTCGCTGATATCGCGTAGACCACCCCCTGCTACTGCAGTGCTCAACTCTTCTGTATCTCCTCTTAAACTACGCTACACTCCTCCTAGCACACTAAACATTTTACTAAATTCACCGCTTAACTCGTCACTGTATGCTGTTAACTTTTTTCCAACTCTTTTGTATCGCACTTGTCGCTTCGCTATCTTGAACTGAACTCTCCGGTAGGCACGCCTTATGCTGTTTACCCGGAAGAATATTCTGGAATCATAATTTCAATCTTCTTTTCGTTATTCTTTTACTGAAGTAAAACTTGTATGTAGGGGGGGGGGGGGTATTAGAATTTTTTCTGTCACGAAAAAGCGTTATGGGCGTGGTGAAAGGCGGCATAAGTTTAGAGTAGACGTGGTGAAAGGCGGAATAATTAGAGTAATTACAAATGTATATTGTGTAGTATTAGAGTAATTTTAGAGTAAACTGGATGTTTATTTGGTTCCGGATTAAACTCAGTTTTTTTATTTGATAAAATAAAAAATATTTAAATAAAAAATGCATTCATTCAAATTTAACCTAACCAAATCATAATTTGCAGTAAACGTGCCAAAAATGCAAATGTGTGCTGGGACACATAGTAGAAATGAAATTTAAACGGACAAGTTGAAAAACGGATGGCAACATAAATATAGTACATTAACAATCTGCCTTATTGCTGAAGAACAGCCGACAGTCTGATGGCCTAACTTTGATGGAAAGGGCTCCCGTCGCCTATAGACATTAGCAATACTAGAGGTGCTGCCAATGTACTGCCAGCCTTGAAGGAGAAACTGGAACCTAGCCACTTGCCGGCACGCAACTCAAAGTTGTTATGACGGCATACTCTAGACCAGGGGTAGTAGCCATCCAGACAAGAAAATGCCCTAACCTGGCTGTGGGTTCTTTTGTTGCCTCTAACGACTTAGGCTGCCAGGCCACAGGAATTATACATTTCCGTACTTGCACGGATATATTATTCAATAGTGTACTATTATATTGCTAATATTTCTGCGAAAACTAATATTACAAAATAATGTAATTCAATGAAACAGTGAAAATAAACAGACGGTAGATTATCATAAAGTAGAATAAATCTGTTGTCTACGAAAAGTATCGTTAGATTTACTCGTTTTCTTTTTCATAGACGTGACATAACTTTCCTCTTTTACAATTTAGCTTCTTTACTAAAGGGTGAGTTAGATTTTTACGCATTATATAATGACGTGGCTTACAATGTATCTGGATAAGGAAAGTCCGTTGAAGTATGAATATATTATAAGTCCTCAATAGCGGACATGATCTTGAGCGTTCGGACGTCCTAAAGTAATCTGGAAAGTGTATGACGGTTCTTGTGTGCACATTGTTCGGACGCGTCCCGTAATGTGTGATCACGATGAGCAACGTTGCATTAAAAAAAAATAAGCAAGACTCTCTCTGAGCAGCCATCTTGGCGAGTGGACAGATATGTATAATAAACACATAATTTTGGAAAATTAATAATAACCAATGTTAATATGAAGTTGCACAGTCATATTAAAGAGTCTGAGAGAATATATATATAGAAAGTGAATTGTTATTATATTCTGGCTACCGAGGGCTGAACTTTCTGACAGTGTAAGCCAGTCTTGTGACTTTTAGAAAATGGTAGAAATTTCTCTAAGGAAAATACAAGGAGGGATATATTTGAAAAAGGAATAGATGATTCTAGATCAGAAGGTTCAGGAAGAAAAAGACAGAGATAGACAAATGTTTAGAAAGGGGTAAACAGTAAATAAAATAATAACGAAAAGCAGATCGAAATTACAAGTCCCAGAAAATTCTTCCAGGTATATAAGCAGCGTAAAATACGCCTATCAGAGAGTTCAATTGAAGACAGCAAAGCGACAAGTGCGATACGAGAGAGTTGGAAGAAAAGTTAATAAGAAGACAGTGACGAGTTTAGAGGGCAGTTCAGTAAAGGCTATACTCAGCGTAGTTTAAGAGGAGATCCAGAATCGAGCTATACGCAGTAAATTCGGAGGTGAGCACTGCAGTAGCAGGAAGTGTTCTACGCAATCGGCGACGGTATTGTAAGTAAGAAAGCTTATAATCAGAACAGTGCGTCGTTAGGGGCAACCCTGCGGAGAAGAACCACGTACGGCTGTGAAGTTAATAAAAGCGTTTAGTTAAAAACTGGCATGTCCTTCCAATGCTAAAAGCATACCAGGCTCACACGTTACAATATATAAGTTTTGTCTATGGTAGCAGTATTAGTTTAGGCGTGAGATATATAAACCCGGCATTAGTGTGGACCATCCTTAAAGCGATAAATCCGTATCGATTCAGCCCGAAGGCCTTTAGAATAATAAGTAGAGTGATATAGGTATGCATCTTTGAGGTGCTATCAAATTTTTATAGCGCACGAGAACACGGCTCGTCGGACCATGGGATCAAATATAAAGTCTATTTGCTTGATAAATAGTTTATGATCACAAACGGAACGACTGTAAACGAAAGAGTGTTTTCTTCCATAGGAACTTGATGGGCTGTTGAATATTTCATTGGTGTTTTCTTCTGATTTAATACGTAGAAACGTATAACTAGGCTTTCTACAAGGGAATCTCTTTTGTGCTTTACAAAGCCTTTGGATCACTTGAACGATGCCTAAAATTATTAAAAGCTGGAGCACTAAGGGTTCAACTCCGACAGAGTTGAAGCACATAAAAGCGCATCGAAGCGTCAAAATAATAATGTTCAAAGCATCTTAAACAGCGTATCGTTGAAGGTCTTAGCATTTATGGGCTGTAGTGTAAAAAATCTTGAAACGCACTTGCTAGGTTTTAAAATTGCTTAGCTGCAAAAGGCCCCGATTCTGTAACTCAAATTGGCAATCGAATCAAATCAGAATCCTAGCTTTTAACGGTTTTGTTACTGTGTAGTGTCTGCACACTATCTTGGCTCAATATTGAATCAATATTGATTTGATTGAGAATGA
Organism: Dendrolimus pini; assembly: GCA_949752895.1. Classification (NCBI taxonomy): domain Eukaryota; kingdom Metazoa; phylum Arthropoda; class Insecta; order Lepidoptera; family Lasiocampidae; genus Dendrolimus; species Dendrolimus pini. The sequence goes on from OX457130.1 coordinate 23,849,864, forward strand.
TTTCTTGTGAATTTTAGAGACTACGGATATTTCCGTGCAGGAACGGAGAAATAATACAATTTCCTGCAGACGAGGGGCCTGTCGTAAGAGGTGACAAAACAACCCACAGCCAGGTGGTAGGGCATTTGCCCGACTGGATGTCTACCACCCCTGATCTAAAGTATGCCTCCATAACAACCTTGAGTTGTGTTCCTGCATTAGTGACCAGGTTCCAGTCTCCCTTAAGAGAGCAGCAGGGCATTTGTAGTACCTATGGTGTTACAAATGTCCATAGGCGATGATAACCGTTTTCCGTCTGCCTGTCTGCTGAACTCATGCAATAAAAAATAATAAAAAAATAAACAGGGCTATGTTGTACACGTTTTTACTGCTGAATAAATTATTCTGAATTCTAAGAGAAAATTATAATTTCGACAATGTCATGATAAAGTTGTGTTGATTAACGGCTGCGAGTAACACTGGGTATAAATTAAATTTTAACACAAATTTACGACCAATCGTTTTAATGGTTGGCTTTGGAGCGGACTTTAATGAAATCCAAAATATCTTGGTAATATTATTGCAGCCATTTCAAATCTCTATTCTTGATTTAGGTTTGCATTAGTTAAGTAGTTACTTAATTGACGACTTATTAATAATAAATCTCGTTAAAAAACGATTAGGAATCTCTTAAGTAAGAGAATCAGAATCAGACCCTAATCCATTAATATCTTTTTTTTCCACTTATAATCGTGTATTACCTTTTTTTACCTAAGAGGAGCAGTAGGTTGTACCCAAAGTATTCGGCTAAAGAGGGGTTTATGGGTAAGATTTTCACTAATCAGCTGCTGAGCAGTTGCTTTAAATTTAAGAAACGATTATAAGTAAGGCCCTAAGTCTTTATCATCGTTTGGACGGACATCTACTTGAGGCCGTTTCCTATATCTTACGTACCTTTATTCATTTGCCTTACTGTCGGTTAAAATTTGACCAAAGTTCCATAGAAAGAAAATCAAAATTCAATAGATGGTAGCGTAAGTAAGTGAATGAATACTAAGATATAGCAACCGGCCATAAGTATGTAGTATCAAATATTCAAGCAAGTTGCGTTTACATGCTGTTACAAGCTACATGACTCGAATTAAAATGCCGTTGAAATTACTATAGAATTTATTAGAACTATAAAAACACGTATAACATAGGTACTAATATAACTAGACACTACTAGTGTAAACTACACGATTCCATAACACGCGCAAAGTCCGTCACTATACCGCTCATCGAATTTGCGTCTTGCTCGTATCGTAATCCTCGCTTGACTGCCTTACCCCTCCGTTCGGGCATTGTCTTATACTTACTATACAATACAACAAAGGACCGCGTGGACTGAGGTTTCCGAGAAACCGTAATCTGCACACTTGATTAATTATTCCTGCAATTGGCCAGAAAAGTCGAAAACAAGAACAATAAGCTATTGACTAATTGCAAATTTTAAACACAAAGTAATAGCACCGTAAAGTTTAAATTAAAATAGCCATGAAATGGTGATACTCTACATCAAGGGTGCCAACTTCAGTAATACTGCTCATATATAACTCTTTAATAATTATCCTTTCCAATTCAGTCAGAATTGCCCGACCTATCTACATCAAAGGCTCTCCTGAGATCACATATCTTGTAAAGAAGTAAATTTTGATACGAATGATCCTCCTGCAAGACCAGTAGCTGACCCCATAGCGCCCACTCCGCCTCCAGGCTGATCCGCGATTTAATCGGCTCCAAACTCTCAGTTACCAAATCGTAACCATCCTAAGTTAATCTGTCCCAATAAGCAAAGAAGTCGTGAATTTCTTTGCCCAAGGTTACAAGGTCTATAAATCCCGTTTCTAACCTGAATTTTCATGGAAACATCCAATATGTGCTTTCACCCCCATCTCATCATCTTGTCATAATAATTAAATGCCTATTTTATACATATTTAGCAACAGCAGTCAGTCAAAAATTTAAATATAATAAATCCAAGGAAAACTCTTTAACAAAATTTAGGTTATAATAAGCAACTCCTTTGCGCCAAACCAAGCCAAATGCCAGACAAACTTTCTCAATAGGAAAGTATTTAAAACATTAAAATCAATAAAACCAAATAACTTTAAATTTCTTTAAAGTCTGCCAAGCTTTCCCAAACAAGTCGCATGATTGTTGTAGAGTGTAATGTTATAGTGTAGTGTTATAATAATATATTTATGAATATATACACATATAAAAATAGACTAAATAATTAATTATAAATCAAGACTCCGACTTCACAGCCAGTCAGTAACATAACAACCCATTCAATACCAAAAGCAATAAGAACCCATTACGATGGCTGACTTCAAGCTCACTGAAACAATAATAGAAGAACATTAACATATAATGCTCTAAATCAGCAGGTACTACAGGTAAGCGCCTATAATCAGGTCAACATGTATGCGACAGCAAGGTGAGAACTATAAGTAAACCCCATTGTCATATAATTGACCTTCCATAACAAATTAATAAATAAATAACATTAATTTAAAAGACTCGTCAAAATCTTCCAATAGCTCTCGGCTATAAAGAAATAATGTTATCTAATTAAGTTTCTCAAGACAATATTGTATTTAAGGATCCTTAAATTAAATTAAATTAGATTAATATATTTTTATCCGCAAGAGACTATGTATCATAACTCCTAAGTAGTGTATTAGCACACTGAGGCTTTATAAGTAACCCTTAATAATTTAGTTAACTATGAAACTAAAACAATGTACAAACATATCTTATCTGTTAATATCGCACAAGTCAATTCAGACATACTTTAAATTAATTTACTTTTATATACCTCATTCTCCATATAATATATAAATTAAGGACAGTAATTAATTAAGTTCTAAAATATATAGGACAATAGATAGTAAACGAGCCTACCACATATGATTATGTAAGATTTCATATTAAATGCTTTTGTATTTCTATAGCATTTATGCCTAGACAAATTAAAGAAATGTTCCTACAAAATTATAGTTTTGAAGAAACGGACCTAAGGAACCCTAATACATTTAAAGACTACCAGCTAAGTATAACAAAATCAATGTTAACTATAATATGTGCTACTAAGAATAACAACACATTACTAATCAGGCCTTTAAGATTAATTCAAATTGTTCGCAATACAAACAATTATTATTAAACTACTAATACATTACAAAAGATAAGAATACGTGATCACGTCAGAAGAACGTCTGAAAACATAATAAGCAAGATATCAGGTAAGTCTACATAGTAAGTAAAACTATCAATGTACTAAGTAAAACTTGAAAACTTAGCTCAGTTCTTTGGCGAAAATTATAACATTTATATCCGAAATATCATAACGGAATTATGGTTGTTTTATTATTAGTAGCGATTAGTTTATCCATTTAATTCCCAATTAGATTTTCTCCATCTGAAAATATATAAAACACAAATTTTCCCGAGAATATTTTTTTCCATGTCTCCCTCTGTCAAACACGAATATTCAAGTCCCTTTTTTCTCTGTCAAATTTTCGAACAAAGAAAAATTCAATTATATCATACAAAGAGGTTAATAGTAAATACATATATTATCCGAAATAAATTCGAGAATACATTATATGGAGAACTGAACTGAGAACATTTCTTTATAAAGAAATAAAAATTAATAGATTATATCAGGGTGAAAAATAATAAATACATGATTACATGATGATGCGTACCGTCACATTGTCACTGTCCAATTCACTCGCCACAAGAAGTAAAATAATTTAGATGAAGTATATAGTACAGGGTGGCGCAATAGAACGTGCATATTTAAAATATTTATTAAAAAATAAATACAAAAGGTATAGTTAAAATAAAACTGAGGTATTATTAAGAAATAACTGAAGTTTATTTTTTAAAAGTAACATCGTCTAAATGATGACCCTCTCTACGACGACACTCCTCTAATCGCAAACGGAAGTTATTGAAAACTTTCTTCAGTAATGCTGGTGTAATTGCTGCCATTTCCCCACGGATATTCTCCTTGAGCTGATCGATGTTTTTCGGATTATTGCTGTAGACTTTGTTCTTGAGGTATCCCCACAAAAAAAAAGTCAGGAGGCGTCACGTCTGGACTACGTGGGGGCCATGGGATATCACCTCTTTTCGAAATCAGTCTGCCAGGGAACATCTGTTTCACAACTGCCATGGAGTCATTTGATGTGTGACAGGTAGCTCCGTCTTGTTGAAACCAAGTCCTAGAATTCACTATTCTTGAATTTTCAAGCTCTGGAGCCAAAAAACCTTCCAACATCGCAACATAGCGTTCGGTATTAACAGTGACGTTTTGCCCCCGCGCATTTTCAAAGAAAAACGGTCCAATTATTCCTCTACCAGAGATTGCTGCCCATACTGTCACTTTAGGACTATGCAGTGGTTTCTGGTGCTTGAGTTTGGGATTCTCACTGTTCCAGTAACGACAATTTTGACGGTTTACGAACCCATTGATATGGAAGTGGGCCTCATCTGAGAAAAGGATATTGTAAAAATTGGAAAATCGATTAAGCATTTCATTAGCAAATGCGAGCCTTGCTCCGAAGTCAGACTCTTTCAATTCTTGTGTTCACTGCAGCTTGTAAGGATGCAGTTTAAGATCCAAGTTTAAAATTCGTTGCAAACTTCGTCGCGATAAGTGTAAGACAGACGATCTCTTGCGAGTAGACATTTGTGGATCTCCTCGTACAGACTGCATAACTCTCTCAATATTGTCGTCGGTCCTAGATGTTCTTGGACGACCTTTTGCTTGTGGTTTAAACGTTGAACCAGTCTTTTTAAAACGCTGTACCCATATTTTAATTAAATTAGCACTCGGAGCTTCACTAATTTGCCGTAGTCCATATTCAGAACAATATAAACGCCTAATAACGATGTATGAACGAGAGTTCTCGTAAAATGCGCGCACGCAAAATGCGCGACGCTTCCCGTCGAAGTGACTCATAGTGACTAAAACTCCATGAGCCCGCCTACCCAACGATGCAGGCTCCCCCCGCCCGCGCACATTCTACCCCGCAAAAAAAGATGATGCAATATGCACGTTCTATTGCGCCACCCTGTATAATGCAATAATAATGTAATAACATTCAGGAGCCATACGCTTTGGAACTAAGTTAAACAGTATTATCGAAGTTGTGTGGGTTAAGTATTGGAAGGCAATCATCTCAAAACTTTTCCTATTAACCGTCCGATTGCAAAAGAATCTTTGCCACACTTTAATTCGAAAAGTTGCTATGCAATTTATTTTAGTTACGTTACCTTTATAAAGTAACGTAACTAAAATACTATTATAGTAAATTGCATTGACTTTCGAGTCCCAAGTTAATCGATTTACCCGCTTTCAAAAAACATGGCTAGAAAGTTGTTACAAATTTTGTTAAATAAATAGCAGTACCATAGAACTTCGTTCGCGTTGCCATGATACGAGTTTATTAGTGAATTGCAAAAAAATGCGGTCTAGAGTCACCTTTATCGGTATAGTCGTCTATTCCACGGAAACGTCGTCATTTATCAGGATAAAAAGTGTCCTAAGTGTTGACTAGGGATATCAGCCAGCTATGTATAGAGTTTCATTCATTCATTCATAAACAACTACAATTGTTTTACTAAAATTTCGATCAGCGACAACCGCATCGAAGTCAGCCCAGTAATTTTTACGTAAATTTCGAACAAACGGACAAACACAAAATATGTAAGAAACAAAGACTACACATGTATAATATTATAGACGAATTTATTTCATTTATTATATTTGCCTTATTAGTTAAGACTAGTGGTCGCCCAGTGGTCGAAGTTCGACAATAATTAATTTAAATTATAAGTTTGAACATTATCAAGGTTTTATTGTCAAAGACTTCTATAATCACAGATTTCGCCAAGGCTACATTGTTATTTGACTTTAACAATAAACAAAAGAGTATATATGCGTGTGTGTGTCAAATACATGGTTGTGTGTATAATGTTATTTTATTTATTTAATGTATTTTTTATGCATAATGTTTGAAAAATGTTAGCATTCTCCACTCCCTCTCTATAATAATAATAATAATATTTATTGACACCAAAATTAAATTTACATGTTGTCTTAAAATTTAATGTTGTCTTAAAATTTAAAACTGTTTGGGTACTAACACCTAAACTAGGCCCCTCCCTCCTCCTAGACTCCCTCTCTATATAAACTATAATTGTGCGAAATGTCATAATCCTCCAACCGCGCAATTTTCGTGAAAGGGCGTACAATTTTTTGTTTCTTGTATTAATATAATGATAATATCCTTACTTCATGAAATTATGCCGTATCTGAACCAAATATATAAAGCTGAAGAGTTTGTTTGATTGATTTAACGCACTAATCTCAGAAACAACTGGTCTGATTTCAAAAATTCTTTCAGTTTTAGATAGCCCATTTACCGAAGAAGGCTATAGGCTATTTATCATCACGCAAAGACCAATAGTAACGGAGCACCAATGAAGATAGTTAAAGTCGGGGGGTTTTGAAAACAAAGTCCACGCGGACGACGTCGCGGGCACTGCTAGTTGTATATAGAAGACAAGTGAATTAATTATACGCTTATAATAGTTAATTACTTATTGTCCGACTATGAGTAACACATTGACTCTTTCTCTTATCGCAATTATAACAATTATTTTTGACATAGCAGCATTCATTTAAGTATCCAAACCCACCGCCAAGAGTTAATGGTAGACAAAACTGTTTATATTTCGTAAATGAAAAGTAAATATTGTTGGAAACACGCATTTGCATACGTACCCGTGAAACGGTTGTTTAGTTAATGAGTTAACCGAACAATAACGTTGAAATAACTGTATGTACAATAAGCTGAAGGTGTAACCCTGTAAAGGGTCTCGGGAACAGTTATTGTAACGGGTGTTTCGGCAACGGATATTAATTACTTGACCTCATCATTGGTGTATCTAGGGTTATTTCATAGGCCAGTAGAGGCCCTACTACAAAAAATCGAAATATAGTAGAAGTGAAACTTCAACGGACAAGTCAGAAAACGAATCGCAACGGACAAGAGTAAAAAAGTATGATAATGGACAAGTGGCAAAACTAATCGCAACAAAAATTTTACCTTGAAGTTTTACGGGCAGGATTTCAAATTGGACAAGTACATTAACAATTTTGTTGCGATTCGTTTTGCCACTTGTCCGTTGCCATTCGTGACAGAAAAATCCTAATACCCCCGTCCATATAGAGATTCACTTAAAAAAAACGAACTATGGCAGCTATGAAGCTTTCGTTTCATATTTTAAAACTTAATCTACGGAGCTAATGTCAAAACATGAAACGAACTGTTATAAGGAACATGAATATACCCTTTTTTTAAAAAGGAATATTTTTAATTACACACTAAAATTATGAAAAGTGAGTTTTGGTAAGTAATCGCTCACAATAGAAGTTCTCGACAGACTGACCACTCGCAATGAAAAACAGTGTATATGATAAGCAAGGCAGTTGAGATATCTCGGCAGTTTTGCAGGTGAGCATTAACCCTCACAGTACATGGGTACAGACCCGTCACCTTGCCGGCAGGCCCTGCTCCTGAGATGCCACGACCAATGATCGCTAAGCTGAGTCAACACGGTGTCGACGACACCCAATGTACAGTCTGTGAGTAGAGCGTTAGTATCATAAATGACTTTTCTGTCCAGCTGCTATCGGTGCAGGAACGAAGAAAGAATACAACTTCCTGCGGCAGGGCGGCCTATCGGAAGAGGTGATAAAACAACTCACCGCTAGGTGTTACGGTTTCTGCCTGTCTGGATGGCTACCACCCCTGGTCTAGAGTATGCTGCCATAACAACCTTGACTTGTGTTCGGGCATTAGTGGCCAGGTTTCAGTCACAGATTCCACATTAGTAGCACCTTTAGTGTTCCAAATGCTTATAGGCCACGGTAACCGCTTTCCGCAACAGTTGGGCCACCGCCTGTCTGCTGTACTCCAGCAATAAAAAAAGATTTTTACATTATATATTTTTGTGTTTCCTTGAACCGTTAATATACGCGCTCAACTCCACCAAGACCACGTAATTACTAAAATGGCGACCTTATAAAATAATTTAATTAACATTGCATAAAAGTATCTAAAAATTTAATTATCTTCTAACGTTGGATTTCAATGAAACACTTTCAAAGGAATTGGGTCAATTTCTTTGGAAATAAAGGAGGCGCGCCTCGTTGCCTTCACGGGGCATAATTTCTATACATTTAATCTGAAGACATTAGCCAAGTATCGGGTAATTATGGAGCAAACTACATTAGGATTTCGTTTATTCGCTTTAAACGAGTGGAACGCGCCCTTAAGCGGCAATTAGTCCGATAAGCCGAGTGCTGCAGACACCTTAAGCACGACGTCAAAGTTATAAGCTATTAGCGTTTAAATTCTCATAATACATATATACATAACTTTTTTGTTTTTGAAGTCGGTTTTTTTAAACGAAGTTTTTTTTAATTTGTTACTTTTAGTGTCTAGCTATGTAGGCCTACATAAGGTGCCGCGCGCCTTAAAAAATATTGGTCCCAAGAAACGGGAACAAAAAATGATCGTAAAATGAATACTACTAGGCCAAACTATGTTAAATTATTAGGGGACCAAATGGCAACTATTCCTCATCAAACTAAAGAAGAATCACGTAAATCGGATCATAAATCACAGAGTAATCGGTGTACATATGGAACGGAATGATTTTTTTTTCTCTAAAAAATGATCATAAAATGAAAACTACTAAGCCAAACTATGTTAAATTGTTAGGGGACCAAATGGCAACTATTACGCATCGAACTAAAAAAGAATCACGTAAATCGGATCATAAATAACGGAGTAATCGGCGAACATATGGAACGGAGTGAAAATTATTTCCATGAAAAATGTCCATAAAATGAAAACTACTGGACCAAACTATGTAAAATTTTTAGGGGACCAATTGGAAGCTATTCCGCGTCGAACAAAAAAAGAATCACGTAAATCGGATCATAAATGACGGAGTAATCGGCGAATATATGGAACGGAGTGAAAATTATTTCACATACAAAAAAACATACCGGCCAAGTTGAGAACCTCCTCCATTTGGAAATCGGTTAAAAAGTAGTTTTGATTATGTTTATTAGTCACGAAAAATTAAGAAAAGATAATATGTATTCTTTACTTATACCATGGTAGAAGAATATTCTTTTCCATGCCTGGACATACTAATTTTAAAAAAAACTAGTTTTATCGTTACTTCTCTCCAGAGCTAGAAGTTGCCGCGAAAGTTCGAAAATCTGGTAGTAGTTTCCTCTATCAGAACAATAGAAGTAAAATATATCTAAACTTAATAAAGTTTTCTTATTAACCGCAAAATAATTAATTATTCACGTATAATATTTAGCACTAGGATTTGTATATTTAATGAAAAAACTTCAATCGCTCAAAACTCGGACCATAAAGTGAAGCATAAGGTAAAGGTGCCAGTTGTAGTAACTGCATCTGGCAGAATACCCGCACTTTTAATATTTAATTAATTGACAATTAGACCCTTCTTGATGCCAACGGTTTTTGGAAAAGTTACCTCTTTCCAGCCAATTTCATTGTGTTACTTATTCGCATTAAAATTCTAAAGATACTTCGCAGCGTTTCAGTGTCATAGTTAATTTTTGAACATTTATTCCGATTACGCTGTGATATTGTGTATATTTTAAATATAAATCTTATTTTTATATTCAACATTCATTTATTGATTTACAAAATTACGTTATTTTTACAATAAAAAATATTTAAAAAAATACAATATTAACGTCCGGCCCTGAAAAATGAAAATCTAGAAGTCAATTTAAGCGCTACCTAGCGGTTAGGTTGTGTATATAAATCGTCCAGGGACTCATGCAAACATAGAAAAAAAAAACATCTAAATTCTCTAATTCGATTCCAGCGCTAGCTACTGCAATTGAATCTAAACCATTCTTAAAGCCACTTGAACACTCACAAAAAAATCATCGAAATTGGTCCAAACGTCTTGGAGGAGTGTCATGAACACGAACAGAAGAAATATTTCTATGCAACATATCTGGAAAGATTCACAAACTCGGTTCATCCAAAAAACAACCTAAAGATAAAAAATCTTGAATCTATATTACAGTAACAATTGATTCGTTAAAATTCCAAGTGCAATTAATTTATTCAGTTGACTGTACTAATTAATTAATGTCACTGAGTGTCACTGCTGGCAATTAGCAGGATGTTGACGATTGTCGCGACGATTTGCTTTTAATTAATTAATAAACAGGCTGGAAATTTAATTGATAACAATTGTCGGGATAGGAGAAATAATTAGTGGTTTTACCCTTGGACCATGATTCCTGATATTGAAGACGACGAATGATTATTAACATCAGTCAACTGATCAAGGGTTTAGAGGAATTTGGCTGTTTTCTCTGAGGATAAGAATTCTGGATATTGCTAGAATCTGCCTATGTACTTCACTTTTTTATGTTCTTCGACTTATACAACTATCAGTCTAATGGTTCGAATATACAGTTTAACAACGAATAAATGAATGTTTTTCATTGCACATACAGATGAAGTCAAATCACACAAATACAATAGGCGGACCTCGAGACTACCTTCACACTTATTAAAAGTAATTATCGCAAACAGACAAAATTTTAACTTGAAGTTTAACGGGCACATTGTTGATGTACTTCTCCAATTTGAAACCTGCCCGTAAACTTTTTTTTTATATTAAATAGATTTGCGTTTGACCACGATCACGTCCAATGCCGGACGATGATGCGGTCGAAGATGGAGCACGCTTACCTAGATTGTGCCTATTCACACGAGACTTGAAGATACCCGGTTTGTGCTTTTCGGGAAACACGGACTCTGGTGCATTCCACAATTCTGCCATATATAGAATGAACGTGGAGGCGAAATGTTTCATACGCATTGATAGCGTTTCCACCGTAAAACGATGGCGTAGACCATCGCGCTTTGTGGTCCGAAGATGGAATGGTGTAGGGGGATTCAGGTCAAACAGTTCAACCGCACACTCTCCGAAATTAATCCTATAAAAAACCGATAGAGTAGCAACCCGGCTTCGATGCTCTAGGCTTGAAGTTAAAATTTTGTTGCGATTCGTTTTTTCACTTGTCCGTTGAAGTTTCACTTTTACTATGTGTCCCAGCATTCATCTTTTCAAACCGCCTTAACATTTTATTAAAAAAAAGGAATTTATATGTACTATATATATATACAGCTTTTCTAGGGCTTCGTCTATAACCTAAAAATCTAATGTCTACATATACAAATTATACATCTATTGCGTTATTTCAAATCTTTAGTTAGTACACATACAAATCTTTAATTAGTACCTTTGAGACAATTTTTACAGCATTTATATATCCTACGTGGAGGTTTCTCGACCATAACCTGGCTGTACCACTTAAGGCAGCCGTTGATAGGAATTGGCATTTCATTCAAATTGACATTCTTGGATTGGGATTGATATAACAGAGACTTTGATTGGTTTACCTGTTGAACTGAAATATTGTTCTTTTATTTATTTTCAGGTTGCCGGTGTGGTTGGAAGAGCTGACGTTCTGGCCTGCCTTTTCTTTCTGTCATCTATACTACTTTATCACGGGTAAGATAAGTGTTGACGTGAGACTAGCTTTCTGTCGACTTTCATTTAAATTTTAAAAGCGATACTCATCTTCTTCAATATAAAAATGAATATTCGTCTGTATGTTCTTTATAGAATCGTAAACTATACATCCGATTTTGATGAAATTTTGTGTGTGTGTTTGAGTGGCTCCCGGGATGGTTTAAATTCACAAATTCAACTGGCAGATGGCGCTGAGATCGGGTTCTAGAATCCTCCTAATCACCTAGAGCGATTTTGGTGATTGTGTGTGTCTGAGTGGGTTCCCGGGTGGTTTGGATTCACATTTAGAACCGGTACGTGGCGCTGAGATCGGGTTCTAGAATCCTCCTAATCACCTGGAGCGATTTTGGCGGTTTTGTTTTTGTGTGTTCGACTGGGTTCCCGGATGATTTAGATTCGCAATTAGAACTAGTACGTGGCGCTGAGATTGGGTTCTAGAATTCGTCTAATCACCTAGACCGATTTTGATGACTTTGTTTTTGTGCCATGGAACTAAGTCTTAGAAATTCAGAAAATAGGCGGTACGAAGTTCGCCGGGTCAGCTAGTTTGTTATATGATTCCTCGAAAACCACGCAACAGATTTTAAGCCGTTTTTACTATCGGTTAGATAACTTCTCATTGAAGGTTTATACATATAAAACAATATGTGTGTACGTGCAGTTCCCATGCAGTAGAAGCGAAACAAAGTGTGGCAAGGGGTGCGAGGGATTCTAAATTTCGTGACGTCACATTTCATATATTATAATTATCATTTTAATATAGTAGGATTCGCCCGCAACTTCCTCCACGATCTTTGCCATCTGTGGTTTTATGTTAGAGAATTTGCTATTGATTAGTGTAAATATATATCAAACCGCTACGAGGAAAATTGTCGCTTAATTCCCGGGATATAAAGTCCAGCAGATGATAAACCCAAGAATGTGCTATCAATGAGCAAACACTCCATCGAAATTGGTCCAGTAGTTTTTACCTGAATCCCGACCAAACAGACAAACACGAAAATCTAAAAAACAAAAGACTAGAAAGAAAGAAACAATTATTTTATTTAGGACAAATAAACATTTTAACAACACTGAGTAAAGTAAAAGATAACAGTATCAATATAAGTCCTAAAATTGGAGCCAGACTCAGCGTAATGCTAGCTGCTAAGGCCAGCGCTGTTCTTCCGCCTGGGACCAGCAGGTGGAGTCACGGAGGACGATACAACACAAATAATATATCGGTAGTTATTAGACATATTTACACTTTTACAATTTTATATTTTTATGGACTTAAGCCTTAAAAAACGAAATTTGAAGTATTAACGAAAAATATTTCCAACTCGTGTCTGTATAATGTATGTACGAGCATGATGTTTAAATTATTAAATATAATGTATTCTATCTCATACTTTCGCAGGCTTTGTGCTACAGATTTATGTGTTTATGTTTTTGGTGTCGCTTTTTCGTTTCATTGAGTTTCAAATCACAACGATTCTAAAGAAGTTTCACTTCAAAACACCTAATTAAAATTATTTAAGTCAATTAAAGTGATTTGCCCATAGTTTGATTCGTGGCATATCCGCAAGGCAAGCTCCATATATAATCGAGAGCTTCATAACAAATGGACGTACAGACAAAATTATGAATAAAAAAAAATATATATATATAAGGCTGCAAAATACCCTTCTATTTACGTATACTTGTATACTAGTAAGACTAGCTAAATTGTAAGACTAGCTAAATGTGTCCAGATCCCTATTGTAAAGAATTAAAATAATATAAATCTTGCCAGGTGTATGGTACAGCGACAAAGTAAATACCTCGTTGCGCAAGTTGCCCCCACAAAAATGTCCACCATTTGCTTACAACAAACTCATTAAATAATTCCCAAACTTTGTGCCCGGGACAAAGGCGACAACTGGCCAAGTTTCCCAACTATGCCACTAAGACCCACGGCGGGACCCTTGCGGGACAAAGTAAACATTCCCCGTTTACAAAGGGACATGAATTTATGCTGCAACCTATATTTTAGGGTGTTCTCAATGCTAGCATTTTGAACAACGTCCTCTAAAGTAAGGCTAAGAACTTACTTCATAGGCTCTCGTGGTTCCAGTCGTGGCAAAAAATATGCAATGTTCACACTGTATCCAGCCAATGCTTTTCAGGGTTCCGTAACAGGGTTGCCAGGTGTTCACGTTACCGTGGACAGTCCATATATTCGTTGCTCTGTCCATGGCAAAAAATATAAACAACGTGCACACAGCACACAACTCAAATTTATTGTTACGAATTAGAGGACTCGAATTAAAATGCCGTTGGAATTATTATAGAATTTATTAGAACTATACAAACACGTATAATACAGGTACAAATATAAGTGGATACAACCAGTACAAACTGCACGATTCAATAGCACGCGCAATGTCCGTCACTATATCGCTTATCGAATGTACTACACACGTCTTGTTTATATAGTAATCGTCGTTTGACTGCTTCACCCCCACCCGTTCGGGCATCGTTTTATACTAAACTGTACAATACAACAAAGGACCACGTGGACTGAAGTTTCCGAGAAACCGTAATCTGCAAACGTGCGGCCGTAAACAAGTACAATGACAATAGAATGTTTTTCGTAATTGCAAATTTTAAACACAAAGTAAACAAAAGAAGTCTAAATGCAGGAAAGGTAATAAATCAGGTGTGCGTTTACTTTGTCGGCGTGTAACATTATTATGGCGGCCTACTCTAGACCAGGTTGGTAGCTGTACAGACGGGCAAGTACCCTACCACCTGGCTGTGGGTTGTTTTGTTTCCTCTAATGAAACGCCGCCTGGAAGCAGGAAATTGTATTCATTCTCCGTTTCTGCACGAATAATCCAAAAGTGGGTAGAACAAAAACAACACATTAATATCAGCAATTTTGTATTAATACCCAAAATTATATTAAGGATACAATTTTGTACGTAATAAACATGGATTGACGGCTGCCAATAATGATTATGAGGGTAGATGCTTGCGACCTCTTTTGTAAATACTTAATCTAATTCCGAGGCGGAAGAGAATAAAAAATGTTTGAAGTATTACGATTTTATGAATGTATTTTAGTACTAGAATATCTATGCCACTAGATCGCAGAGGTTCGATTTCCAGTGTGGTGATTTTTTTGAATTTGAATTTCCCGTTGTATAATGTGGAATCGGCCCCAGACTAGTTCTTTGTATATTACCAATAACATAAGTATAACTTGCTTAGCTTGGAGATATAGGTAGTGGACTGGAACCGAAAGAGCCAAGAATATTTATATTTAAATGTGACAAGATAAAATAAAACAATTTCATACATTCGAAACGCAACATACTCATCTTTTTTTTAATTTTAACAATGTAAAATACAAGTGGCCAGTGTCGGCCAGGGGGCGTTTGGTGCGACGTGTAAAGGCGTGGAAGAGGTCGCTAGAAAACGGCGGTCTGAAACTAAATGTGGCGAAGACTGAGTACTTAACTTGCAACACTACCTGTTTATCTTCAGATTTTATTGATTTTTTTTTAATATTTATGCGTATGTCAATGTCAATCTAGGAACTACCAGATTAATATGATTTATTTTTGTATCTCTATATTTACTAAATTTTGTTTTTCTTTTTAAATCGGCAGACAAAAACACACATCGCATATCCCCAAGCTAAGCTAGTTATGCTTGTGTTATGGGTAACATACAATTGACCACTCTGTGGCCGATCCCAGACACCCAGACCATAGTAAATAACAAAGTCTGTTTCGCCAGGAATCCAACCCGGAGCCTCTGCGTTCCGGCGACTTCAGCTGGCTAAGATATAGCCCGTTCAACTACAGAGGCCGTCATTCATTCTGCGGCTTCATCTGCGTTAGTGTTAAAGATTAACGGTCTTATTCATATTGAGATAGAATAAGTTTGTAAGCTTCCTTAAAAACCTTAAGGAAGCTTACAAACTTACTTTTAATCAAAACGTAAAAGACCCTTAGGCTGTGGCCGAATGCGTCTTATTAAAAAGTAAAAAAATAAAATCGTTAACATATAGCCGCATTAGTGTATGTAGTACATACGTTACCTATCTGTCAATATTTAACGTCATTAACTAAGCATCTGTGTGATATAGCCTATATCTATAACACTAACGCAGATCTTCATCTTTATAAATACGTCCCCTGTTAAGGCCAACCGGTTAAATCAAGGAGATGGGGGAGTGCAGCGAGCGGCGCAGTCCGCCACACATCGTCCGGCTCGAAGGACCATATGTAGGTTGTTTTTTGTTGATGGTAAGGTACTTCATTGCTTAGTGGACTGTCGTAGTATGATTATATGAGCTTTATCAGCAGATATTACACGTATGTGATTTATGTATGCGTTGCCGGACGATGTGTGGCGTACTGCGCCGCTCGCGGCACTCCCCTCTCTCCTCGATGTAACCGGTTGGCCTTAACATTCCCACCTTTATAAATACGTCTCAAAGACAATAGAAAAACATGTCAAAAACAAAAAACAAAAAAAAAATGAATATTATACAAACTATTGTACTTTTTTCAGATCATCAAGTCGCCACAGAGTGTATTCGAGTATTGTTTTGGCAGCACTTAGCATGTTGGCCAAAGAAACTGGACTTACGGCCTTGCTTTTTAACGTTGTCTTCGATCTATATCGATGTTGGTGTCCCTTACAAAGGTAAGCAAATTAAGCACGTTGCGAATATTGGTTGCTTTGAACACAACAGACATACAAATTCTAGACTATGCACAACCAACAGAGTACATGTAGCAGAAATGATATAATATTTTTTATTATAATACTAGGATATGCACGCGGCGTCGTCCACGCTTCATTAAAAATTTCCACGGGATTCCCGGACACAAAGTACCACACTTTTATAGAAAATCCAACTAAAAAATAGAAAATAAGTTTTAATAAATTTGAATTAAAAATAGTGTAAGAAAAAATGATTTTATTGTAAGCGTGGGGTGCATAATATCAATAGTTATAAATATTTTATGAATAGATATGAGTAGAAGGGTTATTTTGATAATATCCTGAAAAGCACCCATCATTTTTTCTTACACAGTTTTTAATTGAAATTTATTAAAAAAAAATATATATTTTTTAGTTCGATTTTCTATTTAAAGCGTATTTTTTTTAACTGTTATTTATTTTTTTGAAAACCTTTAGTAAAGGTTGGAAATCTATACCTTATAATCTTACACTGATCTTTTATTGAAATATTTTTATTGATCTTTTGTCATTCCGCGATTATACCTATTCTTTCTTCGATTTTACAGGGATAGAATCGAACGGCCCTGTAAAAAAATACCAAGTAAATATTTTTTTCCGTGGCTATATTATAATCGTTCGATATTAAACATTTCAGGCCATCGTCAGCCGTCAAATGGAGGTGGAAATATGAAGGTGCATGCGGAAGGATGATCAGGGCGCTGGCAGCTTTGACCCTGCTTGCTGGTGCACGACTCGCTTTACTCCAGGGTTCCTTGCCAGCTTTCTCTCCTCAGGACAATCCTCCAGCATTTCATCCGTCGTTTTCTGTCAGGTAAAATATCAGATCATACACGTCCTAGTGCTGAGCTTAGCCTCCTTGATTTTTTAGGGGAACGGACAGTATACCCACTCTGTATACCAACTTCGTATGTCACACTTCTCCAAGAGAAGTTGGTGGGTTTGATACGTGAATTATTTTGATTTTCAGGTTACAGTATTATAACGGTCAAAAACTGCCTTGATGTTTTATTCCTTATCCGGGGTTCGAACCCACTTCATTTAGAACGCGAGCGCGTTAACCACTTAACTATCACAGATTTCAGGTATTATCTTATTATACCTATTAATAGTAATTATACCTATGAATTCTGTGATATATAGGTATATTAAAAATAAACTAGAAACTATTTTTCGTCCTTATAGGTGAACTAAAATTCCTTATAGCATAAGTAACTGAAGCCTACCCGGACGAGGTTGTAGATAAATCAAAATTAACCGTATAAATGTATGTAGGTACGCGCATAACTTCAGAACGAATTTAGCGATTTTGATTAAAGTTTATGAGTGTTTGAGTGGGTCCCTGGATGGTTTAGATTCCCAATTGGAACCGGTAGGTGGCGTAGTGATCGGGTTCCAGGATCCTCCTAATCACCTGAACCAATTTTGATGATTTTATTTGTGTGTTTGAGTGGGTCCCCGAATGGCCTAGAGTCACTTTCTTTGATTAAAAAATAACAGATACGGTTAAAACAATTCTTATTAATACGCTTCCGTTACGTGTCTATTTTATTGCTATTATTATTATTTTTCCTACTTCCTACATTAATATAAAAAACGCGAAAGTTTGTAAGAATGTATAGAAGTATGGATGTATGTTTGCTACTCTTTCACGCAAAAACTACTGAATGGATTTTTATGAAACTTTACAATAATATACCTTACACGTCAAAATAACATAGGCTATAACTTATAAAGATATAGTGTGAATGATCATCATTATCACAATTTCCCATCACCACTCGGGTGAAACCACGGGGCGCAGCTAGTTGACAATAAATTGTATTCTAAATAACTTTTAAACTAAACAAAAGTATAAGATAAAGGAAATTAAGCAACCAAATTGTAATACTTCATCAACTAGAAACGATAAACAACCTCAAGCGATATTGAAAATTTGAAGTGCTTTTAAAAGTTTAATTAATCCCAACAAATCCTAAAGATTTGTGTACCTGACAAAATTAAGTTTATAATTAAATCTAATGTTATCTTAGATAAATTAATTATCTTAACTTTGTTTAAAATACACATTACACACGTATTAGTCAACAAGACATAATATAATCGTGTTCATATTATGTCGTTTAGAATTATATTTAGAACTAAAGAAAATTATAAATAATAGAATAAAAGAAAAAAAAAGGAAACTCATTTGTACTGCATTCTACCGATAGTCCCTCAAGACTATAAGTAGAATGCAGAGCCTAGATACCGTCTTCTATGTGCAAAGTGCCCACAAGGCTGGGTACGTTTCCTCGCTGGATCGCCATACTGATTCGTTGCCCGAGGTAAGTACCAGCCTTCTGATCACCTGAAGAGTCATGAGTCGTTTTGATTAATTTTGATACAAGCTCATTGCCTCAAGACCCCACGGTCCAAGCGTCTCAACCGCAAACGGCACACACATATAACTCTCACTGAGGGTTGCATATTTGCGCCACTTGACTGATTTAGCTTTTTCCGCCGCCGAACCGGCTGATCTAGAATATTATGTCGTTTATACTTAATTATTTTTTCACCATAAACATGTTGGCATGGCAACCTAACAAATATGTTCGTTAGTAAATTGCGATGACTGCGTTAATAAACACCAATGCAGTGCCATTTAGGCCTCATTTACTAGCCCTCATAAATAGCACTTTTTTTCTAAAAGTATATCCTTTTCTTCTCCTTTGCATTCCCATTATCAGGATAGACCTGATAATGGGTATGCAAAATTTCATGATGATCGCTTTAGTAATTCAGGCATGAAAGCGAACAAACAGAGTAACAGTGTCATTTACAATTGTAGTCAAGATTTTCGTACTTGAAATTTCATATTCAAAAGTGTCGTAAGGTATCACACGCATTAGGCGGCTAGCCAATGTCCGGCTGACCATAAGTGAGAAAATGCATGGAAAACTGATTTCTTGATTTATAGTATTTTCTGGTGTATCGTAACCATAATAAATATGTAAATATAATTTATCTTAATGCCAGCGATTGACTGTTATTAGAGATTTCTCGCACCCCCACGATATTGTTATATTTCATTATATTATAGAAATAATAAAAATGTTATAAAAATATTGTAATTTAGAATAATCCAATGACTTACACTTTTTTACTTTCCTTTCTTCTCTATTTTGTTAGTGATTATTTTGGGGATATTTTTTTCAAAATTAACCTCATTTAAATAGACATTTTATATCATTTTCGTATAATTGTATTTTTTTGTAGTTAATTGCTTGAGCCAATTTTTATTTTTATTATATAAATTATTTTTTATTGAAAACTTGTTTGATACACTCGTATGTATTACTTTTGTGTTTTATATTTCAAAATATTAATTATTGTATGTTTCCCAAACAAATTAAATTATCTACATCATTATTATCTTCATTTTTAATAAAACCGTTTTAACAACGTATTTTAAACATTTATTCAAACAAATCTCGCGCTTTGAAAAGAAATTCAAATGATGAACTTCATAAATGGATGATTTTTAAATAATTTCCAGATTAATGACCTTCTGCTACTTGGCTGCTTTCAATTGGTGGCTGCTCCTCTGCCCTTGGACCCTCAGCCACGACTGGCAGATGGGCTCCATCCCCCTCGTCACCAGCGCGTGGGATCCTAGGAACCTACTGACTTGTGCAGCATTGATCACGTTTTTGACTCTAGCTTACCGGTGTTTGATGGACATCGAGGTGAGGTTACATTAATATCAATTACTAATTGATCAACTAATCTGGCGACATAGGCAACCTTGAATTGTGTTCCGGCATTAGTGATCAGGTTCCAGTTGTAACGTTGCACTTGCACCATTAAAAAAAACAGACAGCCAATGACAGTAGTAATGTCAAACTATGTCACTGTCAAGACAGTTAAAAAAAACTGTGACGGCGGTTAAGTTGAGACTCGCTCGAATTTCAAAAATATCAGCTGTTACAATTTATTCATAAATATTATTCCACACTATTTAAAACTTCTTTTAACGTTATTAAAATAACTACGTGTTCCCGCTGGGGACCAAGGCTACCCTTACTTATCTAGGAAAACCTATACAACCAAGCCAACATATACCAGACGTGGACAGTTACCGGTCGAGCTAATATAGGAGTTGTGGAACATCTTGATTCGAAGAGCATCCAAGGCTTCGAGAGCCAGTGTACCCTTTTGTGCACAGAAGTCCTCCGGTTGTCACGGAACAGATTAAATATACAACATCATTATCTTATATCATTCATTGACCCACCTAAACCTGTGGCTAAGGAGGAAGATCTGACTATTCCCCCCACATCACACAGTCTCCCTTAATAGAGCAGCAGCCCATTTGTAGCACCTGTGATGTTGCAAATGTCCATAGGCGATGGTAACCGCTTTCCATCAAGTGGGTCGTCTGCCTGTCTGCTGAACTCCTGCAACAAAAAAAGGAATTTTAATGCGCATTCTTTTATATGTAAATTGTAACATATTGTTGTCTACCTATTTCCAGCCACAAAGGCAAATACCGGCCGTGGCCGGTCTGATGCTCCTGGTGATCCCGTATCTCCCAGCTTCGAATCTTCTCGTCACAGTCGGGTTCGTCGTTGCCGAGAGAGTTTTGTATATACCCAGGTAAAATATCGTCAAATCCAAAATTTTCATCTGGGCCTTTATTAATTAATTATTTATTTGGTTTACTAACAATTACTTGCACTAAAACGAAAGATGTACATAGCTTTCTAAAAAGAAACATGACAAATGCAGCGATTACTTTATAAGCAAACACTACATGCAATTTGATATTTTGTAGTATGGAAAAACCAAAATGAAAAAAAGCTCGTTTCATTTCAAAAATGCATACTTCCATCCATACCGTAATATAATAAAGACAAAAGTGTGACTATCTACCTGTCCGTTACACATATACGGAAACTCTGGGATCGTTTTGGCTGAACAAGATATTAATGACATTGCTACTGAGTGAATATAACTTTATTTTGCAATAAAACTTTCTTCTATGCCAGTAAAAGGTTGTTTTCTCACTTTCAGCATTGGTTTCACCCTCCTCACGGTCTACGGTATCCAACTTCTGTGGAGAAGCAGCAAGAGAAGAAAACTGCTGATGGCTTGTGTAGCCGTATTGGTGGTAGCTGGTGTCTCCAGGACACATATGAGGAATAGAGACTGGAGGACCAGGGAGACGTTGCTCAGGTTAGGGAAATAAAATCATAATTATTTTATTATAAACTAGCTATGCCCGCGACTTCATCCCCATGTAATTTCTTCACGCCGAACCCTAAAAAATATTTAAATAAAGACAAAAGGCTATGTGCCAGTCTCGTCAAAATCGGTTCAGTCGTTTCAGAGATAAACCGGAACATCCAGAAAGATAAAAAAAATTTTTTTTTATAAAGTACCGTATATAGTTTCACATAAATATTATAAAATAACAGCCCACAAACGGCCTACTACTGGGCTCGGGCCCCTCACTATTGGGGAACGGACAGTATGCCCGCCACGCTTGTTCAAGGCGGCTTGGCAGGTTTGACACATCGGTTAACTCGATGTTTTCCTTCACCGTTGTTAGCACGTGGTAATTGTAACAATATGCACATTAGGTCAGAAAACTGCGTAAGCGGTGCATGCGTTGTAACGATAAGAATATTTCTTAGCAATTTT
The DNA here is from genome assembly GCA_949752895.1 of Dendrolimus pini. Taxonomy (NCBI): domain Eukaryota; kingdom Metazoa; phylum Arthropoda; class Insecta; order Lepidoptera; family Lasiocampidae; genus Dendrolimus; species Dendrolimus pini. Next base: position 23,872,004 of record OX457130.1, read on the forward strand.
GTAACACAGTCTTGAATTTCCAGGATTGTCGGGATTTAAATTAAAAAGCAACTACAAATATGAAACTATGTAAACAAAGTAACAAAGTTCACACACATCAGTGTACACATTCCCATACACACAGCCACACACATACAGAAGCACCTATGCATATATAATTACATACCGAAGACTTATAATTAATGTTATTTAATCATGTAGTTGACGGAAACCTTTGATTGACTCAAAACACAGGCCTTGTTTTTAGTTTGAGAGTCGAATATATACCTACCTTTCTATAGAACATCTGTTAAATTGCAAAATATTAAAGGCTAATAAACATGTATTATTATAAAAATGTATGCCTTTGGAGACCACGGGTCATAAAAATGGCCCGGACGTTTGGTGGGCTTGCGTGACAAATTTAATGTAAATGTGGTGTGACACTGACTGGTGATTATCCCTCCTACACTATTATAATAATAAACCCAAGGACAAGCCCCGATTAGTGTAGTACTATTGTGGAAAAGGAGGACAAAAAGTACCGGGCTAGTGGGATGACCTGCTAGTGGTAATAGGGGTCTGGGAGTATGGGGACTATGGCGTCTGCCCGTCGCAATGTTCGGGGAACATGGAAAAATGGGCAGACGATGACTTTCCACTCCCTACATGGGCCCCAAAAAATGCCATACAAGACAGGGGCAAAATAGGTGTGAGTAGCTTAGGGGTGTCGAATAGTGGGCTGCAGATTTACCGAAGCTACTTCCGACGTTATACCATTTATGACTTCCACCCCTGGAGCTTGAGTCTTAGCTCTAGCGATCTCCACTCCGTGCCTGCTGGCTAAGGCAAGCACGTTAACCCTCCTGCGGGATATTATTGTTACAAAGTGTCAAACGTTGGCTAATTTCCAGGGCTGACCTGTCCGTGCTGCCTCACAACGCGAAACTTCACTACAATTTCGCAAACTTCCTAAAAGATATGGAGCAGCAAGACAACGCCGTGAAACACTACAAAGAAGCTTTGAAGTAAGTGAAGACGACATTGGACAAGTGACATTTGGAAAACAATTGCTTACAATCTTTTCTAAAAGCTTTGGTGCTTTGTGCCCCGGGGATTTCAAGTGAAGTGTGGACGAAGTCGCGAGCATTGCTAGTAAGTTATAAATGTTTGTTTTCAGGCTTTGGCCGAGTTACGCGAGTGCCCACAACAACTTGGGCACTTTGGTGCTGGCCTCAGGGAAAGCGGAACATTACTTCCTGCAAGCCCTGAAGTACAACAGGGACCATGTCAACGCACACTATAATCTAGCTAAATTATACAGGTTAGTGCAATAAATTTATCTACATGTTTGTGCACTTCCAAAGATGCTGGGCTTAATTGTCGTTAACGATGGAGCCCGGTTTGAAGGGTGTTGCCATGCCAAACCACGTTGAGATGTTGTATGTTGTTTTCTAAGGTTTGATGACCTGAGATACACAACTTGCAGTGCACAAGTGCCATATGTGATGGTTAATACAAGACGTATTTAGTATAATATTGTTTGTTGCGTGTTTATATGTAAAATACGTTGTACGAGTGATTGGCTCATACAGTTTGTAATGTCAAAATAACAGCTTTTTACTAAATGCATTTTAAAGTATATATACGATACTTATATCAATTATATTTTTTTTCGTCTGTCAGACAAACAGACAGGCAAACTGTCTGGATGTTCCGGCTAATCTCTAAAACTGCCGGACCGATTTTGATGGGACTTTCACTGGCAGATAGCTGATGTTATAAGGAGTAACTTGGGCTACTTTTTTAGGGTTTCCGGAAAAAAACATCCACGCGGATGAACTGAAATCCAAATATACACCGCATGAAATTAAAATAAGTACAGCTCATCGTGAAAAATGAGAAGCTCTCCAGGATGAAAATTCCGGAAAATGTGTCACCCTTGGACACGCGCCGGCGCGTCCTCCTTTAGCGGGAGTGGAGCAAGGAGGTCCGCTCACGCTCCCGCTCCCGCTCCCGCTCACGCTCCCGCTCCGCCTCCTCCTTCGCAAACAGGACGTGCTCGCAGAAGGAGGAGACGGCGTCCCAAACTCATCACCATTATCCTTTTCTAAAGGCTGGCAACACGTTACTTCCGTCGCTGGTGTTGTAAGGTCCATAGGCGATAGAACTACTTTCCATTAGTGGCCAGTTTCTATATCTTACTATTCATTCACTTGCCTTACCATCAAAGGTAAAGCAAATGTCGGCAAGATATAGGAACTGGCCATACATAGGTCGTCCGCTTGCCTGGTTGCCAAATGCCCAATAAAAAAATGGTGTTTTAAATATGAAATTTTAACCAGTGGTAAGGCAAATTTAGACCACTTTAAAATATTTAGACTAGTGAATTGGATTTTTGTTCTTTTAATTTAATATTTATATTTTGTCTTTCAAGACCACGGGCCATAAAAATGGCCCGGAATTTTGGAGGGCTTGCGTGGGGCCATGGGGAGGCCAACACGTAGAGGCCCCTTGACAAATTTAATGCAAATATGTGGTGTGACACTGACCGGCGATTATCCCTGTCTACACCATACAATAATGCACCCAAGGACAAGCCCCGGCCAGTGTAGGACTATATTAATATTATTATTATGGATTAGTGATAATGGGATCCAGGATGGAGCACGCTCACCTAGAAGATACCTATTCACGCGTGATTTGAACACTCCTAAATTGTATTTGTCAGGAAAAACAGACTCCTGCAAATTATTCCAGTCTTCGGCAGTGTCCACCAGAAAACATGAAGCGAAACGCTTCATCCTGCCTGGTGGTGTTTCCACCATATAACAGTGGCCCAAACCGTTGTGTCTCGGTGTCCAATGGCAAAATAGGGGTGGAGAAATCAGCTCGTACATTTCTAAGGAACACTCCCCGAAATGTATCCGATAGAAGACAGATAGCCCCGCGACCTTGCGTCTAAGGTACTAGATACTAGGTATTCTAGGTACTTACTTATTTACATAGGTTCTATTGTTTGTGGACTAGAGCTAATAACGAAACAACTACTTGAATAAACCGTTTACACTGTTCACTTTGTTAGTTCTTAAGCAGTGAAATAAATAGGAAAATAAAAAATGTTATCTTTAAAGCATGGTACTGACGCAAGAGCCATTGTTTCAAGTGTATTTACAAGTTAACACTGAAGTCCTTTGTTTTTAACATTATTAAGTAAAGAAAACTTAGGAAGGTTCTTTAGAGAAAATGATATATTATCCGTCCAGGAACACAGAAAAAATATAATTTTACCAATTTCCTGCAGCCGAGCACCTTGTCGTAAGAGACACCAAAACAACTCACTAAAAACAAAACAGCTGGATAGTAGGATATTTGCCTGTCTGGATGGCTACCACCCCTGGTCTAGAGTATGCCACCATAACAACCTTGAGCAGTGTTCCAGCATTAGTGGTCAGGTTCCAGTCTCCCTTTAGAGAGCGGCAGAACCTTGGTAGCAAGCCTTTGGTGTTATAAAAGTTGTTGGGTCGCCTGCCTGTCTGCTGAAATCATATAGTAAAAAAAAGGAATGCCGTCCACTATGCGGAACCTTAATATTTTATACTTACAGGAAGAAAAATCGTGTCCAAGAATCACTAAGGATGTTAGAAAGATGTATAGCGTTGGAGCCAAGATTTGTACAAGCTTACCTGGAACTGCTACACCTCACTCCTGAGGAGGAGAAAAGGGAGATTTTGGACAAACTCCTTGACTTGGAACCGAGGAACTGGGAGCATTACGTGCTTTATGGAGACTGGTATAGAGGAAGAGGTGAGTTCTAAGTTCTTTAATATATACTTTTTATTCGAAAGTGAATAAGTCTAGATATATAACATATATGTATGACATCTATAATAATATAAAATTCTGAACACTGAACCTTAAGTACAGGCACGGCAGCCTGTACATTAAGGAATTAAAAAAAAACAACTGGAATAGACTATAAAGTCTAACGACGGAGAACATGATGAAATTTCATTTACATTGCTTGTCTGTTTGTTCAGGATTCACGTAAAAACTACTCAGCTGATTTCGATACAGTTTTCGTTGACCGACAGAAAATAATTATACTTAAAATCTGCGGTACTTTTTATCCTGGGCATCCCGCGGGAAGTTTTCTGGGAATTATTTAAAATGGCCAGATTAAAAAAAAAACGTATTGCAATGTGATTTTTTCACTGATTGATAGCATATTACATGTAATGATATGTTTGTTAATATTTCTCACGGGAATCCCGCGGTCGCAGGCACATTCTAGTATTATCCATATGTATGAAATACAGAATGAAATGTTGGTTTGGTTATTGTTGAAGCTTTTTGTTAAAGTTAATAATAATATGAAATTGTTTGATCAATTAATTAAATATAAGACTGTATAATAATATAGAAAGGGGATATATATATGAGGATATATATCTCTCAAGCGATAGAGTCTAGCACTCGCCAGTGGTGCGGTGGTACCCTCATCATCGACACACCACACAACTTATATCAACCCCAACATAATAAAATATGGAAGTTAAATAAGTTATATTGGATATTTCAGGTCTCGTCTCGACTTCTCTGCAATATTATAGTTCTGCGATGCGGCTCTCGTTCAGCTCCAGGGACGGGAGTCCTCGCGGAGAAGTGGTCTCCCTCCGAGCTGCTTGTGTGGCTCTGCGCACCCTCGGACAATACGCCAGGATGCTGCAACTACTAATAAGGTATATCCATATTAAAGTATTATAAAAGTCAAAGTAATGTCTGTGTGTGATTTTGTTGAAAATTGATTTATAGAAAGAAAGAATTATTTTATTGAGGACAAATTAACACTTTAAGAATGCTGAGAAAAATAAAATAAATAATATAAGTCCTAAAATTGGACCCAGACGCAACGTAATTCTAGCATCCAAACGGCTAAAACCAGCGCAGTTCTTTCGCCTGCGACCAGAAGGTGAAGCTACGGAGGACAACAAAACACAAATAAAATAAAATGGATTTAGTTAAATAACTATAAAAAAGCGATCCATCCAGGATACAAATTATGTATATTCTCGGTATATAACTATACACCGATTTTTATTTACCTGGACTAAAATGACAGTTGCTGTTTATATTGCAAGCTTGGAGCATATTGTTGTAGTGTGGCTCATTCATGAAGAGTTGTGCGAAGCAACGACCCGTGGCTCCTATATCTTACTGTTCATTCACTTGTTAGTTGCACTTACCATGAGTTGAATATTGACATTACTCGTATGGAGCTTATATCAACTTTTAACTGTTAATAAAGCAAATGAACGATTGGTAAGATGTAAAAACAGGGCATCATACACTTCACAGTGCTGAGTTGAATCGACGACTCGCACAACTCACTTATGAATGAGCCACAATACAACACTATGCTCCAAGCTTACAATATTAAAAAAAGGACGATCGCAGCTGTCATTTTAGTCCAGGCAATTAAAAATCAGAGTATAGTCTAAAAAGTTTACCCCGGAAAATCAACTGGAACCTTTTCTTCGATTTGAAAATAAATCCGTTGCATTTTTTGCAGGTGGCATGGGGTGAGAGGTGGGGGGCAGCCAGCCAGCAGACGCCTGTTAGCAGCTCAAGTGTGGAGGCTTCGGAACGAGTTGGCTGAAAAGGCAGCCTTGTACGCCAGGCCGAGGCACCAAGACACAGCGGTAAGGAAAATATGGAGATTACGTATAACCGTTTTTTCTGGCCAATAATCTTAACTTTTACGTAACGTAATATCAGGATAATATTAATAAAAGTATGTTTAACTGATCATGCTTGCCTAGTTTTGATTAAATTACACATAAAATGTATGGATGTTTGGTGTACTGCATTGGGTGATATTATTGTTACATACCGACAAAGAAATGCGCGCACCTTCCTGTCGTAAAGCGCAGTTTATTACCTCCCCGCATTTAGGAATTCTTTTGTTTACGTTGTGTTTAGAATTTGTAATTAAGGAAAACATCCTATTGTTATCGTACTTTTATGGCCGTCATTAGTGTCGAACTAATGCTTGTTGTTATTGCATTGCGTCGGAGCTTGCCCTGGTATGCGGATTAACTCAGTGAACGCGGTCCTTTGTTGTATTATACAGTTTAGTATAAAACAATGCCCGAACGGAGGGGTGGGGCAGTCGAGCGAGGATTACGATATGAGTAAGACGTACATTCGACAAGCGATATAGTGACGGACTTTGCGCGTGTTATTGAATCGTGTAGTTTTGTACTGGCTGTGTCCAGTTATATTTGTACCTGTTTTATACGTGTTTGTCCAGTTCTAATAAATTCTATAGAAGTTCCAACGGCATTTTTAATTCGAGTCCTGTAGCTCGTAACATTATTTTCCTGTTTTTTAATATTTGGCTTCAAAGACACATGACAATGACAATGGCAAATAGCAAATATAGAACTAGAATCGACACAATCCGATCATCTATCTTTACGATATATCTAAACCTTATGATAAACGTGTTATTTTATTATTTCAGACAACATCAACCTGTCTCCATCACAGCAAACTAGAAATATCACCAGACATCTACTTAAATGAATTAAAAGAAGACAGCATAGTCAAAGATAATATACATGATGTTACAACACAAAGTGGGACCAAAACACATCAGGAGATGACAGAGATGTCTAAAAATAATGTAGGAAATAGTTGCCAAAATACAAGACAATTGTCCAAGAAAAGTGTTTCGTTATCTGCTCAATCAACGCACAACAAATCCGAAATTGGGCACAAACAGAAAAGTTGCCGTTTGCACAAGAAAAAGAAAATCAAGAATCCTGAAGAGTTTCCACCATTTGCGTCTGAACATTTGATCAAGACATATTAAAGTATTCAAGAAACCGCACAGTCACTTGAATTTCGACCAAACTGTATGATATGTGCAAAACTACAATTTACAATATGAGGCAAATAAAATATCCAAAAGAAGAAAACACGTGGAACGGTTTCATAACTCTTTATGACTGTGGGTGCGTTACTCTAGTAGCCCACAACGCCCAAAGTGCTCCTTCAGCCGTTCCTCATAGCGACCACAGTCGTTATGATTGTGGCAAAAACGTCACTAATGACGTTGTAATGTTTGATCACGCAACGCTCACAAAGGCCCATGTCAAAAGTAGGGTCAAAGTGGCGTTGACCACAGAGCATTAATTCCTTTAATCGATACGTCGTTGACAAAGGTGCGATTTACAAATCCACCATACAGCAGCGAATGAGATTTTTACATTTCGTCGTTTATGACATCAACGCTCCAAAGTCTGTGCTACTTGTGTAGATGATTCTAACTAGAGTTGCCACCTGTTTTTTGAAAAAAATATAGTATTTTTGTTATTTTTACCGTAAAAATATAATATTTTTGGGAAAGTTGGGACAGAATTAGTAAACATTTATTATTCATTAATTATTTTATATTCTATTTATTTCATTATTGAATTTTTCATATGTATTTATTATTATTTTTTTGCTTTAACAACAAAGTTCTATTATTCTTAAATAAGAATAAGAATCTGAACAAAAAGCGGACAATTGAATTCGCGATGAAAATATAGTACATTTCATATTATATTATTTATGTAATATATATAGTAAAATTGGCTAAAATATAGTAAGATACTATGAACCCTATTCGTTATGCTCGGAAGCAAGTGGAACGGGAAAGTAGCGGGTCGTGAGCGTGGCCGTTGTGATCCAAGAGGAACGTACCCTGGTTTTTATGAAATTAACAAAGTTTTTTGAAGTGAAAACTTCTTTAGGCACGTTGGGCACTTTTGGGATGGGGAAATAGCACACTGAATTTGTGTGACCGTCACGCTTAGATACGATTTTTTCACTTCCGACGAGCAGGCCTATGACAGACAGGTTTTTCCTTTAAAACCTTGCATATTTCTTGCAATCTATGAAGGCAAGCGGGCTTTAGTTGTGGTAAACACGTGTCTGTGTGTGTGAGACCAAAATCAGGGAACGTTGGACGACACGATCATAACTGATCGTCTCGTCAGGCATGAATACTATCGCAATGTGCTTTCTAGCTCCTAGCCTATCTAGTATCTGCGATATCAAAAGCTTAAAGTTTCCACGTGTAATTGATGACACTCGTTCCTTAATTTTATAATATAATAAAGGCCTACCGTTAAAAATAGTCGTTTTCTAATGAGATTTTTGTTGTATAATGGAATTGCTTTTTGTACCATTTCATTCAATTTATTTCTGCACTTACAGGCGTAACAGTCGCCTATAGGCTACTCTTTCTTACTCTCTTTATTCCACAATGAGTAAAAGAGCACGTGACGGTATTGTCACTACGGTCAGGTGTATAGTTAGATTGATTGAATCATTTATTTAATAAGAGGTCTTTTAATAAGATTAAAAGACTGTTTGATGTTGTATTCTTTTACAATTTTAATATTTGTGTCCTGGTGCTAAAATAACCTTTGTTGATAATAATTATTTTGGGTAATGAGCATAATTATAATAATGCATTAATAGTTATTATTTACTTTTATAAAATATTATCAGTATAAAAGAGCACACTACCGTACGTGCGAAACTAATTTGCGCTTGTAGTGAAAGTAGTTCTGTGAGTTTGCGCAAATCCATTCAATGTTAACATTTGTAACACCATATGTTGTATTGTGTGACAGAGATGACATGCGATTCCGCATAGCGGGCGAACGAGAGCGCATCACTCTGCCTTCTATGTTCCATTTGTGAAGCTTATAGCTATGTTCTGAGCAATGACGTGTACGATCTTCAAGGACGCATTTAAGTTTTGTGCATACAATGCATTGTTCTTTTTACATCCTTCTTTTAATAATCTGTGATTAAAATCTCATTTTATAAAAAAATCCTTTTAGCTCCAGGCTACAGTTATTGTTACAAATGTGCCATACTTGATATTCAATAAGAAAACTTCTAGTATTATACAGTACTTAAATATTTCACGTTTTATTTTATTTGATGCTAAGTTGTTTTATTTTGGTATTAAAGTGAAATATCAATTTAAGGATCTACTTAAATGAAGTATACTATCCGGCTCGCGTATTACCACGTTTTCTAAGATATAAATTGTCAAAAATTATTTATGACAAATATGTTTTTTTTTCCATATACGTAGTTTCTAGTTTTAATCGCTTCTCACTCATCGCTGGCGGTATGACAAGTTCCTTGGCGTCAATTTATGAATTCATTTATCATTTATTTGAATATAAATAACAATCGTTCTAAATTAAATTTATCAATTTTACAACCAAGATATTAATAATGATACAGTAATATACTACTTACAATGTCTTTTAATTTATAGTTCTAAATTTTTTAATATAATTTAAATCCAATGTTGAAAACATGACCAAATAATTATCATTATTTTTAATTAAAAAGACAAGACGTAAAAAAATAATTAATGCTTAGATATCAATTGTAATAAACACAGTTTAATTAACAAATGGCTGCTTATATTGAAATGTGCATAAGTATATGTAGTAGACATTTGTTGTAAACAAAACTTTAATTTTAAGTGTATTATAACTGTTCGAGGAATTTGTAAAAATAAATATAAATGTACATTATTCATATATAATAACTAGGTAATATTGCCATTTGTAAATATAAAATTATAAGAACTTTGTAAATATATCGAATCTCAAGTATAAAGTAAGGGACTATTTATTAAAAATATATGATATGAAGTTATTTACTGAACTTACTGGCTGTAAATCCTTATTTACAATTGCATTAATTAAGTAATTGGTTAACTTGAGAAATAACTATTGGACAAATTTTTTTCAGTAAAAATAGTCGTCTGTCTGTTCAAAAGATAAGTACGTATTCACAAATTAGTAACGGCCTTACTTATAATAATCTCCTTAAGAAACGATTAGGCCTCTCTTAAGTAAGAGAATCAGAATCAGTCCCTAACCAATGAATATCTCTTTTTTGCACTTATAAACGTGTATTACCTGTTGTGTACCTATAAGGAGCACAGATAAAGGATATTTGAATGATTATTAACGTAACGTAATGGTGAAATTATCATTAATCACTTGCTGAGCAGTTTCTTTAAATTTAAGAAACGATTATAAGTAAGGCCCTTATTGTCTAAGTAATGTAAATGTAAATCAGGATTAATAGGTACATGCACATGTTGCTTTACCCTGTTTGGTTACCGACACTATTGAAATAAAGGTAAATTTTGAAAATCGTTGCATTTTTTATTTTAAATAAATAAATAAATAACTAGTTAAGAGACAAACACAGATATTTTATATCCTCAAATTGAGCATGTTACGCTTGTGTTTTGGCTAAAATACAACTATTTACTCTGGGGACGATCCCAGACCATAAATAACGGAGAAAAGTCCGGAGATAAGCCAGCAAAGGTTTCACCCTCTCAACTGTAGAGGTGGACAATCCCGGTTTGTAACCAACATTCAAATAATTATTTCATTCTCGTCACAGGCTGAATACTGATTTCGAAATATCTGTAGTGAATACGATTTGTGAATTTTACAGCATACTAGGATATTCCCGTAACTTCGTCTACGCTTGACTTAAAATTCCCCGGGATTCCGGAGAACACAAAGTACCGCAGTATTAAAAAAAGTTATTTATGCTTTAAATAAAATGAGTTGTGTAATTATTATTTGTGAAGTTTAAATTTACAGCTTCTTGCCTACCTACCTACCTATCTACCTACCTATCTATCTACCTATCTATCTACCTACCTACCTAACTACCTACCTACATACCTACCTACCTATCTACCTACCTAACTACCTACCTACCTATCTACCTACCTACCTAACTACCTACCTACCTACAGCCCCCCTCCTCTACATCTGGGGCTGCTTTGGGAAGCTTCCAACCCATAGTATTTGATTGAGAAATGATAGTTTAAGCCCTAAACTGAAACTCTATTCAACAGTGAAAAAGGTTCAGTTACAATTTACAAATGGCCATCCAAATTAATTCGGCATAAAAATTGATTTCGATGCGTTTTACATAACTTAACAATAGTTTTCTGTCAACATTTACAAACTTCGTATTGTTTTCTCATAGCAATTAACTAAAAAAAGCCATTAAAATAGTTTTTTCCGGGTCGACTATACAATTTGTTTGCACCAGGCCATGTTTTGAAATCTATTTGGTCATAATTAAAGATCTTTGTGGAGCACAATAAATTGACTTAGCACGTTGCGGGCTTTCAAAGTAGGTAATTTTACCACTTTAATTTTTTAGAGTTCCGTAGTTATTATATTTATCAAATTACTACAGCTTACAGACTCTACTTTTTGCTTAAAGATCAGGTGTTAATACAGGTTACATTGTATTACATTTTTATGTTGGTGCTATTTGCCCCCGGAAAATCACTCACTCACATCATTTTATATCGCAAACTATCCCATCTCCCGCGATGAAAAGTGTCTATGTCCATTCGGTATTCAGATAGACAGATCGAGTTATTATCGCATTTTTTAAATAGATTATGATTTTTTATATCCATATAAACTTGAGAAATGATTCGTCTCCCATACAAACTTTCATACAATTTCAGCCCCTATTTGAACCAGTTCTAGTTTTATTTATTAACTCCCCGTATGTCTATCTGTAAACTACATAAACGACCAAAACTACCACAATTGCCAAAATCAATTGAAGCACCTGTGCCCGCTAAATATCACCGTCATTCTCAAGGGTCCACAGTTTCCGCGTGGTACATCGCAACAGATATTGGCGCACAGCCTCCACTATATCCGTGCCAGCTTCAGGAGACTCTAGATTTCTTGACCAGGTCTGGTTCATAGTCGCGGTTTCCCGCATCTTGAACGCCTCAAGCTGTGCCCGGCAATAAACTAGGCCCCTGACCAGAGCATCCTGTCGGGAGCGACGAATTTTGGCAAGTACGTCCGCCTGGAGAGGCCAGGGCGGATCGCCTGCCAATGGAATAAGGGTTTGAGCTAACTCCCACAATATCTCGCCACGGTTAGGTTAGGTTAGGGGGTTTGTAAAATCATCAAAAACGCCTCACGAACTTAATGGGCGCCCCCGAAGGGATCCAAATTCTATTCTATTTCATTTCATTGTATCAATATTCTCAATTGTTAACCATTATCAGCCTTTGCGTAACAGACACAATATCAAATATATCATTAAACTCAGGTTTTTTTATTTATTTTTGTAATTCAAAGTAATTATTTGTGTTTAACATCTTTGGATGCATTCATTTGATTGAAAAATGTTACGGCGCGGTCGTGCGTAGCGAGAAAGCCTATTCTGGAATGTCACGGAGATAATTTCAAAGATAAAGCGGATTTCACGTCTACCGAAAACAAAGGTTTCATCAGATTTCTTGTTCACTAGTAGGTATAAAAAATATCATCGCGTCACTTTTATAAATTACTAATTATACAGTGTAACGACATTTCTCAATTTTTTAGAAGTTTGTATGAAAGTTGTTTAATCAAATACTTCCCAATTATCGAGTAAATTCTTATTATTATCTTGTCTTCAATCTTAGAGACTCCAACTTGTATATCTTTTATTAGTTTCAAAGAGAATGATGCTCTTCTTTCAGACAAATTCAACCGCCTACTAATAATGCCTTCTGGTAAATTGTAATGTTTTTCTATCAAGTCCTTTACATTACTATAGTAATAGTTATTAATATATAAATATTATGTCTGAGATGATAGAAGACGTGTTTGAGACGCTGTTACCCCTAATGCCATAGGTTTTTACCCTATGGAGCTAGCTAAGTTGGGTGTGTCTCTTATGGATATAATCAGAAATGATATCCGTAAGAGAAACAAAATTACCAACTCACCTCGAAAAAATAGTAAACAGAATTCGTTTGCCCATCACACTGGACTCTTTGTTAGTATACACGTCTATAACGTGGTGGTAAAATTCTGTGACACCAAAAAAGTCCGTCAAAGAGGGTTAAAAAAACTATTCAGATATAGCTAAGCAGTCTAACTTACGTCGATACTGAAAATGTGCTAAAAATCACTGTCTTAATGGAGTTTTTTTTTTGCAGAAGTTCAACAGACAGGCAGACGGCCCACTTGATGGAAAGCGGTTACCATCGACTATGGACATTTGCAACACCAAAGGTGCTACTAATGCGCTGCTGCCCTCTTAAGGGAGACTGGAACCTGGTCACTAATGCCGGAACACAACTCAAGGTTGTTATGGCGACATAACTTTAGACCAGGTGTGGTAGCCATCCAGACGGGCAAATGCCCTACCACCTGGCTTTGGGTTGTTTTGTCGCCTCTTACGACAGGCCGCCCGGCCGCAGGAAATTGTATTCTTAAGAGTAATGGGAAAATACATACACACACACACACACACACACGTCTTGTTAGGCATTAGAACCTCTTTTGTATTATTTGTATTTTACTTCTAATGTTGACACTGACTTGACATTACTGTAATAAAGAAACCATGAAAAGAGCACGCATTGTTTAAATCGCTTATCCAATAATTTATCAAGTTTTCATACGTCTGCCCACTGTGGCTATAAACATCAACATTGGTTTTCAGAATACAAGTTACGTCTAGTTTGGGACTAGAAGGTAACATAAATAATGTATTCTATTATTACTCGTATATAGAACGGCATGCAGCAGTAAACCGATCACGTGTACAGCTCGAGGACCAATAGCCGATGAAATAAATGAGTTCTGGAGTGAAGAACCACGTCTTGGTAATCGATGTTGGAAGATGTATGAGGAAAGTGCGGAATCGGTTGTAAGTGGCGAAAACTTGTAGGGGAGGGGAAACTATGTCCAGCACTAGACTTCCAACGGCTTAAGTAGATGATACCTTAATGATACAGTTGTCTAGAACCTTACCCATAAAATATAACTATGTTATATTTTTTATAAACATCGTGTTATTAATTAATACAGAACTTATCTAAAATATAACTAATACATATGAATTATAATAGGTATATACACTAAGTTCGGTCCAGCCCGACCAAACCGCTGTTGTAGGCCAATGTACCTAGAGGGCTGGTGGCATTTTTTGCGGAGGATAAAATAAAACGTTAAGAGGATTAAAAACTATTACTCCTTTAATGAGCTTACAGGATACGTGAATTACAAACGGCGGATACAAAAATAATTCGCCACTATACTGAGCGCCTGTAAAAAATGTAGTTCTGGCACACATAAACAAAATTTCCCTTTAAAATAATCAGGCGTTCCTTAACATTATGACTGCTGAATACAGACACTATTTCTCTGATTTCTGGTTGCCTGTGGCGTGGACTATCCTTTTTTTAATTTTAAAAAAATCTGTGGACTCTTGGTCCCTACGGACCCGATTTCTTTATCCCAAAAGGCTCAAATACTTTACTTTATTATGTATAAGCGGTTCCGGTAGACGTTGTTCTGCCCTGAAAAACTAAAAATCTAGAACCTGATTCCGACGCCACCTATCGGGTATAATTATGATTCTAAACCATCCCCGGACCCACTCAAACAGTATTTTTTTATACCCTTCGATTATTACATTATTGAAATGTTAGTAGAAATGCCTATTTTTTTCTAGTAATAAATATAGACTATATTAATCTGGGATAATGTAGCATTCTAATGGTGAAAGAATTTTTGAAATCGATCCAGTAGTTTTTCCGTTTATTAAATATAGTAAGAATCCATATAAACCTAACAGAATAATGCCGTGGCAAAAATCAACTCGGTCCGACACTTATACAAAAAGTCACCTATTGCAAGAATTCCAGACAATCTTGGTCAAGGAGACCTGGTGACAGCGTTACGGAATCCAAAACACGATCGTAAACACAATTTGTCTGGAATCACAAAAAACCAGTGGAAATTTTTAAGTTAATGAACTTCTAGCAGAAGAGTGAAGTGCAGGCTTAGAAATTTTTGCTTACTAAATATCGGGGACAATGCAGGGTTGGGGAAAAAAGCATATAATCGAAGATATTCAGGATTAATTATTAGCGAAAACTTTGGCAAAAACACTCTAAAGCGTCTCGAGGCCGATTTTAACGAAAACTTTAGTGGTATCAATATACTTTGTATAAATTAAACTAAATACTTAAAAATAAACTAAATTATAAATTAATTAATTAATATAAAGTATTTAACAAATCGCTGCCTGAGGAAAGCGTGCCCAGAAGGCTGGCTGCATTGCCACGCTGTGTGGAAATTATGATTCGTTGCGCGAAATATGAACCAGCCTTCTGATCACGAGTGGTGTAAAAGAGTTTCTTACAAATTTCTTTGAAGAAACCCTTTGCCGACGGACCCCACGGACCGAATGTTCCAACTCCAAACGGTACAAATATGCAAAAGAAATGAGTGACATTCCGTCCGGCCTCTTGCCATCGACGCGCACCAAGCCATTTGGCTCTAGGATGGCTGGTACCACAAAAGCTTACACAACTTTTCTCTAATCCATCCTAAGGTTGTCTGGAAGTAATTGCTTTTAGTGATAAGACCGCCAATTGTCTTCTGTACTTAAACTTCTTGAATTGTAATAAACCTACGTTTTAACGGTTTTAAGCGCGGTTATTTATTAGGTTTTGGTTTATCCGACGTTTCAGCCGCTTTTCAGTGGCCGTGGTCACGGACGACATAGGTGAAATTTGTCCAACGAGTATTGCTAAAGTTTTATTTAGCCTACTGCCAACTTGTTCATTTTAATTATTTCGTATTAATTATTATTCTTGAATTGTATTTTAATGTTATGCAATAAAGTATTTACCATTCTATTCTTATCGGGACTTAATTTATCAACTCCCATCTTCTTAGTTTTTTTAGATCTCACCACACCCTTGTATAATTATAAATAGTGTCATTCTTTTTATCATTATTTTTCACAAAGACGGGCAGATACCATAGTCCCCGATCCCCAGTTCCACTAGCATTTCATCCCAATAGCCCGGTACCTTTTGTTCCATTTCCTATTGTAATAGTCCTGCACTGGCTGGGGCTTGTCCTTGGGTGCATTTGAATATGATGTAGACAGGGATAATCGCCGGTCAGTTACACGCCCATTTACATTAAATTTGCCAAGGGGTCTCTACGTGTTGGCCTTGACATAGCCCCACACAAGCCCTCCAAAAATCCGGGCCATTTTTATGGCCCGTAGTTTTCCAGGACATTGATAATTATTAATAATAATTTTAAAAGATCTTTTAAGGATTGAGACTAACTGGATTTTCAAGACTTAAAAGATCTGTCACGTCCTTGATGCAATGAGAGTTACGGTAGGTATGCAATGAGTAAGATTATTTGCAACATAAACATTTGCTAAGTTTTATCTTCACTATAGTCTTTTCTTTGTTTTGAAGTAAACTTGTGCATACTTTGTAGTCTTCTTTACGAAATGTTTAAATGAGATGTACCAAAGTAAACATATTACTCAGCTTAATTAAATAGCACCTATGTACCTACATAACACCGCTAAAGCGCTACTGCTGCCTCACCAGTGTACACAGTGGTATGTGAAGGCGAATTTTCGCATATAGACAAAGCTGCGCCACCAGTGTATACAGGTGGGACTGTATTTTCACTATGAAGCGGGCGTCAGCGGTGGGACAGTGGTATGTGAAGGCGAATTTTCGCATATAGACAAAGCTGCGCCACCAGTGTACACAGGTGGGACTGTATTTTCACTATGAAGCGGGCGTCAGCGGTGGGACAGTGGTATGTGAAGGCGAATTTTCGCATATAGACAAAAAAACCACACAATAGCAGCGTGTTGGCGCCGTGAGGGCGGTACCGTCTACACAAACGCCAGGATTTTTCATACACATATTGTACGAGTATATCCCTAAATTAAGCAAGTTACGGTTGTTTTATGAGTAATATACGATGGACTACTCTGGTGTCGTCGTGAAATGAAATGAAAAAAAGTCGAGGTAGCGTAATGGCTAGCGCATGCGTCCTATACTCAAAGTCGCGGGTTCGATCCTGGCCGGAACGAATGCACCACTTAGGTGATTTTCTGACCTAATGTGCATATTGTTACAATTACCACGTGCTAACAACGGTGAAGGAAAACATCGTGATGCAACCTGCACATCGAGATAACCGATGTGTCAAACCTGCAAAGCCGCCTTGGACTAGCGTGGCGGGTATACTGTCCAATCCCCTACAGTGGGACAGTTATGGGCTGTTGTTATTATACTCTGGTGTCAATCGCAAACACCCATAGTAAATAAGGGAGAAATATCGTTTCCGAAAATTACCAGGATTGAACCAGGGGACTCGACGTTGCAGTGAGGTAAGCTGGCAAAGGCTTAGCCCGCCCAACCACAGAAGCTGTCATTATGTATGAATGCCTTTTTTATGGAAGTATAAGTTTGCGTTGGACCACTATGTCACCTGATGACGCAGTCAAGGACGGAGCACGCTTAACTAGGAGATACCTATTCACACGTCGCTTGAAGACTCCTAGATTATATTTGTCAGGAAAACAGACTCCGGCAAATTATTCCACTCTACGGCGGTACGCACCAGAAAACTAAAACTGTCATATCGACGCATTACCCTAACTATTGTGGCTAGGGCCCTGAAAATTTGCATGCTGATGCTGTCTATACTATAGATGTGAAACGAGAAAGGATTTTTGAAAATTCAACCCTCAAGAAGGAAAAAAGGGATGTAAGTTTGTGTGAAAATCTGTCAATAGAAGAAGATAAGAATAAGAAGCACGAAATTTTGTGTATACCTCTTTCTGGCTTGTTCTTGAAATTCAACCCCTGTGTTAAAAAGGTGTAAGCAGAAAGTTTGTTCAAACTTTCCCTAACTATTTTTAATCCACGCGAGCAAAGCCCGGAGCGACAGCTTATATCTACATTTTCCAGATTTACTTTTATTTATAACTGAAAATAATTTGCATATTTCCATTGAGGTTTAATCAAAACAAGTGGTCGCCCATGGTCGAGATTCGACCGTAACATTTTGTTGTGAAAGACTTACATACTTCTGTAATCACAGATTTCGCCAAGGCTACACTGTTAATCTGACTTGAACAAAAGAGTATATATGCGCGTGTGTGTCAAATACACGGTAGTGTGTGTAATGTTATTTTTTAATTGATTAAATGTATTTTTTATGTATAATTAAAAAATAATTTTAGCTTTCGTCGCTTCTTCTCTATATAAACTATAATTGTGCGAAATTTCATACTCCTCCGTCCGCGCATTTTTAGGAAAAACGGGTACAAAATTTTTGCTTGACATATTTTAATATAATGATAAAAACCTTGAAGTACCTATATAATAATTATGAAAACTTATCAACGTCATATTTTTGTTTTTAAAAGTGGATAAAAACATAATGGCACCGCTGTCGTAATTAATCTTTGGACGAGCCAAAAAAGTGGATAGTAATAAATATCGCTATTTTACTTGAAGCAAAATTACAAGTATTTTTAAATACAAATAACGTATTAATTATTACGCAAAGAATTGACACGTGAACCTGATCAAAGTTAAACCTACCCTGGTCACGGATTTCTAATAATAATAAAAAAAACGCAAAATTAATCAGTCAATCCGCATCGGTTTTTATGTACGCTTTCTACATTTGTACTGCGACCAGTCGCATCCACACAGCCAGCCAGGACGCCCGTGTGCTTTATCTTTAAAAAAAATAAGTTAAAAATAAACAAATAGATAATAGAAATAATAGAAATAATTTAGCAAGTCTCATTAGTCAAGAGTGAAAGGGTGCAAGTATATAATAAAAAAACAACAAATTTTGAGAACAGTGCAACGATGCGGCTAGTCGTATGCTGGCTACTGTTCTCCATAGCAGTCGCGGAAGTTATCGATGTGGAAGAAGAAGATCTCGGTCCTGAAGATGAAGAATTTTCTAGAAGAAAGCGAGATGTGTACGACCCGGCTAAAGATCATACGCGCGTTAAACGATGCTGCGAGAAAAAGACGGTAGGAAATGAATTACCGGACCACAACCGAGTATCGAGGCAAGTTCACCAGTACGAAGTCCATGAAATCACTGATGACGGGCCACCTATATCGCCGCCTTACGAAGAAATGTTGGCAGCGAGCGCTGATCAATACCACAGAATCTACACAGCTCCTGGTAAAACACCAAGATTTCTAGATCCCCATACGTCGAGTACTGACCAGATAAGACAAGTGCATGAAAATCCATTGCCGGTTAGGTTAAGCAGTCAGCCGGTACCTGTGGCTTTCAACGACCAACCTGTGCAGTTCATACCGATAGCTGCGGCCCCGGTAAAGGTTTCCAGTTTGGATGGTCTCTCACCGCCTTCTGAAAGCATAGTGGCTGGAGATCAGGACGGCTCGGCCACTGGTCATCATCACGCAACGCACGGACATTCCCAAGGCGGTGGACATGCTCGTCATGGTCAGCACTTTGAAGAAAATGGTGGAAAGGTGAGAACTTTGTCATTTGAGAATTGATTAATTTTTTTATTAAATTTATTCTAAGGCAAATTTTAATTAGTTAACCCTTTTTAAACATTTACTAAAAGATAATTCGTAATACTGCCTGTCAAGGTTCTATTAATAAATAAAAAAATAACAGTTCTTTATTTTCATACAAATGTGGATTTTTACCCCCGTATTCATATTTCATAGAGGCTTTTTCTCGCGACTTCGTTCGCGTTAAAAACAATAATAAATATATAATGAAGTGGATATGTTATTAAAACTATTTCATGAATTTTAATGAAAATCTTTTTTTATACACGGTTACTATTGGATACTATTGTTACACTATCCCACAGGAACTATATAGTTTTCCGGGATAAAAGTAACCTATTACAATCTACCACTATGAAAAAATTATGTCAATCCCCTGCTCTGTGAAAAATAAAAACGGATCTATCCCAGGGGAACTGTTATTTTTTCCGGGATAAAACGCAGCCTATGTGCTATTCCAGACTATATGTATCTCTTTGCCAAATTTCATCCAGATCTGTTCATCCGTTTTGGTGTGATTGAGCAACAAACATCCATCCTAACTTTTGCATTTATAATAGTAGTAAAATTATACAAGATTCATAGGTTCGTTATAAAATTACAAAAAGTTATTAATAATCGCATTATAAATAATTTGGATTAATCAGAATACAATATTTCAAATTATATTACCTACATAGCGGTCCAGGCAGACGTGGTCTTGCCTTGAAAAAAAAATTAGAATCCGATTATTAAAGTTAAGTATAGCCTATGTTACTCAGGGATAATGTAGCATTGTAACGGTGGCAGGGGCCCTCTAGCATCTAGGGAGCCGAGGAGCCTTCACCCCTGTTGTCGAAGTGAGTTTGTCTTTCCCGGGGCATTCTCAAGCACTGATGCGCTAGGATCAGTGTGGGCGTTACTACGTTCTAAGTCTCACGCTCTTCCTGCCATAAGCGCGGGGCACATGGGAGGAGGGTAGTTTTAATGGAGTATTGAGCTTTCGAGTCTCCACAGAAGACTTTGACTCTGGTGTCCATTCGTGGTGTCGCCTCTCGTCGCTTTGGTCTAATCCCTAGTAAAGGACCCGGTAGGGTGCGAAATGCATTTCCCCCGCCACAAAAAAAGCATTGAAATGGTGAAAGAGATTTTCGCAATAGTTTTTGAGTTTATTCTTTAGAAACATACAAATCTTTCCTCTTTATGCTATTAGTATAAATATAATAACCGCTGTACTCGAAATGGGATGAGTCATAAACCTGCCTGCGTAGGAATTGAGACAATGGATGAGGCCCACTTGGCTCCTGTCTGCCAGGGCACGCGGAGTTGGTCCTGCTTCCGCTCGCCCGTAAGCCTGGCTTACGCAAAGGAAGTATCCCCGAGTCGGGTGGTAATAGTATTTCTTTAGAGTTGTTATTACCAACCACCACAACGTGTCAAATCCCACAGCCACCAACACGTTCGTGGGCAGTCCTTAAGCGGATTTCCCCTCGTCAAAAAAAGTGTAGTTATCGAAACGTATCTAACCATTAACTCGGTCTCTAGTTTTTATCATAACACTGTTGAGTAACTAATTATAATTGCTTACAGAATTTGATTTCTATTAATAAAATTTCATAAAAATAACATGACGACTCGGGCTTACATCTAGAAAATTCTTTTATATACACAATAAGAATATTTATGTCTTATTCGGTTCGATTTTCAAAAAATAAAGTTCGCTCTAATTCTTCGCAGCCGCTATTACTGCACAAGTGGGGCTATGTTTTTAATCCGACCTCTATGGTTGAGCGGGATAAGCCTTTGCCGGCCTACCTCACTGCAACGCAGAGGCTCCGGGTTCGATCCTGCCCTGGTAAATTTTGGAAACGAATTTTTGGTTGTTTGGTTTTGGTCTGGGTGGCTGGGATAGGCTCCAGAGTAGTCCGTTGTAAAAAAACCTATTACCTACAACGTAACTTGCTAAATTTAGAAATAAATACAATGCGTGTTTGTTTTCCGATTCATTACTATTATTTATCTTTTATTTTTTGTTTAAATTGCATAAATTAATATTCATTTAATAGATAGCTCTGTGTTGGAAACGGTCTGGCCATTTTAAATCATTCTCAGAAAAAGTCTCATTCTCATTTCTCAAAATAAAAAGTAGTGCAGATTGTAAATCTAAGAATTTGCTGTCGACCTGCGAAAACCACATAGAAATCGGTCCAGTAATTTTTACGTGAATCCCCAAAAACAGACGAGAATTCTAAAAAAAAACTACATCATGTTCTCCATCGTTTATATAGTCTTTTCCAGTTGTTTTTTTAAATAGCTTCAATGTACAAACACGGTATGTTTAGAATGTTATAGATTATTAATTCCTGCAGTAATCAGTTGTGGCAGAAAAACATACAGACAGACACCAGAGAGACACTACAAGAGATCCTTTTATATCTTTATACTAGCTTCTGCCTACGACTTCGTCAGCATAGAATAGTTATAAAAAAGTAAGTTAAAAAAACCCCCGATTTAGAAACATTCTTCATTGCTGCTCCGCTCCTATTGGTCTTACCGTGATGATATATAGCCTTCCTCAATAAATGGGCTATCTAACACTGAAAGAATGTTTAAAATCAGACCAGTTCCTGAGAGTAGCGTGTTCAAACAAACAAACAAACTCTTTAGCTTTATAAACTAAGTATAAGATATCAGAACCTCAATAAGAGATGAATATCTCATCCGGATATCAAGGTCAAGTCACGTGAAACACTACAAAAACTTTTACTGTAGGTATTATGTACATCTATGTACATTGCCTTTAACTATTTAAAAGCGAACTACAAAGCAGTGACGAGCAAAAACTGACTCAAATAAACAAGTAGATTAATTTAGCATTTTAATTGTTGTTATAATGGGTATATTTGGCTCAAAACCTGCTACTGAGGTGCAAATATTATAATAATTAGTTTTAGAATTGCAAATACGTACGTAACGATTGTAAGAGATCAAGTTCATAACCACCTTAATTGGGATTTTAGTTAACTTTTTTTATTAATTTCGCTTTATGAAAAACCCATTATTTTCCATAAATAGTGTTAATCATCAATTATATTAAAGGGAATAAACTTTGAATGTATGCCATGTGGTAATTATCCTAACCTATTTTATAAACTATAAAATTTAAAAACTTCGTTTAAAAAACTTTAAAAACGAAAAAACTAAAATGTATAAAATAACTTATTTCTTAAGCTATTATTATTAATATATATTATCTAAAACATCTTGAAGTCGGTGCAAAGTAAAACATAAAAATTACTATATTTTGAAAATCACTAAGCACCGACTTTAATATGTTTTAGATAATATATATTAATAATAATAGCTTAAGAAATAAGTTATTTTATACATTTTAGTTTTTTCGTTTTTGAAGTCGGTTTTTTTAAACGAAGTTTTTAAATTTTATTTGTTACTTTTTAGTGTCTAGCTATGTATGGGTGGACCTACGAATGGTGCCGCGCTTCTAAAAAAATATAGGTCCCAAGAACCGGGAACAAAAAAATGATCGTAAAATGAAAACTACTGGGCCAAACTATGTCAAATTTTTAGGGGACCACATGGCAGCTATTCCGCGTCGAACAAAAAAAGAATCACGTAAATCGAATCATAAATCTCAGAGTAATCGGTGTACATATGGAACGGAGTGAAAATTATTTCCATGAAAAATGTTCATAAAATGAAAACTACTGGGCCAAACTATGTAAAATTTTTAGGGGACCAATTGGAAGCTATTCCGCGTCGAACAAAAAATAATCACGTAAATCGCATCATAAATCACGGAGTTATCGGCGAACATACATAAAAAAAAGCAAAAAAAAAAACAGATCCCGACGAATTGAGAACCTCTTCCTTTTTTCGAAGTCGGTTAAAAAATGCTTAATATTTTCTTAAGTTATCGCGACTAGTATCCTATAAATATTATTAACGCGAAAGTTTGTAAGAATGTATGTATGGATGTATGTAAGTTACTCTTTGACGCAAAAACTACTGAATGTATTTTGATGAACTTTTACAGTAATATAGCTTACACATCAGAATAACACACAGGCTATAATTTATAAATATATAGCGTGACTTATCCAAAATATAACGATTGTCCATCAGCACTCGGGTGGACCGCGGGCCACAGCTAGTACATAATAAAACTACATTTTAATGGTTTTAAGCGCGGTAATTTACTTTATTTTTATTATTCCGACGTTTCGGCCATTTTTTAGTAGCCGTGATCACGCAAAACAAAGATGTCAAGTGTCAATGAGTATTATTAATGTTTTATTTAGCCTACCGCCAACTTGTTCATTTAAATTAGATAGTTATACACAACATAACATGCCTAGCTTTAAAATTTTAGATCTGGGCATGTTTGCTGAAGAGTTTCTTACGCCGCTTCTTTTCTTCATGCCAGAACTTGTTGCAAAGCGGTGGTCAATTAGATTAGGCTCCCATAGAGTAAATAATAACCATAAACTAAACTCACGACCTAACTAACTAAATAATTAATTAAAATGGACAAGTTGGCGATAGGCTAAACAACACTTTAACGCGACATATTTGTCTTCCGTGATCACGGCTACTGAAAAGTGGCCAAAACCTTGCTTGGAACCGTTAAAACGTAGTTTTATTAAAAACTAGCTGTCCCTGCAGACGTCCTGCCCGGAAAAGCTTCAATCGATATGCCGACAGCAGCGCCACCTACCGGGTCCCATTGTGAACCAACTCGGAAACCTTCTCTGGCTCATGCAAAACAACTTTGCTAAAGATCATCACATGATCAAATGTATAGATTACGATTCTATAAAGGACATACAGACAAACATTCATTTTTATATATAAGAAGAAAGATGATTTTTATTTCGTAATATATCACAGGACATATGTTAGATCCTCTGTTATGGTAATGTAAAGATAGAATAATTATTATTGTGTCAAACGCCAAATAATAAATAAATAAATTTAAAATGCGTCCCATAAGTTTTCAACGTTGTAAAATTGCGTTATTGAATATGATTTATTAACTTAAAGATTTATTGCTGCACTAAAATAGAGACAGAATATATAATATTATTTAAAAATAAATTATATTATAAATAAACTATACAATAAATTAAACTACAAGTATATTATATACAGACTAAAATAATACTATAAAATCTAGTACCAGACTGCTGTCAGTGAAAAGCTGAATGGCAACGCTGATGCGTTGCCCGAGGTACGTCATTGTATCACGTGAGACATCTAGCAGACATAAAATCTAAAATTTTAGAGACCAAAGTCTACGTTATTGAATATGTAAAATACAATACTATAAGTATCCTTAAAACAATGCATTTATACATATGTGTACGTCTAAAGATATAAAATCATACGACTCAGTGACGTATTTGTTTGTCGCACATGATGAATTAAATAGAAGTATTATATCGAGAGCTTCTTATCAAATTGGCGTATACGTAAAAATGATATTTTTTGTTGTCTACTAAAATCTATGCATGTTACAATTTGGAAAGTCTTACCAATATGCAAGTGTACCTAAATTTCAACCTTACACAATTAAATAGTTTCGTTTTATTCACAATTTTGTCCCTTGTGTAAAAGTGCACTTTTGTCTGGACGCCCATTTGTTATGAAGCCCACGATATGTATTTAGTAGAACTGACTTACATAATCAATCCATCTTAAACACGTTGTGTAATTTTAAATTTAAGGTATTCTTTCAGTTTTTCCTTCTTTTATAGTAGGTTCGCGTTTGACCACTGTCTCGCCCGATGTGGAACCTAGATATGGTCTAAAATGGAGCACGCTTACCTGGAAGATACCTATTCATACGAGACTTGAAGACATTCAGGGTGTATCGGGTCAAATAGACTCCCGCAATGTGTTCTACTCTTTTGCGGTGCGCATGATGAGGGTAGATGCAAAGCGCTTCGTTCGTATAAATGGAATATTATACTCGTATTTATTATATTGATCTAACACAGTTATATATAGATCTTCTATGTAGCGATCAAAATTACGCTAACTTACCCACTTTCAAGGAATTATTCTAATCTTTAAGTTTAATTCAACGAAATTGAATCAATTCGGTTGATTGGCACAGAACTGAAAGCACGCGACGGAATTCATTGAATGGTTCAAGTTTGTTTATATCATCGTTCCTCAACCTGGGGGTCGCGTTTGTCATTGAAGTCGCGTCCGATAGAAAAAAACAATACCTACATGCATTTGAAACGTACCTATACAACTATTATTATAATTTTGTACTGAAGCGGTCGCAAGACGTTTTACTTGACTTTTGGTTTTTTGGAGGTCGCGACGTAAAAATCTTTGAGAAACAATGGTTTCTATGGTTTACTTTAAATCATCCAAATTAATAGATAGAAATGACCATTTATTATCGGCTTAACGAATCATGTGTTAATGAACACTTTCTACCACTTCATTTTAAAAATTTGTCCTGTGAGATCTTTATCTAATAAACTCGCTCTGAATCATTTCCAGACAAGCAAGGGCTATAAGCAAGAAAATCACCTTGACAAAGGAGGCAAAGGCTACAAGACCGACGAGCACCATCGCAAGGAGTATGAGGAGGCAGAAGGCAAGAAAAAGAAGCACCACGACCGTGCTGGCCATAAGGGCAGTCACGAGGAAGAAGCGCACGGTCATAGAGGATCGCACTTCGGCGAAAAAAAGGGCCACAAGAAAGGGCACAAGACCAAAGGTTAGTGAGTTACTTAAAAATAAGTTTCTATCCTCTTTAATCCATCCTTTGAAGGCTGCGCCATTGATGTTGGTAACACATAGACTATAGACGACGGTAACCAATTTCCACGAGCTAGGTCGTCTGCTTGTTTTCCAGACTTGTGGTAATACAATTCATGTGAGTTTTTGATTTCATGATTACTTCTACATGCCCAAGTTGTTAAAATATAGCGTTCATTACTATGTTTTTTAGTATTTTTGAAAAGGGCGTAAAGAGTAAACATTTAAAGTCTCAACGAGGAAGGCGCCGTTTGACTAGAGTTGCAGATGTTCATAGGCAACGGTAATTACTTACCATCAGGTGGAACGTTTACCAGTTTACCTATAGACAAACATTATTACAAAAACGATTGGCCATCCACCAAGGTGACATAGCCAGCCTTCTAGGAACCTTACCCATTGACTTCGATGATCTAGGCTCAGTTCTACTTTTAATCTTAAGGGACTATAGGTAGAACACAAAATAAGTTGCCTTCAATGTACTAGTTTATAGTAATATAAATAAAAATATAATAATAACAGCCCATTACTGTCCCACTGCTGGGTTTGGGCCTCCTATCATAGATGAACTTACAGTAAACCCGCCACGCTTGTCCATGGCGGCTTGGCAGGTTTGACACATCTCACATCACATATGTACTTCTACTACTGTATTGATTATAGTTATAATGTATTACAATAGATGTTATCATGTTTATTATGAAGACTGAAATTGAGACACTATTATACTATGCAGTATATCCAAATTATAAACGGAAGGTAAATGGTCCTTAGAGCATTAATAGAAAGACGAAGTCTCGGACTCTCAAAGGGAAGATGATTAAAGTATGCCGACCTTAGATTATGATGCTGTTCACACCGCAATTCATTAAGAAAACTCTGTATTAGATAAAATTAGTACGAATAAAGGTGAAATAGCTGCAATGGATACATTACTATCAACCACTTGTATAATACCTACATAAGTGTACTTATATAGTACCCGGAACGTCTCTTGAGTGGTCGGCGGAATACTAGAAATCGCTTTACGCATTGAGCGTAGCCAATGTGATGCTATTTATCGACATCCGGAAATATTGTTTTTGTCCCTTTTCTCAAAAAGGGGACAATACTTTATATTACGTATACTACAAAAAAGACCCTCGATATCATTATCCGTGGGCTAAGGTGATCGCTTAAGATTCGTGCCTAACTATACAAGTTTTAAAAAATCTTTACTTCCTTTGTCACTTTTGCTAACGTACACTTCGTCTATATATCTATTTCGTCTGAGGTAGTTTCATAACAAATACAAACAATAATCAAGCCAGTTACTGGTGTTATAAAATTTTATTTTAAAATATTTATCTAACGTAAACTCGTAAAAACACTTTCAAATAGTCTAAATTACGCTGAATAATATAATCGTAATCGTTTAAATAGAGATTTTTTACGCATTATCACGTCGGGGTCAGCAATCAGTAGTTTAATTCAAATAACTTTACGTAACAATAGCTTTCACTCACCGCAAATTGTTACAATTTCTCGAACAGTATCAAAGATTCTATAGAACGAGTATTGTCTGGTATAGATTGCTTTACAATCGTGTTTGGTAACTGCACAAATGAGAATTATTTCTACATAGTCTGTATTGACAAAGGCGAGTATGGATATTCTCATGATACTACTGATACTGGCCATGGAAATCTGTATCACTGAGAAATCGTCCCACTGTATGGTGTAGTATTGTTTTATCTAAATGGGAAGTAATAAGCATCTAAATGGCATCTACTGCTTGATCTAGGTCTCAACGATATTTTAATATATATCCTGATTCAACTCGAACATCTTCCTGCACCGGCGCTCTCACATAAGATGGTCATGCTGGAATCATTGTTTTCATGAACCATACTTTATATAGTTAAGTTTGAGCTAATCGTATTTTCTACGATGTGGGAGAGTTCCTTTTCTCCTACTATTTCATCTCTCATATCTCATTCGCTCTACCCATCTCTACTATGTCACCTTGCTTTCCTATCCTAAAAGATGGCAATGCTATGACATCTACCCGTTATTGCATAAGTGTATAGGTGACTGTATTTACTATTTATTCCATCAAGTAGGCCATCCTTGTTTGCCTGTTTCAAACAAGAAAAAATAGGCCGTAGATCTGTAACCCAAAGTTCTCTGCTAGATCAGCTAATGATCCACTGGTGTATAAAACCGAACCATGCACACTTGCACAGGCACTATGGTTTATTTTTGCAAGCTATGTCGGCTTCCTTGGTCCATGCATGCGCTGCCCATATGTGACTAACAATGGTACAGGGCTTAACTATTTCCTCTATCTTCATATTTTTACTTCTTTAAATGCCCTTATTTGCACACTAGCGTTAATAAGGTATTTTTATTCTTAACGTTAGTCTTGACGTGGATCTGATTTAGAATCAATACTTTGATTTAAATTCTACCTTTTCTGTAACAGGCTACCACAACAAGTACCACAAAGATGAATTCCACAAGGAGCACAAATTCTACGACGACTATCACAAGAGCGGAGAACATCATAGATACGGCAAGTTCAACGCGAAGCATGCAAGCAACGAGAGTGGAAAGAAAAAGGCTCACCAGGTCAATGCTGGTCACGATTTCGTCGAAAGAGGGAAGAAGGGTTACAGGTAGGATCTACTTTTGCATGCAAATTATTGTTTGATTTATGTCCATCCTTATGACACAGGTTATGGAAAATATATCAGTGCTGGTAAAATAGATATTAATGCTGATGTTATACGTATAAACCATATGGAATTGATTTGGTTGAAAGATACAGAATTGAAAGGACACGACGGTATTCAATGTTATAATTCTATATTACGTTTAAATGGATCACTTTGATAGCTTCATCCAAAATTCAATTCGGAAATAATCTGTCTAATGTTAGTTTTACTATCCGGATATCGTGAGTTAGCACTTTTAAAACAATTTTCTGATCATAAACACATCTTGATCCATCATCTATCTGTATTATAATATATCTGTAAATGGTTCGAGTCTGTGCAATGCGTTTAAATGTAAATCAAGAGATTTCAAAAATGGAATTCATAGAATTTTTTTGGCTGTCTGTCTGTTTGTCTGTTAGAGCATTACATGAAAACTAACGAACGGATTTAAATGAAACTCGACCTCGAGCTAGCGTATATCCCGAAGCGTAACTAAGGATACTTCTTATTCCAAATAATTACGCCGTTTCCGTGGGATAGTCGAAAATAGCAAAAAAGATGGCGCTGAGATCGCGTTTTGCAATTCGCTTACAATTACCTACATTGTAATAAGCAACGTCTCATTCATTATATTACTTCAAATCAGGTTGGCTGTGACTCGCCTCTGTTTCACTGCGCAGTTGTGTAGACTATATGGACTGAGTTACTTAGGTATTGTAGTGAGCTTAGTAACAAGAAACAGTAGAGTTTTAGGTAAAACCCCTAATTAAAATTGTATATATGTAACATAGAGGAACTAGCTAGCGTTTTACACGTGTTGTAGCCACGGGGAAAACTAGTAATATTATAAATGTACAGTCAAGCTGGAGTCATTACCTTGACTGTAGCTTTTACGACCGGTTTGATCGGTGTGTTACCAGGTCCTCATAAAATATCAACGTGAAACGTTAAGCCTAGAGCTAATCATATTTTGTACCATGAATAAGAGATCCGAGGGCCCACTTTCCCTACCCACTGTCCCATCTCGTGTATTCCAACGTCAAGGCTGGCAACGCGTTTGCTTGGATCGTAGTCTTACAAAAGTACAGCCCGGAAAGTGAGCATAATGTTGACGACTGCTTACTATAGCGTTGCGTTGCCCTACACTTTCAAAAATAGGAAGGTTAGCTTTCCAGAAGCAAGAATAATAACCAACAACTTCTATTGTTGAGCGGGCTAAGGCTTTGAGGGCTTATCACACTGCAGCGCAGGGCTCCGGTTTAGTCAAAATTAATTTAACGATTTTGTATTAACCGACATTTCACACTAGGGTCATACTGTTAACTATGATCTCTCACAGATTGCAACACTCGTGAGGGGTCGCAATCTGTTAAAATAATAAGACCTTTGTATTATAACATACATAAAAAAATATTAATTAAAATATTATTATAATTTTTTGTTGTTTTCGTGGGTCGCGAAATAAAAATTGTTGAGAAACAATGCTGTCAAACAACTGTAACTTGCAGGTGGTGTTGTAGTTTTTAAGGATGAGGATTGATCTTAATCCTCTTGAAAACTACTGCAACCATTAAGGCAACTGGTGATTCAATAAGTAAAGCATTACTTAAAAAATAATTAACATATCCATATTTACATTTCCAGCAACAAAGGCCATGTTGATGCTGACCACAAAGGGTACAACGGTAAGAATGGTCACGAGGAACATCATGAGCACCATTCAAGCCACGGTAGAAAAGGCGGCAAAGAAGGCGGCTCACAATGGGGACATGCTAAGAAAAACTAACCCTTATAACTTAGTATTCAAAAATTATTATTCTCTAAGATTTTACGGTTACTTACGTCCCTATGCCATTTTATATTGTTTTATGTTCAGTTGTTTTAAGATGTTATGTTTTACCCATCTTGTCACTGCTTCATCTGGGATTCTGTTAGTATTAGTGATTATGAATGATTACCTACATAAGTGTATATACAATGTGTAATGTCATTAACAATCAATAACAATATCCAGATAATCCCAGATGTAGCAGAGGCTTCATTGAAATATAACAGCAACCAAAAGAAATTCAGTTTTGGTACATAATTTTAGCTTAAGGTATGGGTAGAGAATTTTCTATTTAAGAATTGCTATATTAAGGAATGTTTCATGAATTTTTGTGTCTAAAGACATTTTTCTTCTCCTAATTTTGGTTTAAAATCTCTTTTCTAAAATTCTACATTTATTTATTATCTAGCCTCGCTATCCATGTCTCCGGATAGTGAGGGATTTACTGTTCTTATAATAAAAATTGGACCATTCGTTTAAAATCCTGTATAGTCCCCGGCACGATTCTTGAGCGGTCACTTTTTCCTACAAACAGTGATATTTCGATTCTTTTTCGAAGTATGAGGTATTGTCCCTTTCGGATAAAAAGACAAAAACATAAATATTGTCGATGTTTCGATTAATCTCATTACATTGGCTACAATCAATGCGCAAAGCTATACCTACTGTTCCGTCGACCGCTCAAAACTCGTGCCGGGTAGTATATTTTACTACTTTTATGTGCGTTCTATTTTGACTATTTCTATGACTGCTTACTATGTATTAAAATTTAGACAATAACTTGAAACATGTTTATTCTAGACGTGAATTTGATTTCAATTATTTCTACCAATTGAAGGACTATTATATTTACTTTAATAAATCCTTAATTAATTCAGTTAACTAATTATTATTTTATATTCTGTTTCCGAAACGAAATAGAAAAACTTAGATATTATTTTCCTTAAGTAAAATAAAGTTAACCAAACTATTTATTATGATAAAAATATGTAGTTTAAGATATAAAATGTTATATTTATTTTGTAATTAAAATTAATATTTTTGGTACTTATGTTTTATTTTTATACTTAACTTTATATCAAAGCGGTAGAATAAAACTTGAATTTTTATAATTTACATTAAATACGATACATCGGATGTCCAAGAATGAGTGGTATCCACTCATTGTTAGATATTCGATATAATGCTTTAAGAAAGAGCTATACTTGTCTTGTGGAAGCTACATTTCTTAAATATAGTATATCATCTACGGTTATGTTTGTTCTTTACATCTCTGCTAATGGATCGATTATCGTGAAATCGTAGAAATTATAAAGAGCAGCGTAAAAGTCCAAGCTTAATACATGAGTTGAATATTGACTATGCACCGTTTGCTATAACTCCATTAATTCTTCGAAAGTAATTGTGTATACTAATATACTTTTGTATAAAAATTATAAAAAAAAACTTTGGGTCAATCAATTTAAACGTGTTGCTGGGGAGTTTCTTGCCGCTTCTTCTCCTTAACAGCAATAACACGTTGCGAAGCGGTGTATATAGACTAAGAAGTAAAGTTAAATTTTAACTTATATGTATGAAAAAATGTACTGCAGTGAAACTTGAATAAAAACATTTGAATTTGGATTAACTTACGTTATAATACTTGTAGGCGTTATAGGAGTGATAAAAAAAACAATGTGATTTATTTATATTACAAGTCGGATTGACGGCCTATGTGGTTGAGCGGGCTATAAGCCTTTGCTGGCCTACCTCACTGCATCACAGAGGCTCCGGATTCGATTCCTGGTGCGGTAAATTTCGGAAACGAATTTTCTCCCTTATTTACTATGGGCTGGAATAGGCCCCAGAGTAGTCCATCGTATATTACTCATAAAACAACCGTAACTTGCTTAATTTGGGGATATACAATATGTGCTTATCTAGTGATAAGTATTATTAGTATATTACCTATGTCTAATAGAGCACCCAATCGATGCAGAGTTTTCAAATAAAATAATATACTTTCCCAAAAATATATTTAGTTAAATTGGTCACGAAACAAGGCATCTCTGAATTTCATAGCCCGATTTACTTTTACGTAAGTTAAGCATTTGTTCACTTGCGACTTGTTGGCAACTTAAGTAACTAATTAACCAATGCAAATGTAAATCAGGCTTTACATTGATAAGAAGTATTTATTACTTGTTCACTTCAAAATATGAGGGTTCACAAGGTAATTCTCCACCTTTCTTTGGGTCGTAATATTTTGTGTATATCGCAACAGTGCGGTGAGGCCTTCTAGGAAAGAATACTTTTCGTCCAGCTTCATCAACAAAATCTGCGTAGTTCATAGTCCAGTCTCGTTTCATTCCGCATTTCTCGCAGATTTTAGACCTGCAAATAAAAACAGTAATGCCTAATAACCGGCAAATGATTTGTGACTATATCAGCCTTTTACGATTCTTCTTAATTAAATAGTGCAACCAGCTTGAAGATGTTATCGCGTTTGTAGCGTAAGCTACTTATACGGAGGTATGCGAGAGGATGCACTGTTTGCTACAACTCCATTAATTCTTCGAAAAGTGTAACATATTTCTGTATAAAATTTATTTAAAAAAAAAAAAAAGTCCGAGTTAATCAGTTTTAGCTAGACCTGTTGTTGGGGAATTTCTTGTCGCTAAACACGTTAAGAAGCGGTGTACATAGGCTAGGAAGTAAAATTAAGTTTTAACTTATATGTATTGACCTTCAAAAAGTATTCTCCAGTGGAACTTGTTTTGAATAGATACTTTTGAATTTGAATATGCGAGAGTGGTAGTGAGAGTCAGTTTCAGTCTTCTCCCGCCGTCTTCCTACCATCATCGGACAACCAGACCCAGTGGCATACAGCACCGGTATATGATGGACATAGTACCTATCAGCCACGGGGTGGAAATTCTAGTAGGGTAAGCCGGTTGAAAAACATACCGTATGATGCAAGCGCCGACTATACCGCTGTTGAAGAAATGTCTAACTTGCAACGTATTTTTAACCGACTTCGAAAAAAGGAGGAGGTTCTCAATTCGTCGGGATCTTTTTTTTTATTTTATTATTTATGTATGTTCGCCGATAACTCCGTGATTTATGATCCGATTTACGTGATTCTTTTTTTGTTCGACGCGGAATAGCTTCCAATTGGTCCCCTAAAAATTTTACATAGTTTGGCCCAGTAGTTTTCATGTTATGAACATTTTTCATGGAAATAATTTTCACTCCGTTCCATATGTACACCGATTACTCTGGGATTTATGATTCGATTTACGTGATTCTTTTTTTGTTCGACGCGGAATAGCTGCCATGTGGTCCCCTAAAAATTTGACATAGTTTGGCCCAGTAGTTTTCATTTTACGAACATTTTTTTGTTCCCGGTTCTTGGGACCTATATTTTTTCAGAAGCGCGGCACCATTCGTAGGTCCACCCATACATAGCTAGAAACTAAAAAGTAACGAATAAAATTTAAAAACTTCGTTTAAAAAAACTGACTTCAAAAACGAAAAAACTAAAATGTATAAAATAACTTATTTCTTAAGCTATTATTAATAACATATATTATCTAAAACATCTTGAAGTCTTAGAACATACTTCCGTGTCATTTTCAGTTTCCATATAATAAAAACAAAGAGAAGCTAGCTAGCGCAAACAGATTAATTCCGATCTTAGTCAATGTATAGTTAGCTTCCATCCAGCAACATTCTACATTTCTTTTATTAGTAAATATCAGCCTGTGTTTGACGGCTGGCAACTCTATTTTTATTTTAAAAAGAGGGTAGAACAACAATACAATGGAATCAATACTGCGAGTTACATTTTTGGCATTGGTGATTCGACTTGAAACCCTAAAAGAGCTGTCCTGTTTGAAAACGCGCAATTGGATATAATTACTAATCAATACTACTGTAAAAGGAGATATAATAGAGAATAGTTGACTCAGTTGTGGTAACTAAATTGTGAACTGCTTATTAAAATGTAAGTAAAAGCCATGCTAACTGTTTTGTTACATATTATGTTAAAGGAAATAGATGATTATGTTCGTAAATCTTAAATAATTGTTTTTCTATTGCGAACCCATTAAACTTAGAACTGTGGCCAACAGTATGTACAATATTAGGAATGCAAAAACGCATGCAAGCTGATTTATAGGTTTTTTATTGCATGGCAGACAGGTGGCGCGCTGCATGAAAAGCGGTTACCGTCACTTATGGACGTTTCGACGTCTCTAAAGGGTAATAGAACCTGTCCACTGTTTCCGGAACACAACACAAGTTACTCGAGGTAGACTATTAGTCATTCAGACGGACTAATAGTCTACCCTAGGTTTGTTATGTCGCGGTTGACTTTTGGCCGGCTGGCCGCAGGAATTATTCTAACAAAAGCTAGTCTTTGTTATTTTAGATGCTTTCGGAATTGGCAAATTGTTATAGGGTATTTAGAACACAGTGTATAAGGTATGTTCAGTTAACTTACATGTATTGACTAACAGCAACGACTTGGACTAAAGGGTAGCGTAGCTCTTTAGCATGCTCCAGCGCAGTGCGCAACAATAATTTGCCAACACCCTGTCCGGTCACATCAGCTGATGTTCCCAGTATTTCGACCTTTTATTTAAGATTAATCATTAATCTATATATACAGTACATATACATAAATAGAAATGAAGTGTCTTTTTGTAATGTCAAAATAACAACTCTATACTAAAGGCATATGAAAGTAGAATAAGGAAGTTCCGGCTAATCTTTGAAATAGCTGCGCCGATTTTGACGGGACTTTTACGGGCAGATAGCTGATGCTAAAAAGGGCCATTCACTTATTACGTTACACGAATTTCATGACTTGGCCCCTCCCCTGTCCTTGTCACAGCTGGTCACATTCATGGGACTCCCCTCTCCTAGTGTTACATCGCATATTTTTTTAGGGTTCCGCGAAAATACTTCACGTAGAAGAAGTCGCGGGCACAGCCAGTCTAAATTATAATTTAATTTCATTAATTATTACAAATTTATTTATTGCTAACGAGGCTATGAGGGTAGTTTCGAAAAATTTTTGCATAGGAAGAAAGACTAAAGGCACACTGACGCAGATTCGAATCGTATCGAAGCGTCAATCTAAAAAAATACATTGCGTACCCACATTTCTGTTGAGATGAAATGAGACCTTTTTTATATTTCAATACAAAAGTGTAAGTACATACACTTCCCCTATCTCCACAAGTAAAGTTACTTGTGGAGATAGGGGAAGTGGAATTAGGGAGTATCCTATATAAATTTTTAGATTGGCGCTTCGATGCGCTTCGACTCTGCATCAATGTGCTTTGACCGCTTAGACTTTGCGTCAATGATCCTTGACCCTTACATGTAAAATATAGGAACAGAAAAGTTTAGAAGTTAGTTTTCTTTGTTTTGATTGTGATCAAAATAAAAATTAAAACAAACTTAAAAATATTAAAACACAACGATTATCATATACCTTCCAGACATAAAATATTGTAATTTTATTACGCCTTAAAGACAATACTGTACTTACGTCGTAAATATAATCCAAATGGTATTTCTTGAAATAATTAGGGCTCTTATAACAATGCGCCGTGAAATACATCCGATACCGTTCGGGTTTCGATGTAGTGTAATGAGCCCATTCCTCGAGCTCGTCTATCATCCACGGCCATATCTTGTTGGCAACGAGGACACCTATCAGCTTGCGTTCTCTGGTGCGAGGGATTATTTCGAAAGCAAGAAAGCGATCGCCTGAAATGTTGTACTTATACGATTATTAACGATTTCTGAAGTTGAGGAGTTTCCCTTCATCGTTAACACGAGGTGCGACATATTATTATGCATATTACATCAGAAAATTGCTTTAGTGACACAACTGGTCCATACTTCCTAGTCTACTTTTGAACTCACGCCCTAGAGAACTCAGACAATATCGAGAGACTTGAGGTCACTGGGAAAGTTGGAGGCATATGACCTCGAGGTAGATCTCCAAATAGGTGAATTAACCAGGTTACTGACCGACGGGACATATCAGTGCTGAAAGCCAATCTCGGCGGAAGAGAGCAATTATTCACTGCCATCAAAGCCACAGTCCTCGGCCATGAGGGAACAACTTAGAAAAAAAATCCTGTATAGAACGTCCGTGCTTACCAGAATGAGAATATTTATCTGTCAGAATATCGAGGTAAGGACAATCCATCGCCATCCAAAGACCCACGACACTCGGCTCCCGAGGCCAGTAATGAGTGTACAGGAAAGAACGAATCAATTTAGCATGACACGGGTTTCCTCTTTCAATTAATACATTGTTCAGGTCGAAACACTGAAAGAAAAGCATTATTATCGCCGTAACACTGTCGTCTATTCGTGCACTATTGTGCAGGAACGAACATTCTTAAATTTCATGAATTTGAAAAAGAGCTATCTAGCACTTTATGACTGAATTAAGTTTTTAAAATATGTTTTAGGGTGTTACCACACGAAGCGATCGGTCGTCGATCAATGCCATTGATCAACATTTATTGAGGTTGATCGCTTGGTGTGGTAGTTTTGATTTTGATTGATTTGATTTTCCCAATTAAAAATACGTTGCGTAGTTTAGGAGAAGTTAGCGGTTTTTATCCGTGCAGGAACGGAGAAAGAATACAATTTCCTGCGGCCGGGCGGCCCGTTGTAAGAGGCGACAAAACAACGCTCAGTCAGGTGATAGGGCATTTGCCCGACTGGATGGCTACCACCCCTGGTCTAAAGTATGTCATAACCATAACAACCTTGAGTTGTGTTCTGACTTAGTGACCAGGTTCTAGTCTCCCTTAATAGAGCTCCAGCGCATTTGTAGCACCTTTGGTGTTGCAAATGTCCATAGGCGTTGCTAACCGCTTTCCATCAAGTGGGCCATCTGCCTGTCTGCTGAACTCCGGGTGTGGTTTACATAAATGTCCCCGGAATCATAAGTAATGAGGGGGAAGGGGGGAGGGGGAGGGAGGAAAACTTACCCCTTCTGCAACTCCCATGTGGCGGAAATGAGTTCCTGAGTTATTAATGTTTTTGTCAATCTAACCTCACTTCTGTTTTTCACTAATATATGAAATAAATGAATGGTTAGAACCGACTGGGTTCTGGCACTCGCCGGCTTCGCTCGCTCGGCTCGTGCGCTTTGGTCTACACAAAACCTAACCTAACCAACTGTTTAAAACTCCACATATTTAAATTTTCGGATACATACAGTCTCCTATTTCGATAAATCCCGTCAAAAAACGTAAAAAAACGTCTCGACGACAAAATTACCAGATCATTGTTGTGAATTTCAAACTTCGATAATTAATTGAATATGTATTTTTTCCACTCAAAACCAATTTCAGTTGTTATAAATAAGTCTTAAATATATTCCTAAACACAAACCATTAAAATCATCCAGGAAATCATCCGGGGACATATATGTAAACCCAACCCCTATACTATAAGATATCACTGTGCTTTTTAATGGAATGGTTCCAATACTACTGGCTTTGATTTTACCAATGACTATGACAGAAGAAATAGGAGAAAAGAATAGAGGAAAAAGCTAATCTCATTTGTACCCCTACAGTTTAATGAGTTATTTACCGGTCTCTTGTCTGGTGGCAACAAAGAGATGTCACATCTTGACGACCTTTTGAATCGCTTTGCAGTGCAATTGACATTTGGCTGGTAGGCTGACCCGGTCACCTTCAGCGTAGATCTCAGGATCTTTAAATAGTTCATCTTAGCCAAGAGTTAAATTTTGTACATGATGGTTTATATTTTTAAAGCGTTTTATTGTTTATTTTATTTAGGGATCGACTACATTATTATATATTAGATTTTCATTAACATACACTCTTTAATTTTCTTGATTGAATGACAGGAAATGACAATGTTGACAAACAGCGCGTTCCATTAGTAGCTCACAACGCCCAAAATGCTGCGTCTGAAGTTCCACAAGGCGACCGTGGTCGTTATGGTCATGGGGACAACGTCACTAATAACGTCATCATTTTCGATCACACAACGCTCACAACAACCCATGTCAAGAAGTGTGTCGAAGTGGGCGTTGACCACAGAGCATTAATTCTCTCTATCTCTCGACATTGAAAAAGGCACGGTTTTCAAATCAACCAATGGCAATTGTGTATTTCGTCGTTTACGACATCAACGCCCCAAAATTCGTTCCACGAGTGTTTATGATTGTAATTTCCGCAAGCAAGTGGAACGGGAAAAATCGCCGTCTTGAACGTGGTCGTTCTGAGTCCTTTCTGGGACGTAGCCAAAAGATATGAGGGTTGAGATCTCAATTACATTATAATATTTCAATAACTGAATAAAACATAAATACCATGGAAAAGATTAATTTATTTGTGTTAAAATGTTTATGTATGATATTTTATTTAATAAAAAAAAAACAAAAATAATTTCAGGCCTGAAAATTTTTGGTCGTAGTATTTGCCTATTTAAATCCTCCTTCATAAAACTTTTGAATCAAAAATTTTAAACACAAAACAAAAACATCAAATTAAAATTGCCAAAACAACCATCAACATGTCATCTTCATAAAAATATTTTTAATTAAATTATGAGTGAAATCTAAGGATCCGTGATATGCCGCCGTAACTAGCTGATCACAAGAAACCCATAGTTCATTCTGGGTCGCCACATTATGGCCGCTTTGTTAGGATTCTTCAGGCTCATCAGCTCAAGGCAAGGCGCCAAGAGTACCAGGCATACCCTCGGTTGCCTGGGTCAGCATTTCAGGAGCTTTGCAGATACACGCGATACCGATGTAACTAAAGTGGTTAGTAGTATTTTTGGACCGAGTCCTTTTTTGTTACCATCCTAGCGAAACTTAATTTTAAATGATATCTCATGAGTATACAGTATAAACTCTATATAACGACAATGAAGGGACTGTGCATTTTATGGCGTTATAAAGAGTTGTCTGTTAAGTTTATCTGACGTCTTTTGCCGCACCAGTAATTTTGTTTACTTATTTTATTCATGTCTTACGATATTGAGGCATCTTGGTGATAAAAGAAGTGCTTAGAAATTTCGGTATGCATGATGCCGACGAGTTTTTTTACGGGATAAGATAAAAAAGTAATAAAAGAACTACACAGCTGCGCAGCTTTTACTACTTTTCGCAATTTAAAAGATATTTTTTATTACTTAATTATTGTCGTTATAGTTAGTTTGTTTGTAAGTGTATCATTGTATGGAGGTCAAACTAAACCAATCAAACCGAAGTTATTTGGACGGTTTAGGGAATTTGTCGTTAAATCGAGTCACGTTACATGGAGTCTACACCATATTTTTAAAGTTAAATCACACTTTATTATTGTCACAATTACCAGATCATTGTCGTGAATTTTAAATTTCCATAATTAATTAAATAACTTTTTTGGCTACTCGAAACCAGTTTTAATTGTTATTAATAAGTCTTAAATATATTCTTAAACACATTCCCCATTAAATTTATCCAGGGACATATCTATACCCAATACAATCAATCAATCTAATTATTTGCTTAACAACATGGTATGTACACATTCAACGCGTTCCATTAGTGGCTGGCAACGCCCAAAATGCTCCGTTAACCGTTCCACAAGGCGACCACGGTCGTTGTGGTCGTGGCGACAACGTCAACATTTTCGATCACACAACGCTCACAACGACCCATGTCAAGAGGTGGGTCGAATAACCGTTCCACTTGGGCTTACGATTGTAACGCCGGCAAGTACTGTGGTCGTTGTGAATCTTTAATGGAACTTAGCCGTAATAGATGGGACATAATAGTGTGGCGAACGATGGTGGAACCATCTAGTTAGTTTTAGAACTTTTGGAAAAATCTAGAAAAATCTAGAACGAAAAGACAAGGACGGATATATTTAGAAAAAGATAGACGATAAACGAAAGAAAGAGATAGATAGATGTTAGAAAGAGATAGACGACAAAGGAGAGAAAGAGATAGATAGATGTTAGAAAGGGATAGATGTATAAACGTAAGTTCCCGAACAGAAGGTTCGGGAAAGAAAAGACAGAGATAGATAGACGGGTTCTAGAAAATTCTTCCAGGTATATAAACAGCGTAAGGCGCGCCTACCGGGCAGTTTCTAAAAGTTGAGTTCAGTCCAAGACGGTGAAACGACAAGTGCGATACTAAAGGGTTATCAGAGAAGGTTAATAGAGTACAGAGACGGATTAAGTGGTGAATTTAGTGACACGTTTGGTGGACAGATACGCGAAGGAGGTGTTTAGCGTAGTTCGAAGGAGGAACCAGAAGCGAGCTACCCGCGATAA
The DNA here is from genome assembly GCA_949752895.1 of Dendrolimus pini. Taxonomy (NCBI): domain Eukaryota; kingdom Metazoa; phylum Arthropoda; class Insecta; order Lepidoptera; family Lasiocampidae; genus Dendrolimus; species Dendrolimus pini. Next base: position 23,913,114 of record OX457130.1, read on the forward strand.
TATTGGAGGTGGCCGCGCAATATCGGCGACGGTATTGAGGGTGTGACAACTTATCGTCGGGACTGTGCATCGTTGGTCGTGCGTATAGGGGCAACCCTACAGAGAGATACTACGTGCGGCTGTGTAAGTCAATAAAAGCTTTTAAATTAAAAACTGGTGTTTTCTTCCAATCCATAAGTGCGTACCCCCGCTCGCACGTAACAATAGTTTCACAATGTTACTTACCTATCAGGCGTACAAATTCAAAGATAGTAAAATTAATATTATATTAATATACTTAATTACATTTTTTATACCAGTTATGTATATTTTATTACTGTCATTAAAAAAAGCATTCGTTGTATAATAACATTTGTTAATTATCAATTATGTAATATAATTTTGAATAATTTTATTGATAAATCTTTTAATGTCTGGGGAAGTTTATAATAAATTAATGGGGCCATAACATTCATTTTTTGTAAAGTTAGTTGCATAGAGGTACTATCACTCTATTGTTTGTTTGATCACGCAGTTACTATTCACGGTCAAGAAAGGTCTGAACTGACTATGAATTCGCAATGGTAGGCATTATAGTTGCCATAATTTGTACTGTTACGAGTCACAGGACTCGAATTAAAAATGCCGTTAGAATTACTATAGAATTTATTAGAACTATACAAACACGTATAAAACAGGTACAAATATAACTGGACACAACCAGTACAAACTACACGATTCAATAACACGCGCAGTCCGTCACTGATAGATTATCGAATGTACACGTCTTGCTCGTATCGTAATCGTCGTTTGACTGCCTCACCCCCCGTTCGGGCATTGTTTTCTACTAAACTGTACAATACAACAATCGACCGCGTGGACTGAAGCTTTCAAGAAAACGTAATCTACACACCTGCGGCCATTAACGAGTACAATAACAGTAGGATGTTTTTTTTCCTCTTAATTACAATTTTAAACACAAAGTAAACAAAAGAAGTCCAGATGCGGGAAAGGTATATTATAGGTATAAACTACAGGTGTGCATTCACTTTGCCGGCGTGTAACAGTACAAATCCATTTGTTTCTTCATCATCCAAAAACCTATACATTGTGTGTTCCTACTTTTTTTTTAGTTCGGCAGACAGGCAGACGGCCCACCTGATGGAAAGTGGTTACCAAAGGTTCCACAAATGCGCTGCTACTCTCTTAAGGGATACTGGAACCTGGCCACTAAGTCATGGTTTTTATAGCGGCATACTCTGCCAGGGACCAGGGGTGGTAGCTATCCTGACGGGCAAAAATCCTACCATCTGACTGCTGTGTCTGCCGAACTCATGCAATAAAAAAGGGTTAATTTACTAGACTTTGAACAGTTTTAATATGTACTGAAGTCTGAATCGAAGGCCCAGGGAACTGAGAATGAGGAACGTGTCCGGGTTCGACGAGCACGACCAGCCGACGTGCCCCGCGTGCTTCGCTATGTCCGCGAGCACGCGCGCGTCGCTTGGCCGGGGCTGGTCGCGCCGCCGTCTGCCTCGCACCCAGTGCTTTGCGACTACGTTGCAAGGGCGCTCGCACAAGGTAATAAATTATACGAAATAAAACGTACCAATTTTTAATTTAATTACATGTATGTACATAAATATATTGAAGTTATACAACATTTATTATTTACACAAGCACAAACACCAAACAGAAAGCACAGAAATATAAAACAAAACAATTCACAAAAAAATGTATTAAATAACGTAGTATTATTATGTATACAAGTAGCGAAAATTTAAGAAAATATTAAATATATTAAACTACAAAACTACAAAATAGGAGAATAAACTCCGAAGAATATGGAGAGAGGCGAGAAGGATTTCATTGCCAATTTTAAAAATAACGAATATAAAAAGCACTTAACTTAAATGATATTTATTATTTAACAAAATTGGTTCATTTTGTTCTTACACCAAAAGAAAGGTTTGCACTCAAAATCAGAGTTATGTCGGATATAATTCCGACACAGCAATATGCTGAATGCAAACCTTGTTTGCTGAAAATGTGGCGCATAAATTTTCAAAATATGCTGTGTATATAATAATGTATAAGAAATGTAAATACGTCGCTATTTCTTCAAATGAAGTGTTTCTTTATTTCTTAGAAAAAGTATTTCTAATATTACTTAAGTACTCGGTGTTTATATGTGTATTTTCTACTGGCTGAATAGTTATGTCTGTATGTTTTTTTTTTCTTTTCCTGTGATCGCCCTTATTCGACCGCTGTAGCCGCGCACGTAAACGCCAGTCGTACATCGGAGCTGATTTTTTTTACAATTTTGTATATGAGCTAATTATCATAAAGTATATCTTTTAAAATTACAAAAAACATCAACGCATAGGTAACAATCTTAAAAACCAATGTTTGTTTCCCAGGACATTCAATGGTAGCCGAGCAACATGAAACCCGCAACGGGTGGTCCCAGATCCGGGGGTTGGCTTTGGGAATGGCAGTCTGTCCATGGGATGCCACCATGCTGGAGAAGTGGGCAAGGTGTGTTAAGTGCTCCAGGTCGAGGCGGCTGATGCACTTCACTGCCCACTGCTTGCGAGCGCCCGCTTTACATGACAAATATCGAGTCCATAATATACTACAGGTGAATACATAATATTTCAAACTGGAAGATTAATGATGATGGATGTAAGTTTAAATGTATACACAAAGAGTTGCACTATGTGAAACATGACAATGACATAAGGATTTGTGGTGTGACTTATACCAAGACAGAGGTATATGGAACGTATACTGCCTCCGCCAGGTCCCGGTCGAAGGGGAAGGCCCAAGAAATGTTGGCTTGACCTTGTGAAGGATGACATGCGTACCAATGTCTCAAAACGGGGGATGCAGAAGATCGCGCGCAGTGGAGTAGAAAAAGTAGGAAAGCGGACCCTGGGCTTCGGAGTGAACGCTCCGAACGCAACCGGGATTTAACGCTTGGATGATGACGATGAGAGGTATATGGAACGTAAAGACATATAGTGTTGACCTCAAATGATTAGAAAAAGGTGAAAGAAAACAAAAGGATACATATAATATGAATGATATATTTAGGACTCATTAATTCATAAGAACCTACAATATGAAAAGAAACAGAAGACAAAATTAGATTCATTTTTAGCCGTTTATTTTTAGATCATTCTAATTGTGCCTCTAGACACACCTAAGAGTGCAGAAATAGTTCAAATGTTGGCAAAAAATGCAATACAAAGGGGTCGAGATGTTGGATTTCCAGTACTAAGGTTCGATGTAACCGACAATAAAGTGTGAGTACTTTGATATCTCTCTAGCTTTAAACTACTACATATTACTAATCATTATAATTAGATAACAATGGTACGGAGACATGATATGATATTAAAATCTGCTGTTTATTCATTAATAAAGAAGACAATTTAATGATAAACCGTAGTTTCTTTTTAAAAGTGCGTAACACCAGGCATTGTTTTCAGAGCGAAGTCTTTGGAAGAAATAAAACTCAAGAAGGAATGGCAACTGTCTTACGATGTCCTTCCCGATTCAATAAAGGATAACATAGGCAGTGCTGCTTTGAATGCTGTATCTAGTACGGTGGTGGACGCAAAAGTTAATCCTAACAAAGAAGACTTAAAGAAACCTCAAAAAGAGAACTTCATTTCAGTTTATTCAGCATTCACTCTACAAGAGAAACGAAATTAATTTAAACAATAGCTTACTTATCCCGTTGTGGTTGCAATAAATGAAAAGTTTCTTATTACAATTTTGTTTGCTAAGAAACCCATTCAGTTAATGATGAATATTATCATTATGACATTTGAAGAAGCACAAGAATACATTACAAATAACAGAAATATGCTTGAATTACTTACTGCCATTGATAGTTTCCTCGGTATCACTTAATCACCATTAACCATAGACTATAGCGTAGTCCATTTCTCGACGAAGGCATCACTAAATTTACACTAGATCAGCCCTACGCTTTCCTCGACCAATTACTCCGGTTTACTTTCTATTAATTAATAATTTCAAATCTCTATCTTACTCTGAATAAATCAGTTTGCTAATAAAATGAAGGAGTTTGTATAAATAAAGATCGATTTTCCATAGATGATATTTCTCTACAACGATGTCAGGCTTATCGTGACTAATCTCTTAACGGTAGTTTCCAATTTTCTCTTTAATTATGAAAAAGCGGGTCAATGGCAAATCGACCACAAAGTTTGCACAATCAGGCAAAAATATATGGGACGTTTCAATAAGTTGACCCAGCATTTGCGGTATATTTATCAATCCATTTCATGGTTGGAGGCCAGATTCATTCGTCAGTTGACAAAGTAAACGTTTTTATGCAATTTCTCCACCTGTAATTATTTCACAAACTTCCAATTGAAGGTTAAGTCTTTAAAGAGTTGTTAAAAAGATTTAAACAAACACTGAATGATATTCATTATACTAGTCAATTACATTAGGTGGGAAAGATGAACAGCTTTATGGAGTTTATAATATTATACAGTGATATTCTCTTATTTTATTTCTATCATTATTTTGTATGTCTTTAGAGACCAACGGCCATAGAAATGGCCCGGACTTTTGGAGAGCTTGCGTGGGGCACTGGGAAGATCAACACGTAGAGGCCCCTTCACAAATTTAATGTAAATATGGCGTGACACTGACCGGCGATTATTCTTGCCTACACCATATAATAATGCACTCAAGGAGGAGCCCCGGCCAGTGTAGGACTATTGTGGGAAATGAGAACAAAAAGTACTGGGCTATTGGGGTGAACTGCTAGTGGTAATAGGGGCTGGGAATATAGGGACCATGACGTCTGCCCGTCGCAATGTTGAGAGAACATGGAAGGATGGGCAGACGGTGCTTTGCCACTTCCTGCATGGACCTCAAAAAATACCACAGAAGACAGGGCAACATGGGTGTGAGTGGCTAAGGGGTGTCGAGAGATGAGCTGCAGGTTCACCGAAGCTACTTCTGACGTGATCCAATTAGCTCTAGCGATCTCCACTCAGTTCCGGTTGGTTAAGACAAGCACGGAGGCGGGGGCCTTGCCTTGGCACCCGGAGTCAGATACGAGGTGTCGCTCCTCACCTAAGTCTTCGCTACAAACCCCTCCTGCGGGTTCAATTCTCACATTACTATTATTAGCTTCAGTTCTTACTAATAAACAATCTTAAACTTTTTTTATATAAGTTTTTATAGGTATTGCTACCTATTTGTAAATACTATAGAGATTATGCAGTGGCGTAGATTTCCTTCAACGGGCCCCGTATCAAAATGTGTTAGGGGGCCCAAAGCAACGGTAAAGGGTAAAGTTTTTTTATAAAAGAAACAAAAAATGCTCGCATTGAATTAAAATAATTATATATAGGCATTGATATCTAAAAAATTATATCAATATATATAGGTTAGAAGTTATTGCTAATATTCGTACTTAATGCCTCTAGGAGCTAAGTTGGATCAATAATTCAAAAACACATTTCTCGCTTTTTTTCAGCACACTTATTTATCAAATCATCCATAGCTGTAGACGATTTCAGTTTTTTAAATTATCTTTCTATAGCAGACAATAATGACAAGTCTAATAGCCGTTTCTGTTGGCCCAGCAGTTATTCTCAAACATGTTACTAATCTATAAAAGATTGTGAATATTCTAAGAATTTTTGCTTACACAGTTTCGGGGCCCCTGTATCCTGGGGGCCCAGTAGCATTGATACGGCTGATACGGCGGTAGCTACGCCCCTAGATTTATGGAAATTTCTCCTTAAAATTATAAGTTAGAAAGTCAATTATTAATTTAATTGATCAAGCATTTCTCGATTTCACGCTTGAATTAATCGAAAGCTTATAATGTAACCCAGACAATGATGTACCCCTCTTAATAGCAAAAACTAATAGCAGTATCAAATCCGATAGTCACGAAGAACCAAGAGTCGTTCATTCAGTTGTGAAAGACCAAACAATCTGCAATCATGAGTTATATAAAATGTTTAAAAATTGTTTTGTAAAGTAGATTTGTTGCTGCAGTGGGACACGGTGCACTTTTTGCTTACTAACGCAAGGTTTGTAAAAGGGCAGACTTCCGTGTAATAAGTTTTGAATTTTGTGTCTATTTTGGAACATTAACGAAGCCTGTGAGAGTGGCCTAATCTAGAATATAAAAAGTGGACCACGTAACATGAATTTTACAATCATCTCGTACACAAGTTTCTGTAATAGTTGAGATGCAATATTAAGTAAATTTATAGCTGCTGACGCATCGAGCACCTTTAAACATTACTTAGGTTTTGAATACTAACAATGTATCTGAAATTATTTAACGTTAGGTTTGTCATAATATATATTAGTATTTCATTTTCTTACCTTATCAATGGAAGAAAGTTAACATTATTTGTTACGTCAAATTTTAACCAAGAGTAAGGCATAGTAATGAATCTTATGAAAAATTAAAGTTACTGTCTGCGTAGGAAAGAGAATTAACGAAAATATTCCTAGGTTTCAGTTCTAATTATTAGATTAAAAAACAAAACAATTATAATGTAAGCTCAAATCACTTCGTTAATGTTTATTTTAGTTGTTAATAATTCTCTGTTGACTAATTATATTACTTTTTTATCATGATCAGTTTGAACATGGCTTTGGTATTCTGGCCCATTGTTCTGGGTGCTTTACAAATGGTTGCGTCGATGCCAGCCGTCACACTTCAAGACCTCGAGATGGTCGATGATACAGTGTCTGTTGGATCTTATATACGAGAAACAAGAGCAGCAGCGGTAAGGATTTTATCTATTCTTGTTTGAATATCTAATTTACTTAATTAACTAGCTGTACCGGCGACTTCGTCTGCGTTGAATGTTCTTTCGGGACCCTAAAAACAGTAGCCTAAGTTACTTCTTATAAAATCAGCAATCTGCCAGTGAATCTCGTCAAAATCGAAGTGATGTTTTTCACATTTTTATTTTGACGTTACAACACTTCAATTTTATTTATCTGTATAGATTACTACCAGATCTTCTTCTTCTCATATATAAAAATGAATGTTTGTCTGTATGTCCGTTATAGAATCGTAAACTATACATTTGATCATGTGATGATCTTTAGCAAAGTTGTTGTGCATGAGCCAAAGAAGGTTTCTAAGTTGATTCACAATTGGACCAGGTAGGTGGCGCTGCTGTCGGCATATCGGTTGCCTTTCCGGGAAGGACAACGTCTGCCGGGACAGCTAGTCATTAAATAAATATTAGATAATTATTGAGTTACTCAAATGGTTTTACATTCAATATCATATGTATGTTTTTACCGGTGTTGTATTTACGTGTAGGCTCGTGAGACCTGCACCTAGGCGGCATCCTTTTAGGGGCGTTAAATTATTCAGGACGCCATTTTTAAGGCAAACAATGTAGGGACAATTCAAATTCAAAAATTGATTTGGATTATATTAAGCGCTCGAGGTTAGGATACTTTTGAGAATAAGATACTTCGTATACTTGTATCCCAAGGATATAATCTAGTTCTCTGTGAACTTCATTTAAAACCACTCAGTGCACAAAGACAGACATACAGAAAAAAATCTAATCATTGTATCTTCGGATTTAATTTCATTACACAAACTCAACCTGTCTACAAATATATTATTGTAGCGAGCGATTGTGGAACGATCTAGTTGGTATAAGAATTTCAGAAAAATGTAGAAGATTCCAGAAGAAAAGACAAGGACAGATACATTTTAGGAAACGATAGATTATCAAAAGAATAACGAAATGAAGATCGAAATTCTAGAATTGAAGGTTCAGGAAAGAAAAAACAGAGATAGATAGATGTTTAGAAAGGGACAGATATTAACTAAAAGAATAACGAAAGAAGATCGAACTTGCGGGTTCCAGAAGATCGTTTCGGGTATATAAGCAGCGTATGGCGCGCCTACGGGAAGTTCAGTTGAAGACAGCGAAATGACAAGTGCGATACAAAAGAGTTGGAAGAGAAGTTAAGTAGAAGATAGTAATAAGATAGTTGGAAGAAGATTTTAGTAGAGGACATTGACGAGTTTAGTGAGAAATTTAGTGGGTAGTTAGTGAAAGAGGAGTTTAGTGTGATTTAAGAGTAGATCTAGAAGTGAGCTCCGCGTGGTAAATTCGGAGGTGAGCAGTGCAGTAGCAGGCGGTGACCTACGCAACATCGGCCACGGTGTTGTGGGTAAGAAATGTCATCGTCGGGACAGTGCGTCGTTAATTGTGCCTGAAGGGGTAACCCTGCAATCGCGTACGGCTGTGTAGGTCAATAAAAGCATATTTAAAAAAAACTAGTGTTTTCTTCCAATTCCAATGCGTATGTGCTCACACGTAACAATAATTTAATTAGATTCAGTGAATTTTATTTTAAATATTTTGAACACATAATTTCTTGCACCTTAACCTACCAAGACGCCGCGGACAAGCGTGGCGGGTATACTGTTCATCTCCCTGTAAGGCAGAGGCCCGAGCCCTGCAGTGAGACGTTCCTGGACTGTTATTACTAATTTCTTTACAATTCCTTTCAGCCAGAAAATTATCACAAGTCCTACGAGAATGAGGGTGACGGTGAGATAGGTTATTCCAGAAAGAAGTCTGGAGGTGGCAAAAAGGGTTACCAGCACTTCGACTCCTTTCACAAGAAGGCCGGTGACAACTACGAGTTTGAGAAGCAGGACTCGTATGGCTTAGAGGACGAAGGGCATGATGGTGCCCACAGCCACAACCACGAGAGGAAAGGTGATGATGCAAGATCCGCTAAGATTAGGCGAAGACCACTTAAGTTTATCAGGCGATTGTTTAAGTGGATATTTTAGAGTTTAGTATAGTTCGTTATTTAAGTCCAAACAACCTTGTCTGATGCCTTCAATATAGCTCAGTCAAATGTTAAAGGAGGTCTTGTAACAACTCGTAATGCTACATTTAACAACACACTTAACACTTATCACAAAACGCCTAATTATTACTCCCGAAGTCGAACTATCAATATCCTACAACTATTGTTTATTTTCAATATGGCTCTGCACGACTTGTGTATCTAACCAGTGTTAAGTCATCATGAGTATTCGAGTTTTAAAATTATCTTTATTTATTTATTTTATATATTAATACTTATACACCATGCCTAGCCCCTCATTTAAATAAATCAACATCCTGTATTTATTTTTCGCTTTAATTAGTATTAAATATTCTTTTAAAATAAAACTGCACAGTAAAACATCACCTTTCAAGTTCCCGCCAAAGACACACCTCTCGTTCGTTATGTGAATAAATTATTTATTTATTTTTAAATCGTGTCCTCTGTCTATATGGCCAGAACACTTCTTTTGTAATATTTATTTCTTTATTCTTGTACAAATAATAGGCATGAGTGGTGTCATCATTTTTTTTCTATACATTTCTATATTATATCTATCTCTTTTTAAACAAAACCAATCAAAAATAGTAAATAAAATTTTGGCTATTTTAATCTAAAACTATATTTTAAATAAAGTCTAACTGTGAAAGGAGAATGATTTGTGGCGCCATATATTCGTAACGTTTCGAAGCTTTTAATAGTTACGTTGTTTACTGAACGAGTGTTATGGCTAAAGTACTTTTTTCATGATTAGGAACAAGTATTTAAAAGTTGTTAAGGTATTTATAATTTGATCAAATAATCAAAGGGATCTTATTATTTGTCTCTTTCAGCTGAAAAGTATAGGGAGCCAGAATCTGAAGATATCGACCAAGATCACGAGAAAAAGCCAGTTGAAGACGATAAAGGAAGACACCATGAAGAATTAAAGTAAGTCCAAATAGCAACGCCACGCATGTCCAAGGTAGCTTAGCGGTTTTGATACATCGGTTATCTTGATGTAAAGTTTTCATCGTGATGTTTTTCTTCAGCGTCAAATGTGGTTATTATAGCAATATGTCAACCAGAAAACTATCTAAGTGGTGTACACTTTCGAACCAGGATTCGAACCCACGTAATTTGAAACGCGAGTTTAGGACGGCAAGTATACCTACATTCATTATTAAATTACCATGGTTTTTGAGTGGTATTGCGGAATTGAAGGTAATTACTGCTCACAGATTCTTGGTATCACATTCTTGTGTTCTGCTAACCTTATTTTGTACGAAAATTATCCCTGAAGATTGTGTATTGCGAGTACCCTGCACCCAGTCACTCCCTTTTTATTGTATTGTAGCTAGACGTCACTAATTATGGATAATACACCTAAAGAACGATTCTTAATTACAGGGAAGGTGCCAGTGATGGCAATGGAGGGGTGGAAGCACAAGGCCATGATCCCGCTGATTACGTATTGCCAGAGAAATATACTTATGGGAGTGGAGAAGAGTATAACTTCTAGAATGTAGATGTTTCTAGAACTTGTGATATTTCTAGACTGATAGGATAACTTTAAATTATTAACATGAAAAACTGCCATCTGTTGAAAAACAACAATATCAACAATGTGTCGTATTAAAGGAAAAATATAGTTCACCGTTAGTAATTAAATTAATCATGTAAATAAACTCTTCTTAAATATGTGCCGAAAATATAAGTTCTATGTTATTTCAGTATCCTGATACGTTTGTTACAGTATTTATTAAAAAATAAAGAACCTAAAACTTGATAAAATTTATTAAATATTTGTTTGAATTCCCTTTAATATGCTAATCGTATTTGATAGATTATATTTAAATAAACCTCATGACCAAAAAGAGCTGCAAGAAAACTCTTTTTCTGTAGGATTAAAACATTTTGTATTACCACAAAACTCTGTTGTTAGACGTAAGTCAAAGATTTAGAAGTGAACTTTGCTGGGCTGAAAAATAATCTGACCTCGGCTGTCAATTGATGTCTTACTTGAAAATTAATCTGAAACTATGTTAATCATACAGGTCGTGCAAAGCTTTATTGAAAAAAAAAGGATCAGTTTAAATCCCACTTTAACTTTACTGTACAATATACCGGTTAAAATTTTTTAAGCTTAAGAAAATGAAACTAAATGTATATTATAAACTAAGATCTGGCTTAAAGGCCTAGTTGCCAAGCCATAAATATAATAAAATACCTACTACTATAGTGACAATAACAACATTGAGATATTGTGACCTGAACCATGTTTTTTTGTCCTGTCCTATCTATGATCACACTTCTCTTTACGACTCTTTAATTTCTCTTTCCGTTCCTCTTCCTACTTCTATGTCTTTATTACTTAAGGATTGTAAATTTGATGTATATAGTGTATTAAATTCATTTATTGTAAATAATCAAATTAAACTTTAATTTTATTAGTTTGTACATATTTAGTAATTATTTTGACACTTTTTTTCTACATTTTCGATAAAATTTTCTATTTTCTCGCGTTATGTTTCCCTCGTTTTATAAAACTAAATTGCAAAGCCATTTACACATGACTCTGGCTGAATGCACAAACCGTGCCAAGCCATTATTGAACAAAGAAGAAGAACAACATTGACAGTAACAGCAAATATTGTATTTGACATTTGTTGTTTCTTGTTTTGCTTTGTACGACTCACGGTTTGGAAAAAAAGGAACATTGTTTTTGAAGAAACAAAAACTGTTTATTCCGTTACTAATTGTGATGTGATTAATTAACTAAGCTGTACGTGCAAAATGGGTCTGAAAACTACAAATATAGTTGTCACATTGACACTGTATGTCCTTCAATATGCTTACGCTGGTAAGTACAATTACGGCCGTGATAAATTTAATTGAATAAACACGGGATGTGTTACGAGTTTATATTATTTTTAACAGAGCACATCCTGTCCTGCAATGCGACTTCTTACGGCACTTGTAAGGGGCATAATCAGTTTTGTAATGAAACCATTTCTGAATGTGAATGCAACAAAGGCTATGTGAGGTTGGGTGATGATTGTGAACCACCCGGCACTGATACCGCCACAGGACATGGAACCACAGTGGCCTTAGTATCCATATTCACCATAGCACTGATTCTCTGTGGACTGTTCTTAGTTATAAGAAAGTATAATTTAATAGAATATGTACGTCAAAAAATTAATACGAGGAGAAATAACGATGTCATGTACGAAGATGTAATGATCGGTAATGACGATCCACCATTGAGCCCTTAAGCCTGCTCTTTTAATTATTGTGTCATGTTTATTTATTCTCTAAAGTTAGTGTGTGTTAATTGTATTATTTATTCTGGTAAATTCTTAAGAAAATATTCAAATTCATTGTGACACAAATACAAAACCAAATTGTCTTATAAATACATACACCTTTATTCATAATAGCTACACAAGGTTTATAGGCTTTTTAAAATAAATATAAAAATTGATCATATTCTGTATGCTAACACTAAATGCAATTATGTATAGCATTCTTTTTAAGTTGCATATAAACCTTGTATAACTATTATGCATAAGAGAGTTAATGTTTCTAGGTCATTCATAAACTAAGTAAAATGATATTATTGCTTTGAAAAGAAACAAAGATAGTGTGAATATTTTATAAACATAAGTTATTATTCCAAGTACAGCTATTACTTGGAGGTCTTAGTTTTCCTTATTGAATAACATCTATATAAATGTTTTGAATATTTTGAAAGATTGACTAATTTATAAAATACTAGGCCGGTGCCTTTGTCCATGCTTGACTTAAAATTCCTATGGGGTTCCCAAGACACAATCAATCAATCATTCTTTACAAAAACAGGTACATGAATAGGTATTACATAATATAAAGTTTCCAGTATGTTTTGTCATTAACATGACATGCAAATGCTAACATTCACTAAATGTCTTGAAGCTATAACCCTACACTAATGTTTCCAAAATAATTTCAGTAAATATACATGTCTAATAAAAAAAGAATTGTCAAAATTATTAAAAATGAGTAAAAGTATTAAATTTAAAAATTTCAATGTCATTGTCTTATTTTATTGTATTGTCATTAATATATTTGTCCACGCTATAGTATAATCCATTAAGTAAAAAAGTTGTCATATAGGGTTTGAACCATTTAAGTGGTAGTTCACTAATATTAGTGGGTAAAAGTACTTCAAAGTACCTCAGCCATCTTTTAAATGAAAGCTATCAGAATAAGCTAATTTTTATGCATCCAAACAACTTCTAACTACTTCTGGGAAAATTCCTGAGGGAATCCCTGGGTAAAAAATATACCACATTATATTATTAAATTTGCTACTGATCATTAAAAAAATTACATTTGAATTCATAATTTTTTCAATCAACTTTAATTTTATACAATTTTAAATAGCTATAATGTACCAACACTGCTTGTTTAGAATTTGATAATATAGACACTGAAAGCTTGTAACAATTTATGTTTCCTTACAATGAATTAAGTAAATTTCTTTAACATCATAAAAATATTTGAAAAGTTTACTTGTATGCCTTTAATATATTGTCTTCATAAAAATCAGTTACTTCATAGTGTTCTGTGACAAATGTTGAAAATTCATAAAGTTTATAGTTTATTCTAATGTTTCTTTGAACTTGTTTGCTAAAACAGAATGTGCAAAAATGAATTATTTTTTTCCCTACAATCATTTTATCATGATTTATTTGCACATAAAATCAGTGTTATTAAGATTAAATAATCATTGATATTTTATATATTTTATATTTGAATGTTTGTTTTGAATGCATAATTGTAAGTACACATGTGTCTGCATAATACATACTTACATATTATAATCACTGTTGCCCATGAGGGTAGCCAGAGACAACAGATCTCTCTTGCTTACTGCAATTTTGGTAAATACCTTGTTTACTTTCATATTTTTTTATATACATGCACATTTGTTAAAAATTGCTTTAAGCTTACTTTGGTATAATATAAATGTTATTTGATTGTCGTAAATACTCCACAATCTTATCATATTTGACAGCCTCTATGGTTGAGCTGACTGAGTGTTTGTCTGCCTAGCTTTCTAGAACATAGGGGACCTGGATTCAAGTGCTGCCATTTTTGTAAAGTCAAGGTAGTGAAGTCCATCAATGGGGTAGTTCATACACTACTTGTTTATACATACATACATACATATTATCACACCTTTTTCCTATGGGGGAAGGCAGAGATTATAAATCTCCACTTGTGACGATCCTGACAAACAACTTTCGCTTCATCAACTTTCATTAACCTCTTCATACATGCATGTTTGTTACTTGTTTTTTATATTTTTAAATGGAAATTATTAATTCCTAAATAAATAATATTAATTTGTGTCTTAGCTTCACTGACTGACATGTTGGTGTCCTAATTATTCAAACATGGAAATAATGAGAGGTGTATGGAATTCCCCCATTGACATTGGTGTTTGGACTCACCAGTTGTTTACTATGTATTGCCTATAACATTGTCTGACTTGCTCATCTTGGTGATAAACAATGTGTGTGCTGATTATCATCTACAGATGGGACTACAATAGATGCTTCTAATAATCAAATACAGTTGCATAGTCTTCTACTGCTAATATGGTGAGGTGTAAAATTTTGGCATAAATAATTCTGCTATATTCGTCCTAGTCATGCATTATACAGGCACAAACATTTTATATGATACATTATACTGACTGGCAAAATATCAAAAATGTGTCGGCATTCATTTAACCTTACAAACACATTGTACCTAACTCCTTTTGCAATGAATGCGTAAAATGATATGTTTATTGTTTTGTTTATATCTGCCTTGACAAAATTCCAAATGTAGTGCCAATATTTTAACTACCTACTTAAGTTGTTGTAGCTTAGTGGCTAAGCCACACGTGTCTAGTTTCGATGACATGGGTTTAATTCTGGCTACAGAGCACCCTAACAAAGCATATGAGGTTTCTATTCATACTTTTATGTTAATGTTGTTAGAAAATAAGACTACTTGTATAGAGTTTATATTCAAATTTTCACCAATATTACGACATAGAAACCTAGAGTGTAGCAGTTTTTTATGTTAATCATGTTGATGATATCTCCTTGTCAAATGTCACTAAGATTCATTTAGCCATTTTGTATATTATATGATATGATATATGAGGAGAACAGACTTAATATAAATCTAAATTATATAATATCAATAACTGGCTTGTGGCTTTCCATGACATTCACTGTGATTTTTAAAATTTTAAATTCATGACATTCCAACCAAATATAGAGAAATTTAATCATAATCTAATATCACTATAATTTTAATGTATGGGATGTGATGGTCAAAAATAAACACAAATGAATAAACAAACTTATACAAACGTATAGCTAAATGTCCATAGGCGATGGAAACCATTTTCCATCTGTCTATCCGCTGAACTTATACTATATAAAAAAAATGATTTCTTTTATTAATAACTTATTTACATAAACAAATCTAAATATAAATGATTGTAATATTTTATATATAAATATACAATTTCCTAAAAAAAATACAATACCAATGTATTGTCCATTAGTAACATTCCCCAAATTGGCTGTGTTGCCACTCTGGATGACAATACTGATACGTGGCCCCAAATGTTGGCCAGCCTTTTGGTCACAGAGACTTTTATTCAAACAAGATCGTACATAGGTCTTGATAAAAGCTAGGGACTTCGGGATCCCAAGGCCCTAAAGTCTCGAAAGTTCTCATTTTCAATAAAATCTTAATGAAGACGATCATAATTATGTAGCACTTAAAACTATAAAGTCTTAGCAAATCAAACGAGAAAATGTTTATTGTATAAATACCCATTCTATTGTTGTCTAATCAGTTATGTACTCGTATGTAGGTACAAAACAAGCATTGGTTATAATTAGGATTTCTTATTGATAAAGTAGTACTTCACAGTTCAATGTCTTTAGTACATAAATATTAGCCATGTTTAGTAATTTACATATTATAAAATGATTTATACAAGTGCATTATTTAACTCCTGTACTAGAAAATATTCTATATCTCATTTTTTTCAATATATGTTGTGTAATGATATATTTTAAGACTCGGGACGTTTTTAATATTTTTTTTAGTCGTTTCAAATTGTATAAGCAGTTTTATTAAGAAATTGCCACAATATTTCATACGAAATCAGTTATTTCATCTTTAATCAGCCTACAGAGGATGTGGATAGATTTGGGTTGAACTATTAATATCCGAACATTATTTTGATATTAATCACAAATCAGAGAATTTTCTGTCATGCTCCTCGCTAAGCCTCCTAACGGTGGCCGTACCGGGGGCGGCAAGTCCAATTATAGTAACGTAATATCCAGTCATGACTGGTCGTATTAAAAGTTATAAAAGTATTTTATACGACTTTCGTTTCTTTTTCATACGAAAAAAAGAGAAATACTTTTGTCATTTTATAAGACACTAAGGTCTCATTCCTTTAGTATCTCACAACGCTCAAAATGCTCCGTTAGCCGTTCCACAAGGCGACCGCGGTCGTTGTGCTCGTGGCGTAAACGTCATCATTTTCGATCACACAACGCTCTCAGCGACCCATATCAAGAGGTTGGTCAAATAACCGTTCCACTTGGGTTTACGATTGTAATGCCGTAAAGCAAGTGGTTATAGTGTCGTGCCACGAGCGCGTAATCAGAATACCGAAATCAGCAAACTTACGATTCAGACGACAGTGGCCGGCGATTTTGAGGAGATAGTAATAGCAGAATTGGGCGGACCTGCTCTTTTCACCCTAGGATAAAGTTTAATGGCCGGTTCCTATGTCTTACCAACCGTACATTTACACACACTCGTTAGGTTAAATGTTTCTTAAATTTTCTGAGTGTGGATATAATGCTAAAACGAAAATAATGTTGTCCTGTTACTGTTGGATTATCCTAAAGTGTATGTTTAAGTAATTATTGTGTGACTTTAATGTGATGTATGATGTATCTGTTAAACTTTATTATAAATACTACACATTCTCGCGAGAACATGAGATTCGGTTGTACGTTCTCGTTTCGCGCGAGAATGTGGAGTGTCTTTTAGAAATTTAAGTTCATGTTAAAAATATTGTTTGGACACATTAAAGTATTTTGTATATTTAAAGGTATTATAACGCGTTAATTGACTGCTTTTTGTATTATTGTCTGTTTGCTTATGCTCAATTTAGCCAAAGACTGAAGAAGGAAGATATTGATCTAGGGACATGTTTCACAACGCATTCTCGTCGTAAACAAATAGAAATACTTCAATATATTTCCACATGTGACTAAGAAACGAATTATTATTTGTATAGTATTTACTAATTTCGGTTTAGTTGTCTTGTACTGATTTAGTTAATCAAATGAGAGCTCTTTTCTACAGTTCAGTCATTGAACTAGTTCACTTTAAGAGTAGGTGCTGTACAAAGTCTTTGCAGGAGTTTATGGTCGTTTGACTTAAGATAGAATAGTACATTATGGTACTAGTGTGTAACATTGGTGATTACCGCCGAGGCTCCATTGAGACTCGAGCAGTAGGCGAGGGTCTTAAGAGAGCCGAGGACGGTAATCATCAATACACACGTGTATCATACGACGTTTTTCAACACACTTGTGAATAAAAGAACAACAAAAACTCATTTTATTTAGTAGATAACAGTTTTCCTATGCGCGCGCATTGCGATCGGCCACAGACTAAAGGGATGGGGTTTTTTATTTATTTTCCGCGCATAGGGTTTGCGCCTATTCTGCCACGTACAAAATGGGGAATTTAAAGTTCTCTTTTATTACAGAGAAAAAAAAGTTATATATGAGTGAAAGTTTTATTTATTAAACACGTACGAGTTAAAATTATCAATTTAAATAAGAAGTTGCATGAAATGAGCAAGCAATAGGAACATTAATTTGTTTGTTCTATAGAACACGATCTTTTTTTTAATAAAAACTTTTTTAAGAACAAAGCAACTCAACCAATAAAATTAAAAAAAAATCTATAACTCACTAGTGAGTTATAATTTTTTTTACTCACAGTTTGATTATGGGTGTCATTATGTGCCTAATTGCGGTGACCATAGAGCCACTTTATGAGCAAGTGTGTTGAAAAAGTAATTAATGTCATTAGTAATATATATATATATCCATGATGATTAATATTTTTATTTGGAGTTTACTTCATAAATATATTGATCAAAGTGTGGACGTAGGGACGATGGTTCTCTGAATCTTAATTCTTATTCTATTATTTTTTTCTATATTAAGTCAAACGACCATAAACTCTTGCAAAGAGTTTGTTAAGGTACTATTCGGTTACTAGAACTTTTCGATCTCACTTGTTAGAAATCGAAACCCGGTTCCTAATAGTTCATCGTTCATGAACTACTCAAAACCGCCGGATCGCTGACTGGCTCACTGACTGTTCACCGTGTGTACTGATTGACCGATTTACGTTTGCTAACGTGAAATGTTTCATTTAGTACAGTGTAGGGAACCAGTTCCTAATAGTACATTATTCATGAAGTGGGCAAGACTAGTTACCATAGATTAAGAAAAATTGAAGGTATATTTCAATTATTCTCGTCACTTGAAATGGTAATAGGTAAAATTGAAACGTTGTACGGCCTTGATTATAGTGGGCTTTAGAAAATGTTCTAAGAGTAAAGTGTGAAGCATGTACCAAGATCTTATAAAGACGCACATTTCCTATGTATATTTTGCTACTCTAAAGCTCGGTTTACCAAAGTGCCCATGCAGTGTTGGATTTAAAGTCGAACTTTGCAATATTCAACAGTCTTTATAAGTACAAAGATGCATACTTCGCATCAGTATAGTGTAGTGATGAGATATGGACCTGCTACTGGAGTTCTACGGTTGTTGGAATACAAAAGTCAGGGTAACATCCCACCTGATGCCAAGGTGACAACTGATTTTCGTCTCCATCAAAATAATAGCCTGTTAAAGGTGCACTTTGGATACCGAGCCCTCTATGTTTATTTAAAATATTTAGCTGTTCTTTATTTTTACTACTAGGAATTACGTTAGTTATAACGCAGCCTGTACACCTATGAGTTTTGTTCGGGTAAGTTTGTAAAGCTAAGTGCTCAGTAGTGATGAGTAGTACACGTGTGAGGCAGTAACTTTGTCCCGTACAAAATAGATTTGTACTGTACTGATACGGCACAAAATTTAAATTTGTACTACTTCATAAATTTTATCCCGCTTCTACTCAGCGATCAAATGCAACAAGAAGGACGGAACGAGGATAACAGTACAATAACGCCTTTACAGATATTCATATGACAAAGAGGGACAACATGACATGTACGATTGCTACTAAACTGAGGTGACCGATACCGATCACATCCAATTCTTAACTAATATTTCCGAACTAGAAGTTTAGTACAGCACAAATGAGGGAATGACGCTCACCGCCCTCATAGCTTCAAGTGTACTGCCGCGGTTCAAACCAAAGAAATCTCCTCGCCTCACTTGAACTAGTACATTGTACTGGTTCAGTACAAAATGTCATGTTACTCTTACAAACTCATTTTAAAATCATGTCCTACCCAACTCTAGCGCGCACTGACATTTACCAATACCGCACTCTGTGGAAGAATGAGTCCGGTATCTGTAAATCGTAGTGCGTGTTTAGCTTTAGAGAATTCCCGCAATTTACGTAAGCTAAACTCACAGGTGTACGCCGTGCTTAGATAATGGTTATTATAGACTTGATATTATTAATTATTTATAAACTTGATAAATATAATATTATCTAATTTTGTTAGAATTGTATAAAGAGTAGTTAACCAGGACTTCATAATTAAATTCATTAGGCTTTCCCCGTGACTTTGTTCGCGTTAAATTTGGGCCGATGCTTTGCAATATATTACGGTTTCGTGATAAGAAATTATGTCTGTATCCGCTTTTTCTATAACATTTAAGTTATGTTGATTTTCAAAAAACAAAAACAAACAAAATGAGACGCAATTCTCTACTTTAGAGAACTATCACTGGTATTTAAACTTTTTATCTCCCTTTTTTAGGTTAGTGTATAAAGTAGAAAACTGCAGTTTATTGATAGATAGTTTCTGTATCTTACTAACCATTCAATTTGCCTTACTACTGATTAAAATGTAATATAACTATATTAGTAATGTCACTTTTTTACCAATTGTAAGAATGGATGAAAATTCATTTTACGGCCGGTTCCTATACTTTACTATACATTCACTTGCTCTACCATCGGTGTCTTGACATTACTTAAAGTGTGAGTGTAGTAAGGCACATGAACGGTCGGTAAGATATGGGAAGCGGCTTCTGTAAACTGTCAATATATGCTAATACCCGATATAGCGAGTTCATTTAGCTAGATTTATTCCTGGTTAGTCATAAGAATGTGTTACGGTCATATATAAATAATATAACTATTCCAAATGTAAAGTGTAACGGGTTAAAATTAAATATATAAAACATTTATATTTTGAAATAAATACTCTGTGATATGTTGTATGTTTGTTTATTTCATGTTAGCAGGCCTTTTAGATACGGCGTCAGGTGGAAGCTCGTCGTGAACTTCGTCAGGTGACTCGTGAGCAAAATAACCACCGTTACCAATAATGGACACTCGTATACGACTGTAACAAGAAATAAGTATGTTTTTATTTATTAACTAGTTTTCTCTGGTGAGTATAGATATATAGATAAGATTCCGAGTGAAATGTTAGATCTGCCCTTCACTAAATTTAAAATCAAAATAAAAAGTATCTTGCTTAAAAAGGGATACTACACTATTGAAGAATATTTAAATGACAAAACTTCATTTACATAGCAGCTCGCTCCAACCTCTTATACTGTGTTTTGTACGAGTATAACGTTTTTATCTTGCCGTACTTGTAAGAAATATATATGGAGATATGTTACAAAAAAAAATATTACGTTAAGTCTTTATATTTATAACTATAATTATTTTCTATCCTTTTATTGCGCTTTTGTCTTATTGAATATGCACTGTTTGCTACAACTCCATTAATTCTTCAAAAGTTATTCTGTAACATAATTCTGTATAAAATCTTTTAAAAAAAAAGTACTTAAATATAAAAAATAGAACAACAAATATAAAGAAAAACAATTTTTAGCTAGACGTGTTGGTGGGGAGTTTCTTGCCGCTTCTTCTCCTTAACAGCAATAACACGTTGCGAAGCGGTGTACATAGACTAGGAAGTAAAATTAAATTTTAACCTATACGTATGACCTTCAAAAAGTGTTCTCCAGTGGAACTTATTTTGAATAAAAACATTTGAATTTGATAGATAGATAGACATATAGATATATATGACGACTAACCTCCTTAGACGTCATATATATCCCTATTAATATTATAAATGCGAAAGTAACTCTATCCGTCTGTCTGTTCTGTTTTCATGGAAAAACTAATGGACCGATTTGTCTGAAACTCAGTATATAAACTGACGGACTCATAAACTGCATCAAAGTTCAGGATTACTTTGAAATGATTTTTTTAAATAAGTATGCAAACTTTTTAGATTAAATTATATAAATATGGAAAGACTGGCTCTTAATCTAAAAAAAAGGAAAATTTAAAAATAGAACTGCAGTAAAACAAATGAATATAGCCGAGAAAAGAAAATTTACTCGTAGTATCAGATTTGCGTGTTATTTATAGCAAAGTTTTAAATTGATTCTCATTGATTTTTTATTCTTTTGTCAATTGAATTATTGTTACCAGCAGAATTGTTGGGATAATTTTTTAACTCATCGAGAGTTTTTGAACCATAATATGGATACTTCGTCCGAACAAGCGGCTCAAATTGTAGCATTGGTGCGGGAGGGCTTGGATCAACGAACGATTGGTAGAAATTTAAATTTAAACCAGTCTACGGTTTCTAGAATATACAGAAGGTTTGTGGAGACAGGTTCTTACAGAAGAAGACGTGGTACAGGCAGGACTCGAGCAACCACCGGTCGTGATGACCGATTTATTGTTACAACTTCCCTGCGAAATCGTTTCCTCACGTCTGTTAACATCAAAACAGAGCTTAATGAAGTGTGTGGAGTAAACGTAAGTGCACGAACAATAAGAAGAAGGTTAAAGGAAGCGGATTTCATCCCTTTTAGACCAGCAAATGGTCCAAAGTTGTCTGTAGCTCACAGACAAGCTCGCTTAAGATTTGCGCGTGATCACCTGAATCGGACAGAAGAGCAATGGACCTCCGTATTGTTCACGGACGAGTGTAGGACATGTTTATATGGTGCAGATGGTCGCAGAAGAGTCTATGGTCGACGTGGGGAGCGATATGCTCAAAGTTGCATTGAGGAGAGTGTTCCTTTTGGAGGCGGTTCGTGTATGGTCTGGGGTGGCATATCGATGAACGGGCGAACAGAACTTGTGTTCATAGACATGGTCCGTCAAAACGGTAATAGAGGGGGTTTGACTGCACATCGCTACATAACAGAGATCTTAGAAGATCTCGTGGTGCCTTAAATGGGATTCATAGGCGAAAATTTTACTTTAATGCAGGATAATGCCCGGCCGCACGCTGCTGCACAAGTTCGACAATATTGCGAAGAGGTTGGGATACGTACAATGAATTGGCCAGCACGCAGCCCGGATCTTAATCCCATTGAGCATGTTTGGGACAATTTAAAAATAGCTGTATATGCGAGAAACCCTTGGCCCAAGACAGTGGCAGCACTAAGAACAGCACTTTCAGAAGAATGGGACAATATTCCGCAAGATCTTTTAATAACCCTAATAAAATCTGGCGGAACCGATTAGAATCCGTAATAAGGGCATGTGGAGGTAATACACCTCATTAAAACATAAATAAACCCTTGCATAAAGTTTGTGTCTATTGTTAAAACCAATTTTTTAATTAAACCAATTTTTCTTAAATTTCTGTTTTTTCTTCAAAAAAAGTCTAAAGGTCCTTTCCAGTACACAAACTTAAACTTAAGGATATGACCCTACGCTGTTTTAAAGTTCACGAACCAATCTAGAGGTTTCAATTTAAATCTGTATAGAAAGTTTGCATACTTGGTTAAAATATTTATTTCAAAGTCGTCTATTACTTTGATGCAGTTTATGAGTCCGTCAGTGTATATAATATATATATTCGATGCCGAGAATGAACACGATACTTTTATCCTGAAAAATAAGAGTTTCTGGGATAAAAATATATTTGTCTCTCTGTTTGTTATGCTTTTACGGAAAAAACCACTAGACCGATTTGGCCAAAAATTATTATGTAATTTGAATACCGAGGGTGGACAAAGGACTTTTTATCCTAGATAATGGGATAGATTTATTTAAAGGTTATCCCAAAAAGTAGGATAGTTTTTTTTATGATTTGCCATTTTCAAGATCCGAATCGGGCCCGATTCTTTTAGCTTACCGACCGTTAATTTGCTTTACTAACAGTTAAAATTTGACATAAGCTCCATACAAGTAATGTCAAAATTCAACTAATAGTAAGTATGAATGAATAGACATAGGCACCATTGTACAAATTCTACCCTCCTACTGATTTATTATACTAGATTACTATACAAAACATGACAATAATATATAGAACATGCTTAATCCAAAATTTAGCCAAATCGACTTTCAACGCCATCTATCGTGAAACTTGGCTGTAGTATATTAATGTATTGTAATAACGAGGGTAGTTGTTAATAAAGGTCGGTCTTGCTCGAACTTGTGTTTTATTCAAAACAATACGCATGTGGCGCTAATTTTAATTTAACAGTAATAGATATTTTGTATAATAGGGAGTAATTGTAATACTGATATTCGTGCTTAAAAAAACGGTTTTCGGCTCTGCCGTAAAGTTCACATTTCTCGATTGTGTCAGTATTGGATTGAGCGTGCGATATATTTACACGAACTTACACCATTGTTTCAGGGCGATTACAAATATGCTTACCAGTAAAAACATGTGTGAAAACCACGAAACTATAAGCAAAGACCAGCAAATAGTGGATGACCCTGGTCTCCGGGGAAGTGTCCGCGTTCCCCCACACCAGCATCGGCAGGTTGAACGATACACTCACGTAGGCCAATGAGAACGCTTTGAGAACCCTCGTTATTGATACTGAAAAACAAAAATATATCCTTATTAATATTATAAATGCTAAAGTAACTCTGTCTGTCTGTTCCGTTTTCACGGAAACTAATGGACCGATTTGGCTGAAATTCGGTACATATGGAACTTTACTACCGAGAATGGCCAAGGGATACTTTTTATCCCGGATGGGTACTGGTATAGATTTTGGAATAGATTTATGTAAAAGTTATCCCAAAAAGTAATATAGGTTTTTATTTTGTGATTTGCCATTTTTGTCATTTTGGTGGATTTGGTCGATATGGTTGATGTGGTCGATGCGATCGAAGTGGGCGATGTGTTCGGTGTGGTCAGTGTAGTTGGTGTAGTGATGTGGTCGAAGTGGGTGATGTGGTCGCTGTAGTTGATATGGTCGAACGAAGTGGTCGGTGTGGTTGATATGGTCGAACGATGTGGGCGAAAAATAACTATAGATACTTTTCATCCGGGAGGTGGTGTAGTTTGCGATATAACATTAAATGATTCTTCTGGGAATATACACACACACACACACACACATATAAATGTTGCAGATTGCTGAATATATTAAATGTTGAAGATATCATTGTAAAAAATTCGTAAAGCAATATGTAATATGAAGGTATTTAATAAATTAAATTATGTATTTGCCGTGCTAAGACACACAGTGACTTTAAATTGAGGGTACTTGTGTTTTTCTTAAAATACCTGCTCTTGATTTATTAAGTAGTGTTTTAGCTTAATAAAAACTGGGTTGTATTTATAATTATTTTTTCAGAAAAGATGAACACTGTTTTGTTGGTTTGACAAGTGAAATTGCCTAATACAGGACATTCTACGTTCGTCAGTTTAAATTAGTTAATTATTTAATTCTAATTTCTTGTATGTTTTTTCGGGATTCACGTAAAAACTATGCGCCGATTTCGATGCAGTTTTCGCTTATTGACAGGAAATTTTTAAACTTAAAATCTCCGGTCTTTTTAACCTCGGAATCCCGCGGGAATTTCAAATCAAGTAAATTCTTGACGTGTAACAACACTTATTAATAAATAAGTTTATGAATTTATATCTATTATAAATAATTGGTTAACATACTGTAAGACAGGGAAGACAAGCCTGTAAGTTTATGGCATAAAGAGAGGCGGGGAGAGGAGAGGAGAGGTGACAGGAGACTGATTTACTGACATTAGTGTGTGCATTAGATTTTTTGGAGGTAAGCAAGAATAAAAAGACGCCATAAGAGATTTTTCAGTTTTATACATTGAAAATATCAATAAAAAAAAATCATAATGTAACTGTTAATTTAAGTTGAAATGTATATAGTATGTGTTTGATGCCAAAATAAATGAAAAAAAAATACTAACCCGTTATAATACTATCTTATTCAAAATAATATATAATCGAGAACCTCTAAAGCTTTAAATATTATTAAAGAAAGAAAGAAAGAAAAACTTTATTTGAGAAAAATAGAGACGTAGTTACATTCTTTACACATTATTATACACAAAAGATTATTTGTGAATTTGTATGCCGCATTTTCAGCAAGGTTTGCACTCAGCATATTGTTGTGCCGGATTTATATCCGACACAACGCTGATTTTCAGTGCAAACCTTCCTTTTGGCGTAAGACCATAACGACCCAATTTTGTTAAAATAAAAATAAAAAGTAAAGAATAATTAATAAAAGTAATTTAAATTATGGAATACATAATTATTATAACAAATAAATAAACTTCAATAAAACTAACAAATAAAATACCTTGTCAGTTCAAAAAATTAAAATAAATACTCGTTTTGTCAACTTGTATCGAGTCATTTATTCGAATACAAGATGATAAAGTGCTTGTCGAGCAAATGGCATTCTACTTAAAAGATTAAGATATGAAGTGTTTAATATACTTTATTTTTCCACTCTATATACTATATAGGCCGTGCACAAGACTGACTCGCATTACAGGTAGGTTGTCAGCCGATGATATGTGTTTACTGTATACTTGTGTCTTGTTTATTTAAAATAAGATATAAATTGCAACTTTCAGAAGGATAATTAAAGTGATTTTGGGTGAGAACTACTAATCCACGCTACATTTGCACTTGGATTTGCCTGAATGTGTATGTAATTATAAGGATAAATAAAGTGATTTTGGGTGAGTGGTGGGTGACTACTAATCCACGCCACATTTGCACTTGGATTTGCCTGAATGTGTATGTAATTATAAGGATAATTAAAGTGATTTTGGGTGAGTGGTGGGTGACTACTAATCCACGCCACATTTGCACTTGGATTTGCCTGAATGTGTATGTAATTATAAGGATAATTAAAGTGATTTTGGGTGAGTGGTGGGTGACTACTAATCCACGCCACATTTGCACTTGGATTTGCCCGAATGTGTATGTAATTATAAGGATAATTAAAGTGATTTTGGGTGAGTGGTGGGTGACTACTAATCCACGCTACATTTGCACTTGGATTTGCCCGAATGTGTATGTAATTATAAGGATAATTAAAGTGATTTTGGGTGAGTGGTGGGTGACTACTAATCCACGCCACATTTGCACTTGGATTTGCCCGAATGTGTATGTAATTATAAGGATAATTAAAGTGATTTTGGGTGAGTGGTGGGTGACTACTAATCCACGCCACATTTGCACTTGGATTTGCCCGAATGTGTATGTAATTATAAGGATAATTAAAGTGATTTTGGGTGAGTGGTGGGTGACTACTAATCCACGCTACATTTGCACTTGGATTTGCCCGAATGTGTATGTAATTATAAGGATAATTAAAGTGATTTTGGGTGAGTGGTGGGTGACTACTAATCCACGCCACATTTGCACTTGGATTTGCCCGAATGTGTATGTAATTATAAGGATAATTAAAGTGATTTTGGGTGAGTGGTGGGTGACTACTAATCCACGCTACATTTGCACTTGGATTTGCCCGAATGTGTATGTAATTATAAGGATAATTAAAGTGATTTTGGGTGAGTGGTGGGTGACTACTAATCCACGCCACATTTGCACTTGGATTTGCCTGAATGTGTATGTAATTATAAGGATAATTAAAGTGATTTTGGGTGAGTGGTGGGTGACTACTAATCCACGCCACATTTGCACTTGGATTTGCCTGAATGTGTATGTAATTATAAGGATAATTAAAGTGATTTTGGGTGAGAACTACTAATCCACGCCACATTTGCACTTGGATTTGCCTGAATGTGTATGTAATTATAAGGATAATTAAAGTGATTTTGGGTGAGTGGTGGGTGACTACTAATCCACGCCACATTTGCACTTGGATTTGCCTGAATGTGTATATAATTATAAGGATAATTAAAGTGATTTTGGGTGAGTGGTGGGTGACTACTAATCCACGCTACATTTGCACTTGGATTTGCCTGAATGTGTATGTCATTATATTTGGATTTATAACAAGGTGAGATAGTAATTTAAACTACATCTAAAGGCTTATCAATGCATATGTATGATCTTTTTGTAATGTGAGAAGATGTCTTTTATAGTGGAATTTAAATGAATTTATTGTTTTCAGGTCTCTAACTGGAGGAGGAATATCGTTCCAGCAATGAGTGGCAGCATATTTGAAACAGCCTCTGAAAGCAGCTGTCTTGTGCTTCGCTGTTATTAAAGGTTTCGTAACAGACCGTATAGTGTAATGGTGTGACCTATCCCATCTCCATCTTATTGTATAGATATTTAGGGTACTGCGAGGAAATTACACCAAACAGCATACAAGCTAAGTGTAACTTCCTCCTCCTCCTGCCATCTTTAACACATTATTTTTATTTAAATACGGAGTAACATGGTTTCTTTTTGGCATGTCAAAACAGTAACGGGCACAAGCATTTTGTGCTAATAGACAGGGCCCATATACCTACTGTGTCACAATAATTTAATTTAGATAGCACCAGACTCTCTATTAATCTTTTTCTTACTTCTACATTGATGTAAGCCCTAATTGTAAATAATTTTAATCTATAAAAACAATTCTTCATAATATTACTGATAGGTACACTTTTAAAAACGCAATTCCGAGTCAATAGTGAGACCTAGGTTACACGCAGTATCAACCATTTCAATTTGTTATTTATTTCATTTATTGAATTCATACCTTCATTTTGTGACGAGAAACTCCTTGTTAGGAACATCATGCCTTGCACGGTGGTTATAAAGACTAGTATTCCTGAAATGAAAAAAATACTTTATAAAACATAGATAAATATATTGATTATTAAAGTGTAAATACTAATAAAATCAGGGAACATGATAATATTGACGATTTTTCAGTTTTTCTTTGAGTTTATAATCATCTCTGGACAGTTTTTCAGTTTCAGGCCCATATAAGCCTGTTCTCTTTGTCTTCAGTCTCCATTTATAATATATATTATAAAATTCTAAAAATGTCGTGTACCTACGTATATTGGAGCTATTAAAAAAAAACTGGAACGATTATAAATTATTGATAATTTATTGTGAATAAAATATTTTCTAATACTTATTCATACTACTTATGACACTTTAATAATTATAAATTTTTTAATATATAAAATTCTAAAAATACCGTGTCTATACATTGAAGCTATTAAAAAAAATAACCGGAATATAGTCTATTCCGGTGTTATAAATGATGCAAAGAATCTATCTACGACCTTCAAAGTGTTCTCCAGTGGAACCCATTTTGAATAAAAACTTTGAATTTGAATAACTTATACCAACCTATGAAAATAGAAGTGAACTGCACATAGAAATCTTTCTCCCATATGAACAGATCATTGTCGTCTACATTGTCATATTTCGCCCACATTGAACAGCTACTCTGCCAGCATTCAGGAACTGTTATGTTTATCGGAGTATCACTGGAATTAACAAATGTATAAATCAGTTATTATTTTTTCACTAATGTATACAATACACATATACATTATATATGGGCTTTTAATAAAAACCCGTACTTATAAGTATTTGTGTCAACCGAACACATCACAGTTCGAATCTAGTAGCGAACACGCTCGGTCACTCTGTCATTTTATATCAATCATTATCTTTTATCGTTAGTTTCATAAATAGTTGCATTTTATCACTATATAAGAGGTTCCCAATTGTGGTAGAGAAGGCAAAAACAGGTGTACTCTTGTAAAACTTTAACCCTTATTTCGTACATCGAAGGGCACTACGGAGTGCCGGCGCGGACCAACTCTAATGGACGATGTTATTAAAAGGCAAATGTTTTTTGATAAATTTAATTCCCAATCACAATGTTTATTAAGTATATAATGCAATATAACAATTGTTGCTGTTTGTCGTTACAATCGCTTCGCCGAAAGAGGGAAGTTCTAGTTAGTGTTGCCACTGTTTTACAAAGTAACAAAAATGGGAAAGATGCACACCACTCGATACAGTTATGTAAATGTTTTCCTTACATAACCATATTGGTATGTGTGTCCCTACAAGTTTGTTTACTTGAACGCGCTAATCTCAGGATTAGAATCTGGTCTGATTTGAAAAACTCTTCCAGTGTTAGGTAGCCCATTTATCGAGGAAGGCTATAGGCTATGTATCATCACGCTGAGACTTATAGGAACAAGTCGCGAGCAGAAGCTAGTGTTGTATATGTATATAACTTACGTGTATATTTGTATATAAAATATAGTATTTATCATGAAAATGTAAGTAATCGCACAATAATTATGTATACCACCATCTCCACCCTTAATCAGCGATATTTTTGCTTCGAGTTGTCTGGATGAGATCGCTTTTTAGCGATATTGCCTCCCATTGTACACAATAACAATAATACTAGTTCGTAAGTTTTCTTTAATGGTGTACATTAAAGTGTTTTATCTATCTATCTAGCAGTTTATAGCCACGAATGTTATACAATAGGAGATGCATAGAACATTCAACCACATAGTGAATTAAACATTAATAATATTTCATTCAGAAACATCAACTAAACCCCATAAAAAATTAAAAAACAACCATTATCTTTCACCAGCATAATTATTATTGTATTGATATTTCATAACTCTACACATTGAATTCTTTTTTTTTTAAATAATAATCGGCAAACATAACACACACATTGTATATTCCCAAATTAAGCAAGTTACGCTTGTGTTATGAGTAATGTACAACGGACCATTCCGGGATCGATCCCAGACACCTAGACCATGGTAAATAACCATAATACCATACCAGGAATCGAACCCGGAGCCTCTGCGTTGCAGTGAGGTAGGCCGGCAAAGGTTTAGCCTGCTCAACCACAGAGGCCGTCACATGTTCATGGATTATAATTCCTTTTGCTAAGCTAGTAAACAGCTACATGGGGCACTATTTTCCATATGTGTTCTTATTAAAGTACTACCTAAATGCAGACGTTTAGCAGCTAATGGAGCGAGCTACATATTCCCGGTAAGCGGGGCATGGGGGTACAGGATTTCCGGGGGAGAGGGAAGGGGGTGATTCTGTCCGCAACAGGAACAATACTTACAAATAAGTGGTATTAATTGTACTATTGTTCTGTATTCCACACATGTTGTATATGACAATATTGAATAGACTATCACTTCGCCACACTCCGTATGTTTCCAGCATTGCGAGGATAATAAATAACTTCCAGTACGCCTGAAAAATCAAATTTCATAATTTACGGCCAGTCGACTCAGATATTGGCCTAGAATAGAATCAACTTTATTGTTCACCACGTACACATGAAATAAACAATGTACAATTGTCACATTAAACAGTAAAAGTAGGAACAATGGGTGGCCTTATCACTTTAGATTGATCTCTTCCAGACAACAGAGATCAAGTTGGGCTATGGATTTTATAAATGGATCAGAAGTTCCTGAGATTAGCGCTTTCAATCAAACAAACATACAAACAAACTCTTCAGCTTTATAATATTAGTATAGATTATATATGTCCTGCAAAGTGGTAGTACATTGTTTTGTTCTATAATCAATAGTTTCCTCAGCGCACGCCGTGTAAGGATTTGTTCGGGTCATTTTTTACACCTTGGGTTACATTATTGGACTTTTAGTAAGGATCCCTAATTTTTTTGAAAATATAATATAGCAATAAAAAAAAAATAATACTGCAAACACTAGTCACAATGATGAAAGATGACTGTCAGGCGAGAGGCTTACATTTGAATGCGAAGAAAACAAAGGTCATGGTGTTTGAAAGAGAAACAACCAGAACGAATGCAAGGATAATGGTCGATGATGTTATGCTGGAACAAGTGAATGAGTTTGTATATCTCGGATGTGCTTTTAGCAGGGATGGAAGGTACACCGCTGATATAGAAAGAAGAGTGAATTTGGGGAATAGTGTGAATGGAGCGTTAGGTAAACTTCTAGGCGCTAAGAACCTCAGCCAGAAGGCCCAGCTTGCCATACACAACGCGGTGCCGGTACGCGTGTACGTGTGTGTGTGACGCTCGCGGACCGCGTTCGTAATACCGAAGTGAGAAAGAGAGTTGGTCTGAAAGAGAGTATCAGGGTGAAGGTAAGGAAAGGATTGATCCGGTGGTTTGGGTATGTGGAAAGAATGTATGATGAAGAATGACTAGACAGATATACAATGCAAAAGTGTATGGATGCAGAAGTCGCGGAAGGCCACGACACACCTTCCATGACCAAATTGATCGTGTACTAGCAGAAGGTGATGTCAGGAGCCTTAAGAACAGACAAGCGTGCATGACAAGATCTATGAATGTCAAAGAAGCAAGTGAGG
Source organism: Dendrolimus pini (assembly GCA_949752895.1). Classification (NCBI taxonomy): domain Eukaryota; kingdom Metazoa; phylum Arthropoda; class Insecta; order Lepidoptera; family Lasiocampidae; genus Dendrolimus; species Dendrolimus pini. The sequence goes on from OX457130.1 coordinate 23,944,885, forward strand.
TGTGTAAGAATAAGCCTAAATGGCGCTCTGTTGTTCGTGCCTACCCCGCAAGGGACCTGGCGTGAAGTTATGTATGTATGTATGTATGTATAATATAGCCTTATAGCCTTCCTCAATAAATGTACTATCCAACACTGAAACAATTTTTCAAATCCGACCAACAGTTCCCGATATTAGCATGTTTAAACAAACAAACAAACTCTTCAGCTTATATTAGTATAGATTTATTTTCAATAAGTTGTTAGGTGGAGGTAGATTCCACACTATCACTCGCAAGCAAGCTATTGGTCTACAAAGACATCATTAAACCTATATGGTCTTATGGAATACAGCTGTGGAGATCAGCTTACAACTCGAGTCTTGTAATCTTGCCAAGGTTTCAAAATATTGCTCTGAGAACAATATCATTCATTCATTCCGATTTTCAGTTCATACCGAATTCTGAAGTGCACAAACATTTGAAAATACCTACTGTAAAGGAAGAAGTCGGTGCAGTATAGTTATAGGGCGCAATTTAAGATATAAAGTGAATTTTTAATGGTTATAAAAAAAACCATGAAGGCCTTAGCCTTCTAACCTATATTAAAAAAAGGTTGGATCAGTTCATAATAGTTCATAATAAATAAATGCTATAATTATACCCCACCCAAAGTGCTTGAAAGAAACAATGAAATCCATCCACTAAAGAGATGGCTTATATTACACCTAGACCAAAGGCTATAAGCCAACTGACTTATCGGAATGGATAAGTACACATTGGAGTGCAGACCAACCAAGTGATGCATTGAGCATATCTGATTATGGATGGCTCTCCAGCTGATTGCAGATGAATATGAGAAAAAAAACTTAAAAGAACTTAAAAAATAAATTATTCAACTAAATTTTGATTTGGGAAAAATACAAAATTCTGTTAATAAGAAGTTATAGTTCTTAATAATAATAATTTAAATCCTATTTTAATAAAATTAAAAACTATAACTTCTTTTAAATAAAATATTGTATTGTTCCCAGTTAGTCAGCCTAGTCCTACTGAGGGAATTAACATAATTGCTTTATTTTTGGTTCAAAATATAATACATGCATAGTACATTTATGACAAAAATAATCCTAAAATGTAACATTCACTACATTATTGTCATAAATTTTAGTAACATCATTTTAGATTGAAAAGGTATTGAAGTATTCATAAGTAAATCCTACTCACTTTGAACTCTGTGTTGTATAAAACATGCCTCTGTGCCTCCCTAGACATCAGCACCAAGTCGATCATAACTATAACTGGATCATATTCTATGTATTTGTCAACAACACCTTTGCATTGGTTCTGAAATTGAGAAATATGTTTCTGAACATACAAGCTGATTTACATTGATCCAACTACTGAATTCAAGTTCAAAGGAAGACAGGGCTGACTCGCGTCTTCCTCTTCTTCTGTGAGCAGCAATAGGAAAATTGATTTGAAGTCAGTGCCGACGTTATTATTCCTGATTGAATACTTTCAAGTCGGTTCACTCCCCAGGTCAGTAGCTGGATCAATTTAATTCAGCCTTAAGGCTGCTAAAAGCTAAAGTAAGAATTTAAGAAAATGACTGAGTATGTAATGTTATTTTTTATTACCATTATCTGTTTTGTAAAAATAAATATTGTATGGAACTTTATCCCTATAAATTTTACCAAAAATAATTGTAAAATTAATTACAATAAACAAGTTCTTATTTATTTTAACACTTACACATTTCGTCAGTTTCAAAACAGAGGGTCCATAAGTTTTGTAAAGGGCAGAAGCTGCTTCTCCGCAGTTCACACATTTGTAAGGTTTCGTTTCATTCATTTGAATATATACACTTATTTTGTAATTGTATAATTCAGAGTTACAGAGCTTTACAAAAACGTAAACAAATAGTTTAAAAATGTTTCACTTTTCACCAATTTTACCAAAATCAGCAGGGTTGGGTTACCAGCTTATGTAAAAATAATCCTCGAATCTGCGCCGTTCTTTAGAGCTGAATTATTATACTATCTATGACAATAGAAGCTTTTGCTTCTTCTTTACATGACTCTGCGTAAATAATGTAGGTATCTAGTCTGTATCAAGTATTCATGTTTTAGTATGTTTACGTCTTCAAGAAAAAGTCACAGCTGATTTATAGGATTAATACAAAACGAGAAAGTTCTTGCCGTAGATCGATAGATTTTTAATCCATACACATTTTTTGTTGACATGATAAATATTCTTTTACAATTATTTACCTTTAACAACTACTATAATTTTTTACATTGTCAATTTAAGGGTTGACATCAAGCATAGTTTTGCGTCGCGCCCCTTGTCAGTGTATTAAGAATCAAAATAATCAGATAAAGCGTTACAGGAAATATAAAATAAATAGAAAGAAAATAATTTTATTCAGGCCAAATTACATTGGTGTAGTGTAGGTATAATCGTTAACAAATTTAAAACTAACAACATAATCTTGACCTGAAAGGGGCCTCCCTCAGACTCAGCATAATGCTGGCCTTTTAAAACAAGCGCTGATCTTCCGCTGAGCCCTTAAGGTACTGTCAAATAAATATTTCTTAATAAACTTCGACATCTTTTCATCTTTACTACACTGTTGCAACTGTCTAGTTTCACTTTGCATAAAAAAGGTTATAAATAATTATATATTTTACATAGTTTACAAAAGGATAATTTACGGTTTCGATAAATTAGTTTTTTTCCACAAATTAGTTTAAAGTTAATAGACTTGGCAACATTAAGTCAAAATAAATAAAGTGACACTGGCTTAAAGGCCTAGTTGACAAGCCATAAATATTTAAAAAAAATATAAAGTGACAGTTACTTTGTCGTTTAGAAATGAAAACTAAAATAATGAATTAAAATGATCTTTTTGATTCTTTTTCTCTCTTTTTGCAATAGAGCAAAAACCAAAGGCATACTAATGAAGTTCTTTTTACGAGAAAAACATATAAGCCTATTTTAAAAATGTCACCGAATGAATCAACAATTAAATTCGTTTGTAGTAATTCTAACAGATGGCAGTGGTTTACACATTTAGCGGGAAAGTGAAGTGTGATGATTTATTATATTGTTTTATTTTTAAAAGTAAAACATAAAAAATTAAAACTTCGTTTAAAAAAACCGACTTTAAAAACTAAAATGTATAAAATAACTTATTTCTAAAGCTATTATTATTAATATATATTATCTAAAACATCTTAAAGTCGGTGCTTAGTAATTTTCAAAATATAGTCATTTTTATGTTTTACTTTGCACCGACTTCAAGATGTTTTAGATAATATATATTAATAATAATAGCTTTAGAAATAAGTTATTTTATACATTTTAGTTTTTGGAGTCGGTTTTTTTAAACGAAGTTTTTATTTTTTATTTGTTACTTTTTAGTGTCTAGCTATGTATGGGTGGAGCTAATATAGGCCCCAAGAACCGGGAACAAAAAAATGTTCGTAAAATGAAAACTACTGGGCCAAACTATGTCAAATTTTTAGGGGACCACATGGCAGCTATTCCGCGTCGAACAAAAAAGGAATCACGTAAATCGAATCATAAATCTCAGAGTAATCGGTGTACATATGAGACGGAGTGAAAATTATTTCCATGAAAAATGTTCATTAAATGAAAACTACTGGGCCAAACTATGTAAAATTTTTAGGGGACCAATTGGAAGCTATTCCGCGTCGAACAAAAAAGAATCACGTAAATCGGATCATAAATCACGGAGTAATCGGCGAACATACATAAAAAAAGCAACAAAAAAAAGATCCGGACAAATTGAGAACCTCCTCCTTTTTTCGAAGTCGGTTAAAAATATGTATTAAAGATTAGTAGCATTGTAGGATAATTACTTTTAAACAAGATTTTTCAGTTTGTGTTGAAAATTCCAATCATCAGCCGGCTTTCACTTATCTGTGTATTTATGTGATGACCCGAACGAGGAAAAATTAGATAGAAAGATAACACTTCATTGCACACCAAAATATACAATTACAGAAATAGACCAAAAATTACATAAATTTAAATTAAAATGGGACTAAATAAAATGAAACTCCATTTTTTTCGTTACGTTCCAATCACTAACAACTCGATTTTCTTTTAATTAAATTTATTTAGTTATATATATGGCTTGACAACTAGGCCTTTAAGTCTACTAGTCAACACATAATCACTGCTCAAAACCTATAAATATCCTACAACTGCTGTTCATTTTAAAGTAATTATACACATTTTTAGAAAATAAAACTGCACAGAACAACATCTCCTTTCAATTCCCGCCAAAAACTCCTCTTTTAATTATAATAATGTAAAAACCGAGTACTGATACTGGCCGTATTGTAACATTTAAACGAATAACTAGTTTATTCCATAACAATTTGAACAAAAAATATTTTGTGTATTAGATACTTATGAATATTTAATACTGGCTAGATCTACGGCTATGTTCCATCAGGGACTCACAACGACTACATTCACGACCGCTATTTCTCCCGTTCCACTTGCTTGTCGGCGTTACAATCGTAAACCCAAGTGGAACGGTTATTCGACCCACCTCTTGTCATGGGTCGTTGTGAGCGTTGTGTGGTCAAATGTTACAAATGTTACTATACGATAGTATTTAAACAATCAAATATTATTGAAGTGAAACTTCTATATAGATGGGGTCTTATTCGCTCACGAAAAAGCGTCACGGCCGCATGTTGAATACTTACATTTTTGAACTCGTCATATCTTGCGAATGGAATGTCCGAATTGAATAATTCAAAAAGTTATATAAAGGTATTGAGCAGTCTTGAATATGAAGTAATTTATTTTGATAAGGATGAATACCGAGATACAATTAAAGAGCCTTTTCTAGGTGCGGCATTTTAATTAAATTTGTAAAATAAACGAACACTTATTGTGGCATAACTATAATAGTTAGACATATGCTGTCGCGACACTTTTTGTAAATAATGATGTGTTCTGCAAAGTCGTAGTACATTATTTTATTCTATCATCAATAGTTTTCACAGCGCACGCGATTTTAGGTATTTTTTGTACACCTTGGGTCACATTGTTGGAGTTTTAGTAAGGATCCCTAACTATTTTGTAAATAAAATATAGCCTATGTTTCCGGGGATAGTGTAGCTTGCCAACAGTGAAAGAATTTTTCAAATCAGTTCACTAGTTTCGGAGCCTCTTCAATGCAAACAAACAATCTAATATTTCCTCTTTATAATATTAGTATAGATATTCATATATATTTATTATAAAATTAATGAGATATTTGTATATTATAAAAAGCGCAAGATTTTGCGCTGTAAGTTGTTTAATAAAATTGGGAGCTGGTTAGCCTTAAAAAGCGCTATACCTAGCTCCAAAAGCGCTAAATTGGCAGCCCTGTAAGCCGAGCGCCGGGGAAGTCCCGCAAACGAGAAAGCGAGCGAGAGAGCGAGCGAGGAAATACCTCGTCCTCCGACGACCTCGTCCCTCTAATACCTAAAATCGCGTTCTGCGCATCGGAAAGTGCGATGTTCTGAGCTGCCATTAATGGAGGCAAACTTAAGTTCGCATCAACTATACCTCCGCTCTGCACGTGGCTGGGCATCACTGCCTGTATTTGTGGTCTATGTAATAAAAATATTAATAAATAGAGAGTTTGTTAAGGAAATAAATTAACGACAAGAAAACTTTGCCAACAGTTCAGTTTTTCGAAAGTCACAACAAAAATGAACGACAGAGAATGAGAAAAGTGTTGACGTAAAAAAAATGGTCGGTGCGTATGTAGCTTATTACACCATTAAAATGTACCTAACCTAACCAAATCATAATGCGCAGTAAACCTGCGAAAAATCGAAATGTGTGCTGGGACACGTATTAGAAGTGAAACTTCAACGGACAAGTGGAAAAACGAATGGTAACGGATAAGTGGAAAAACGAATCGCAATGGACAAGTGGAAAAACGAATGGCAACGGATAAGTGGAAAAATGAATCGCAACGGACAAGTGGAAAAACAAATCGCAACGGACAAGTGGAATATCTTCAACTGACAAGTAACAAAATTAATCGCAACAAAACTTTAACTTCAAGTTTTACGGGCAGGTTTTCAAATTGGAGAAGTACATTAACAATCTGCCCGTAACACTTCAAGTTAAAATTTTGTTGCGATTCATTTTGTCACTTGTCAGTTGAAGATATTCCACTTGTCCGTTGCGATTCATTTTTCCACTTGTCCGTTGCGATAAATTTTTCCACTTATCCGTTGCCGTTCGTTTTTCCACTTGTCCATTGCGATTTGTTTTTCCACTTAACCATTACCATTCGTTTTTCCACTTGTCCGTTGAAGTTTTTTTAGAGTTTATTTACGTTTTAGAATAGATGTACAATTAATTAATTAATTAATATATATATATATATATATATATATATATATATATATATATATATATAATAATTTTTTATTTGATTGATTGATAATGAAATGATTGTGCTAAAGATCACTGGCTGATGGCTGTTTACTAATTGAACGCGTACGGTGTTAGACGAATGTTGATTTGAATGGAATAATGACCTAGTCTGTTTTAAATGCAATTGGGCGACGTAAACCGCTGACTCAGCAATGTACGACTAGGTATTGCTAACCAGTACATCCCACACTGGAGACATAGAAATTTAATAATCAAGTTCACCAATGTCATTCAGCGACAATATGACTAAAGTAATTCGAATTCTTTTAAAGATGAGACTCTTAAGTTCGATAAGAAAAATGTGGCACTTACAATTTTGAAAAACCGGCCCAAAATGTTATTAAACAGTTTGTAATATAAAATGTAAATTTCACTAAAACACCGTCCACTAAAGAGGCCTGGGAGTAAAAGTGCCACTTTTATGGGCAGGCTTAAGCCAAATTTTAATAAAACTCAAGTTGTCCCATAAAAACTGACTTTGAATACAAGCCACGGTTCGGAGGGTCTCTTTTTGTGGACAAAAGCATTACTAATTTTTAAGCTTACAAGAAATAGGATAAATGTTTAAGTGTATACAAGAGGTGGTTGGTAGTAGGTACCCTTATGCAGGGTGCGGTAGATTGTCTTATTAGTCATGACATGAAGTTTACATGCTGGACTGTTTTCAGTGTTCGACTGAACCCGCATGTGTGACACGCTGAACTTCAGAAAAATACAATGCACCAAACCAAACACTTTATTTTATTTTCCACATCTAAACATAATTTCAATCATCGACTTTATGTTTCACTTCAAGCTTTATTGGTCCATAAATCGCGATCGAATAATCCACAGATTATGGATATATAGAATAAATGAGCCTCTCTTGAATGAATACCTTACACCACACAATTAATTCATTCAAAATAACTAAACCCACTACAATTATACATATTTTCACCACAATAAAAAGAAATCTTTCTAAAATCTGGGCCCAAGAATGTATAAAAGCGTACCTTATTAATTATTATTAAGAGTCACATACTTATATGCTTTTAAAATTATGCTGTTCTTAAATTTTTACAACGTCGTGCGATTCATACAATTTTAAAATATCACTTATATTCGCCATCGCTAGAGCGAAACATCGAAGCAGTATCAATAAATGCGAAGCACTCCTTAAGTTGACTCCATATTGATACTTAAAGCCCTTTGACTGCAATATTAATTTCGTATTTCGGAGAAACTGCCACTTTTTCACGGATATATAAAGAAGATAAAGACATTTACAATACAAGACCTATTTTCGTCCGTGCAGGAACGGAGAATTAATACAATTGCCTACGGCCGGGCGACCTGTCGTAAGAGGAGATAAAACAACCCACAGCTAGGTGGTAGGGTATTTGCCCGCCTGGATGGCTACCACCCCTGGTCTGGAGTATGCGGTCATAACCTTGAGTTGTGTTCTGGCATCAGTGGCCAGGTGCCAGTTTCCCTTAAGAGATCAGCAGCGCATTTATAGCGCCTTTGGTGTTACAAATGTCTATAGGCGATGGTAACCGCTTTCCATCTAGCGGGCTGTCTGCATGTCTGATGAACTCTGGAACAATAAATAAGCACAAACACAAATAACGATGTATTAATAATTTTGATATTGGTTCTTCTAATAACGTATGTTTATTATACATATCTGTCTACTTGCCAAGATGGCTTCTCAGGAGGAAGTGCCAGTCTTCCTTATTATTATTATTTTAATGCGAGCTTGCTTACTGTCGAGCTGTCGAGACACCAAAAACGTCTCAACTGTAGCGCCATCTCTTATTTCATTACTGTAAACTCAATGCATTGTTACTCAATAATTATATATCACGCTAGAGGTCGCTACGGCATTGACAAATATTAGTCGCTATGTTCTAAAGTATCTCTCGAGTACGTGTCAGTCCACGTATGTTGCAGGGCTATGCAGATGTGACAAACACCAGTTTTTGTCACTTGCCTATGGATCTTTTTGACCCCTCTCCCGTTCTTGTCACAGCTGGTCACATTCGTGAGACTCCTCCCTCCCAGGTGTGACATCACATATTTTGCTATTATACATTAAGAATTTAATTAATTAAAACATCAGATCCGTAATTAGGTTTATTTCTATTTAAATTATTTTTTAATAATTAAATACACTTTGTTTACATAGATAGAGTTGGAAGTATTTTGACGCTTTTTGAAGCTTTCGCTAATAGTTCAAATTTCGTATTTTATAGCTTAAATGTTTTCATTTTCTTTTTTTTTACATTTATTTTCAATAAAAATAAAGTTACAAGATTATACAAACAGTTACATGTGTTTGATTCTGAAAAGTGGCGTCACGAAATTGAGGACCCCTTCCACCCCTTTTCACACAATGCCACACTTCGTCTACCCTCTCCCCCCCTTTAACGTATGATGTAATGTTTATTAATGGCCCCTTATAAGTACTACATTAACCATCTTTAATTTTTTTTAATATTTGAAAATAATTCATTTATTTTACAGAAATAGTTCCGTAAAATAAGTGAATCAATCGACTAGACAGTCTCAAAAGTATAATTTATAAAGAAGTGTTTTTTATGAATAATAATAATTGAACATGTGTACAAATATAAGGGGTTTTTAGATTTTGGTTACTACTACTACAACAACTACTACGACTACTACTACTAATACAACTACTACTACTACTAGTAGTACCCAAAGTCGTAGTCGTAGTAGTAGTAGTAAACTGTGGAGGTAAGGGGGAATGGTCATATTTTTGCACATTTACAATTATGATTCGTAAAAAATACCTTCGTGTGTTCATTAACTGCCTTAATCATTAAATAGAGTAATTAAAAATATCGTGGGTGTGTTGTAGCAAAAACATCTAAGATATAACTACTCCAGGAAAAGTTCGCCATTCCTGATCTATTTTTTTTTCTATTGATGCACAAAACAAATTACACTCATTACAAAATCATACTAAACTAAAATATAAACAAAAATCTGGATTGCAATTCACAAATAAGTGCATACATAAAAAACTATAAATAGACTGAAAATAACTTACTTATAACTAAATATTATGAGTGTTTGTTCACAAGTTTATCTTAAATGGATTATAACTGCTATTATCTGTTTTATAAATAATACTAAGAGTCGAGGATATTTTTTAAAATCTTACAATATTTATTGAAGTTTGGTTCGAATATATCAATATCTTTGCTGTTACATGCCACCTCATTGTAATAACGAGCCATTCTGACAATGGGACTGAAGTAAGATATATTGTTTTTATGGACTTCTAAAGGTTGGGGAAAAAGTTTCTTCGCATTTTATACAAAAATTCAAAAGGTTTTTTTATAAAGTTTATTTACATTTGACTAAAGTATGTAGGTGCCATTTTGTTGGATAACTTTTTGCCATCTTGTAGGTAGGGACGTGATCCCATTGCTATAAAAAATTAAGGGCTTCTGATCAAAAAACTGCGACAAGTGGTTTTGGCAGTCCTCTCGTGATGTTAACCTGACACTGCCTAAAGGATTCTGCAGAGACCGAAACAGGTGAAAATCTGAAGGTGCAAGGTCAGGACTATACGGCGGATGCATTAACACCTCCCAGCCAAACTCTCGTAATTTTTGCTGAGTGGCTAAAGTTGTGTGAGGTTTAGAGTTATCATGGTGAAAAACCACACCCCTTCTGTTGATTAATTCCGACCGCTTTCTCTCAACTTTTTGCTTTAATCTCATCAGTTGTTCGCAGTACAGTTCAGAAACGATGGTCCTGCCTGGCGGTAACAGCTCATAATGAATATTTTTATTTATTTATAATTTTATTTCAGGAAAACATGTCCCATAGTATTAATGCATATTAAATTACATTATTCAGATTAAAATTAATACACAATTTAAAAAGTTACACATACACACATATTCACATTCACACTTATTCACATATATTTACCATAAGTTATACTTTGGCTATACTATTATGCATAGCGCAGCAGCGCCTAACGTAGGTAAAGTCTACCCTATCGGCAATCATCGCCAGGACGGCGTTGGTGCTGGCCCGCACCCGGCGCACCAGGGACGCGCACCGCTTCCTAATGGTGGTCTGAACACAATCGGTGCGCGTCAGGGCAAACATGCCCGAGGCGCTGCAGTAGCGGGGCAGCCCCAACACCGCCCTGAACGCATTATTGTATTGGACACGAAGAGCCGTGTAGCTTCTCTGTGAATAATTTGCCCACAGACTACACGTGTAGAGAGATGTACAATAAGCTTTGAAAAGCGTTAACTTTACTCTCTGTGAGCACCGTGCAAATCTGCGGGCAATCATATTAGCTCTTATGGACAAGGCCCTTCGTTCCCTTTCAATGTCTGCATTATCCTTAAGGCCCTTCCAATCCCATCATACACACAGCATCACCTTGTTGCGAGTTAACCCGGGTTTCATCACAGTCTGTGAAGCCTGACCGGCCTTTGACCACGATCTATTTCACACGTTCTTGTCGTACGTGATCCACTTTTCATCACCAGTTATCAGCTTCTTCAAAAATGGTTCGGTTTCAGTACGTCGTAATAAAGAATCACAAATGAGTACACAGTTCATTAGGTTTCTTTCAGTGAGCTCATGAGGTACCCAAATATCGAGCTTTTTTGTGTACCCAGCTTTTTTCAAATGCGCCAAAACCGTTTTGTAGTCAATTCCAGTTCTCTAGCTACATCGTAACTACTAATATGCCGACTTTCCTCCACTTTTTCAAAAATGGCATCAATTTTGTCCGTAACAGGGCGACCAGAGCGGCGTGCATCTTTGATATATAAATTTCCGGATTGAAAATGCTTAAACCAAATTTGAGCTACTCTCACAGATACTGCATTAGGTCCATAAATATCACAATTTTTTTTCGCGGCTTGTGTTGCATTTTTACCTTTTTTGTAGTAAAATTTTTAATTGTATCGAATTTCTTCATTAGATTCACTCATTTTAACAATAAGAAAAACAAATGAAAATCACACATTTTCCTAATTTGAAATTTGAATTGTCTTCTTCAAAATTAAAACTTTTTAATGATACTAATACCAGCCAGATACAAATGGTATAGCCAAAGAGATCTTATTACAAGTTCATACATTCTATATGCGAAAAGACTATTTCCCCAATCTATTAATTAGTATACTTCCTGGTCAAAATCGAAAGATATAAAGTTCACTCTCTATTGATCCACGTTATTCCATTAAGTTTTGTGGCCGTTCACCGACGTCGCCTTCCTGCCCGATTTTAAAATTATTGGGACAGCAGGTAGCCGTATCAGACTGCTATCCACTGAAACATAGTTTCATTTGTCTGCTTTTTAGTGTTACGAAACGTAAAAGTTAGTACGTTGATTACGTCAAGGCCTGTATTACAGCAGCTTGAGCCAAGTGGCGTGAGGTGACAAGTGTCATTTGTGACTCCAAAGTGCCGGATAAATTAAAAGGACGGGTCTATAAATCCATCATTCGATCTGTTCTTTTGTATGGCAGTGAAGCGTGGCCTGTACTTGAGCGACACAAGCAAGAACTGCGTGTCACGGAGATGAATATGCTGCGATGGATGTGTGGAGTGTCGCGGAAAGACCGGGTCAGGAACTTCCGCATCTGCGGTAGTCTTCATATCCGTGACATAGCAGATAAACTGCAAGAGTGTCGCTTAAGCTGGTACGGCCACGTTTTACGGAAACCGGCTAATTATGTGGGGAACAAATATCTAGCCATGCCACCTCCGCCAGGTCCCGCTCGAAGGGGAAGGCTCAAGAAATATTAGCTTGATGTCGTGAAGATGACACGCGTACCAATGATCTCAAAACGGGGGATGTTGAAGATCACGCGAAGTAGAGTAGAAAAAGTAGGAAAGCGGACCCTGGGCATCGGAGTCAACGCTCCGAACGTAACCGGGATTTAACGCTCGGATGATGATGAATATCGCATCACGAATAACGCATTAAACCTACAGCTACATTTGCGTGAAACGGTGACTATATGACTAGCATTATCCCAGATGGAGAAGTAATGTAAGAAGTAATCACTACGGACGCGTTCCTTTAGCATCTCATAACGTCTAAAATGCTCCGGTAGCCGTTCCACAAGGCGACCGCAGTCGCCATGGTCGGGCCGAAAACGTCACTAATGACGTTATCATTTTCGATCACACAGCGCTCACAACGACCCATGTCAAGAAGTGGGCGTTGACCACAGAGCATTAATTCTCTCTGTGGATATATATTGAAAAAGGCGCGATATTCAAAGCAACCAATGATATTTGTTTATTTCGTCGTTTAGGACATCACCGTCCAATAATCCGTTCCACTACACTCTACAACCATACAATCATAGACGCTACAATTATACAATCTAGAATCAGAAACTCTGGTTCTAGTTTATGATTGTAACGGCCGCAAGCAATTGGAAAGGGAAAAATCGCGGTCGTGAACATGGTTGTATATGCCCGAATTTCTAAAAGAATACTTTGTGAATGTATCCGGGCATCCGCATAAAACCGCTGGTTAGCAAATAGCTCAACTTTGCGCGTCCGTTGCTGTGTATTTAAAAAGTAATAAATATGAGTACATATAACTTACATAGAACGTAGTTTACGTCCGCTAGCACGCTGCATTTTACACAATCACAGAATATAAGTTTTAAGTTCACTGGGCCGGCCTTTGATATTGTATTTGGTTTTAAAAAGTATGGTGCGAAGTTAAGTGTCCCAGGGTTCGAAGAGACGTGGTGCAGCCGCGCCGTCGCCGCTGCATTTCGCGCGTATTCGGTGTTGGGGGGAAGGAGATAGATATATATATACATTACCATAGTAGAAGGAGAAGTATTATACTATGTAATGAATGAAAGTGTAAGCCTGGCAACCATGCTCAAAATTCCCGCTTAAATAATAAACAATGGTCGTTGTGAGTCCCTTCTGGAACGTAGCCTACGTTATAGTTATTGTACACCATTACAGAAAACTTACAAACTTATCGATAATAAACGTTCTCTTCCAGGCAACTCGTGGCAGGAAAATTGCTGAAGAGTTATCTACCTGTCTATAATTGGTTGATGAGTATCTTAAAAAAGCGTGGTGAGCTAGTTAAAAACTAATCAGTCTATGATAAGCCAGAAGCTGTAATATCCTGGGCTTTAAAGCACCCTTTGACCCAATGAATTGCAAAAAGAAATTCTTCCTAAATATCACAGAGCAGCTAAGTATTCGAAATAACTTACTATTGTGTTCCGAGAAGAATGTAAAGAAAAATATGTCACAAAGAAATTCCCAGGAAAACAGTTAGAAGGGGTAAAGTGGGACGACGAGGTTAAAGCTTCAGGGGTGAATTGAAATGTTTTTACTTGACTTTGGTGAAGTCCTTTTGTGTAGACTCTTTTTATTGGTATTACGAAATAAGTAATGGAAGAATTGTTCAGTTTTCCTTATCCCACTATAATATGAGACAGCGTGTGTACCTACTTATGTGATTTGAAGTTTGTCTCCTTTGTCGAAACCTAGTACAGGGTCTGATGTATGTCAGGTAACTATATTGTGTTCTTTTAGTCGAAAATAGTGTAGAGACACTTTTTATCATCTTACAAAATCTGATTTTCTACGAGAATTGTAGGTTATGACGTAAAATCTCGCGAAGCAAATAGCGTATTAATTGTTTTTTAAACATTTATCAATGTTATTTCAATTATGAATTATTATAAGAGTGAGAGAGTATGTGTGGTATTGTTATATGCCGTCAAAGATAAACGCACATCTGCCTGTCGTAAAGCGCAGTTTATTGCCTTCCCGGATATAGGAATATAATATAAGAAAAACATGCTATTGTTTTTCTACTTGTTTTATGGCCATCATTAGTGTCGAACTAATCCTTATTGTTATTGTTTGCGACTTTTTTGGCCGTTCGCAAGTGTGCAAATTACATTTTCTTGGAAGAACCCAGCCCACGTAATCGATTGTGTCTTGTACAGCATTATAAAGCGATGGCCCAAGGCGGAGAGGGACAGTCAAGCGAGGATTATGATACGAGTAAGACGTACATTCGATCAGCGATATAGTGACGGACTTTACGCGTGTTATAGAATCGTGCAGTGTGAACTGGTTGAATCCAGTTATATTTGTACCTGTTTTATACGTGTTTGTACAGTTCTAATAAACTCTATAGTAATTCCAACGACATTTTAATTCGAGTCCTGTGGAGCTACACAAGAGTCGAATTAAATGTCGTTGGACTTTAGCCCTAAAATAATTTTGTAATTTATTGTAAAATATTTTTGCCAAAATGCTAACGAGACTAAAAAGTAAATATGCCTCCATAGCTTCTGATATAGCAAACTATGGAATACAGTATTTTTGTTGACCAAAAACTCCACCTTTGCCACCAGTATTTCGGCCCTAATAAAATCAATTGGTGCCCGAAACTCCGTCCCAGTTACCTAGCTTCGGTCTGTTTAATATTTATAACCAATCGTGAAATTATACGTTTAGGTGGAACTCAAAATTGAGTTTATCTAGAAATTTTCAAAATTGCCAATTCAATTACCACCTTGGGTATTAATTTAGCGACTGTGGAAGTTATTTTAGTTCAACTACATTTAGAGGGTTATGAAGTACTATTTTCGAGCCAATTTTAATCTGCCGGGTTCTAATGAAACGAAAACCATAATATAATTATTTTGTTAATTGATTACAAACAATTGATGTTTATACAAGCGTACAATTTTAACCGTGGAACGGAAAAAGAATACAATTTCCTGCGGCCGGACGACTTGTCGTAAGAGGTGACAGAACGACCCACAGCCAGGTGGTAGGGTATTTGCTCGACTGGATAGTGACCACCCCTGGTCTAGAGCATGCCGCCATAACAACCTTGAGTTGTGTTGCGACATTAGTGACCAGGTACCAGTCTCCCTTAAGAGAGCAGCGCATTAAAGATATAAAACAGAATATACTTTATTATACTGTTATATGCCGATAATGGTGAATGCACATCTGCCTGTCATAAAGCGCAGTTTATTACGTTTCCCGTATTTGGACTTCTTTTGTTTACTTTGTGTTTAAAATGCAAATGAAAATGAAAAATGCAAATTGCAATTAGACAATATCCTATTGTTATTGTACTCGTTTATGGCCGCACGTGTGCACATTACGTTTTCTTGGAAAAAAAGTCCAGTTCACGCGGTCAGGTGTTGTATTGTGAGTGATTGGTGAGGCAGTCAAGCGAGGATTACGATACGAGCAAGACGTACAGTCAATAAGCTATATAGTGACGGACTTAGCGCGTGTTATTGAATTGTGCAGTTTGTACTGGTTAAGCCCAGTTATATTTGTACCTGTGTTATACGTGTTTGTATAGTTCTAAAAAATTCTATAGTAATTCCAACGGCATTTTTAATTCGAGTCCTGCGTAACTCGTAACAGTACAATAAAATTAATTAAACAATACACAAAAACAGCTTAGTATTAGGTTCAACACAACTCACAGCGATCTCTTCCAGAAAACCTTGGGATGGCGAGAGAATATGGAACAAAAGTTAGCTAGCTTCACCTATAAGACCTCGGTTGTAACGACATTTGGTTTATAGTGACTTAAAACTCGAGTCCCTTGGAATAAAATCAGAATTTGTACTGGGACACATAGCAGACGTGAAACTTCAACGGATAAGTGGAAAAACAAATCGCAACGGACAAGTGGAAAAACGAATAGCAACGGACAAGTGGCAAAAGGAATCGCAACAAAATTTTAACTTGAAATTTTACCGGCAGATTGTTAATGTACTTGTCCAGTTTGAAAACTTGCCCGTAAAACTTCTAATATGTGTCCCAGCACACATTTCGATTTTTCGCAGGATTACTGCAAATTATGATTTGGTTAGGTTAGGTGCATTTTAATGAATGCATTCTAAATTTCAACATATTTTATTTTATCAAACAAAAAATCTGAATTCGATCCAGAACCAAAAACACATCCATAGTCTACTCTAAAATTAATTAATTATTAATTAATTACGCACTTCAAAAATGTAAAGTGGAATAAACACTGCTTAATTTCAATGAGTCATAATTATTCAAATAAATGTGAGTAGTCGAGAAGTTTATTTTCTGCGAATAATAGTTACCAGTCTCTTAAAAATATGGTTGATGGCTCATTCGATCCGGAATAGCATCTAGAAAAAGTAGTTTTTTGGATTTTTTCTCCCAATAAATATTACAATTGTTATTAACAAAAAAGTGAAAAAAACAAAATAGCCGTTCAGCTTTTTGGGAAAATCTCAAAAAATATGAGAGATATCTAAAATATTATAAAAGTTTCTGAAAGAGCAGGATATAGTATAAAACTTCTCGACTCCCGAAATCGTAGCACCAATATTTATATTTTTTTATCTAACGTTGAAAATCGGGTTCCGCGCGCCAGTTTCGACATGCGCGCGCCGCTACTTTAATGAACGCAAGTTTTAAATAAATTTTTTGCAATGAAATATTAATTTAAAAATTTGAAAAAGGTCAGGTATTATCTTAAAACTTCAAAGAAAATGATCCCGCGAGAGTAAAAGTTTTATCATCATTATTTATAAATTTATTGAATTGTTAATTAACCATTTTTGTTATAAAAGGCAATATGAAAGTTGACAAAAATTTTCAATAAATTTTTCCTCTCGTGGAGCCCTTCTTATCAACTTACTCGACAAGATTGCGTGAGAAACATTTTAGAAATTTCTTTATTTCATTAATTATTAATTTTTAAATGAACAAAATAATTACAAACTTGAATAACAAAAAACATCCAAAAAAACTACTTTTTCTAGATGCTATTCCGGATCGAATGAGCCATCAACCATATTTTTAAGAGACTGGTAACTATTATTCGCAGAAAATAAACTTCTCGACTAGACTAGAGGAAAAGTGCAGTAGCAGTTCATTTTTGACGGCCGCAACTCCAAACGAGGTCAGCCAAAAACAAGTTGACTGCAAGCGTAGTAATTTATGGTGACAAAATAAATTTTATTCATAGGAAGTAGGAAGAACAAAGGGTAAAACTCTAGTTGCCGTTAAAAAGGGTCAGCTCGTATTTCATTCGTGTTTTGCCTTGAATATTTTATTATTTATTACCGTGAGGCCGTTGTTACGTTTTCGCAGCGGATGGATTTATTAGGCGAGCGTCTCTAGATGGACTGTTCCAGTGCCTCCGTTTCCTTTTTGTGAATTTTAACAAGATTATCCTCAAAGTCTTATCTATAGCATTATACATATGTCAAGTCACGAACATTTGGCGGGCAACTGAAAGGGGGCGTTGTGTTGTGCAAGTTTGTTTTTAAACACAAGCTTTTGAGATCCTGGATATCATGTGGCTGCAGAGTGCTAGCCAAGACAAGTAACACGAGCCCAAACACGACGGGTCTATCTTGTTTAGTCCAGGAGTTCCTATGGCCACCTTCCGACTCCATCATCAGATCAGCTCCATGGCACCATATTATTGCATTGTCACGCAATATACATATGTGTGCAAAATTTCAGCTCAATCGGAAACCGCGAAGTTGGTCAAATTTAACTTGCAAGATTCCACCCGCACTTACATACATACTTACATACATACATAGGTACATCCATTGCAAGTTAAATAAAAGCTTGTAAAAATAAATATGACTCTAAAATGGATAATAGTTGTAGGATATTTATAGTTTTTAAGTAGTAATTGTGTGTATTTGTGAGAAATGTCAACTGTGTAACCAAATATAGCCTTTCGAGTGTTCACAAGACTCCATTGAATGGCGTCAGTTGCAACTTTCTGTCAACTTCTTTGGTAGGCAGGTTATTTACAATGGCTAAAAGCACGAAGAAGGTTGGAATTACTCGCAAATATAGCACACAGTGCGCTAAATATACTTGCTCATTCTGTGGTAGGGATGCCATGAAGAGGTCGTGCATATATATATATATATATATATATATATATATATATATATATATATATATATATATATATATATATATATATATATGGGTATATGGTCATGCAAGCGCTCTAAAAGGACAGTAGCTGGCAGTGCATGGGTGTTCTCCACAACTGCTGCATCTTCCTGTCGATCAGCTAATAAAAGATTACGTGAATTACAATTCAACTGCGCAACCTATACGCAGATTTAAACATTATAAATGGTTGTATGGACTAAGATTCCCTTGCCTGCCATTGTGGCGAACTCTCTACCACTCTCGTACATAGATTAATCTATTACTTCATAGTAAGATTGCATCTTTGCGTACTCCACATACGTGTCAAAATATAATAATTCTAGTTGACCCGGCGAACTTCGTACCGCCATATTTTCTGAATTCCTAAAAGACTTTGTTTCATGACACAAAAACAAAATCACCAAAATCGCTTCCGATGATTAGGAGGATTCTAGAACCCGATCTCAGAGCCATCTACCGACTCCAATTGTGGATTTAAACCAGCCTGGGACCCAAACACACAAAATTTCTTCAAAACCGGTAGTCGTTCTCAAGTTATGCGGTTACCAACACATTTTGAGATTCATTTTTATATATAAGACTAGCTGACTCGGCGAACTTCGTACCGCCTTATTCAAATAAATTAATAAACAAACAAATTGAGAAAACATGGGAAATATATATATAGATAAATAGCCATAAACCATCTAGGAAAAATTTCGCATCGAATGGTGGTAGTTTCATGTCGATACGATCAGTGGTTTAAGCGTGATTGAGCCTCAAACGAACACCATTTTCATTATATATATATAGATAGATAAATAGCCATAAACCATCTAGGAAAAATTTCGCATCGAATGGTGGTAGTTTCATGTCGATACGATCAGTGGTTTAAGCGTGATTGAGCCTCAAACGAACACCATTTTCATTATATATATATAGATAGATAGAAACAGATTACCTTCGCATTTTGCGAACATGTCCAGTATATAGGATTTAAAAAAAATATTGTATAGGTTCGCGTTTGATCGACATAGCGCCTGAAGTCAGGAAATGCAGCTAAGATGGCGCACGCTTACCTAGATGAACCAATTGTCAAAATTTTCTTTTAGTCAAAAGGTTTAATAAATAAAATTTTTTTATAGTTTAATTTAATTTTTAAGACAGTTTAGTTAAATCCTTGTATTACAACATACCATTGAGATCATCAATTAAATAAAGTAGCTCATCGAAAATTTTAAGAACATCTTAAAAACAAGCTTTAAAGCGCTTTTGAATGGAAAGCAATTTTCTCAACCTGCTAACTCGTTTGCTGAAAAACGCTTTTGTGCTGGAAAATAACCGTAGTGAATTTTCATTGAACATTTTGTTTTTACTGTTATTGAAATTGACGGCATAAACTTATTTGAGAGTCAGGATAGTGTCCCTAGGGGTTATTACTAAAAGTTTTCACTCATATGTGATTTTACATTTTAAATTATTTTAACATAATATTTACATTTTTATTCGTTTTCAAACTTTAATAAGTAGCATACGCATGGAATTTTATACGATTAATGAATATTTTAATTTGAAACAGACGGATAACAAGAATGTAATATAATAAATTGACTAAATTACATAAAATTATTAATGACATTATCTTAATTTAATTGTTTTATGAATAATATATAACTGAAAGACATATAAAAAATGAATATTAATTGTTTGTTGTAATTCAAATAGCATCATAATATGTTCATGTGACGCCGGTGCGGATAAGACCATACAGCACCTTCTCTTCGAATGTCCGAAGTATTACCGCTCCAGGAGTGATCTAGAGACAGCCACAAAAATGGAAATATTGGAGCAGACTCTAAGCCTAATGTTAAGGGATAAACAGGCCAGACCACTCCTGGAACGGTACTGCTTGAAAATAGCGAATGATGCTATTAAGAGAAATAAAACAAGGTAAATTCAGGCTGTCACAACAACGTTTTATATAATGGATGAAAAACTGCTTAAACATGACTATATGTGTACATGTATGTGTGTGTATGTATGTATGTATGTATATATTTTGTATATATGTATAAAAATAAAATTGTTCATATAGTCCTTGACTAAGTCAAGGGAAATAGCAGGGCCAATAATTAAATAATATAATCTTAACATGTATATGTAGTCATAAGGACTACAAATTGCCCATTTAACCAGGGGACAACCAGACGCACCGGTTTGCGCCACCGCTACATGGTGGCAACACCATCAGTCAAAACCAAGCGTTTCGCTTCATCTTTTTTGGTTTGCACTGCCCAATAGTGGAATAATCTGCCGGAGTCAGTTTTCCCTGACAAATACAAGCTTGAAGTCTTCAAGTCACGAGTGAATAGGTATCTTCTAGGTTACCTAGAAGATACCTATTCACTGCTGCTTCCTATATATAGATACCTATGCCTGCTCCATCCTAGACTGCGTCATCACTCAATATCAGGTGAGACAGTGGTCAAATGCAAACCTATACTTCCATTTTTTTGTTTTTTTTTGTAACTTTATCAATTAACATAACAAAAATGTTCATGTTTCAAACAAATAAATTAGTTGACAATATTATTTTATCTTTTTACTTAAGTTTACATTTGTCTCTAATATAAATATTTATTCTCAAATGCATTGTTCAACGTATTGTTACGCGCGAGCAGGGCATTGGAAGAAATCACTAGGTTTTAACTAAACGCTTTTATTCACTTCACAGTCGTATGTGATTCCTCTCCGCAGGGTTGCCCCTACACGCACAACTAACGACGCACTATCCTGACCATAAGGTGTCTCACTCACAATACCGTTGCCGATATTGCGTAGACCACATCCTGCTACTACTGTGCTCACCTCCGAATTTATCGCATGTAACTCGCTTCTGGATCTTCCCTTAAACTACGCTACACTCCTTCACTGAACTGCCTACTAAACTTTTCACTAAATTCACCACTAAACTCGTCACTGTCTTGTATTAAAATTCTCTTCCAATTCTTTCGTATCACACTTGTCGCTTCGCTGTCTTGAACTGAACCCAACTACTCGGTAGGCGCGCCTTACGCTGCTTATATACCCGGCAGAATCTTCCGAAAGCCATAACTTCGATCTTCTTGTCGTTATTATTTTGTTTCCTATCTATCCCTTTCTAAATATCCATCTATCTCTGTCTTTTCCTTCCTGAATCTTCTACTTTTTTCTAAAAGTCTTGAGACCGGCTTACGCTGCAGAAAGTTTTGCCCTCGGTCGCCGCAGTATCCATCAAATGAAATATTTTGTTTTTTTAAATTCGCCATGTCCTCCGCCATTGGGCAATAATAATAAATAATCGTCCGCTAACCGGACGACTAGGCAATCTTTTAAGGATCTTGCTAGTCGTCCAGTTATATTCGTTTTTGTTATTACTAAACTAGCGATAATAAATGAAAGTAGACTATTTTGTTCTTTTTCTTTTGTCAAAATCTTAAACTTTGATACAAAATTATTTACTGCCTAATCGGCGTACAATTGCGGGTATCTTAAATTATGTATACCTGCGGGTGCGATGCTATGGCCGGGTGGAGGCAACGGGACGTGGAAGAAGAAGCAATGAAGGATTTACCTAGCCACCAGTCCGCCGCCATACTGCACTCGTCCCCCGGGGGTTCACACACTCACTAGGATTATGGTTCTGTTTATTAAATGAAATTATAACAGTTTATTTTCTTTATTATGTTCCAACCAAAGAGTACATTTTATCGCGGTGACAGCAGTGACTCTAACTGAATATCTTGTTTTGCGCAGTCTTCATTTAAAGTTTTATTCTTTTCTTGAAGGCGAGGATGGGGAGGAAGAATTTATAAGGAGGTGTTCTTCGGCACAACCAATACCTGTGTGTGTCGATACGTTAGTGGCTTCCCATCTTCCAAACACAGCCGTCACTGCTGGAGGAGCTGCCACACTTCAAGAAACCCTAAAATGCCTCAAATATGCATCCATCGGAGACGAATACATATGGCTTTCGGGGTTGAGACTTTGGGGCCATGGGGACGTGACGCTTATCAACTTTATCGAGGCTTTTCAAGGCGATTGAAAGAAGTCGCTCGTGACCAAACGGCTGGCCTGTATTTAGGGCAACGGAGCGTTGCCATACAACGTGGGAACGCTCCCCACTGACAGCGATCTGGACTAAATCTTTTACTTGTAAATATGTTTATAATAGTATTTAAGTTTTTTTTAGTTTATACCTTGTTTTTTATTCCTACAAGTTTTTTTTTGGAAAAAAGGATAACAAAATAACATAATAGTCAATGTTAACTGCACATTTGAATTGTTACTGTTGTTTACATAACTAAAACACCTATGTCAGAATCTCAGATAGGTTACACGAAAAATATATTGTGAATTTAGATGTACACGGGTGCGGCTTATATTCAAGTAGGATATACGGGGATTACATAGATTTATGGCGTTTGGAGATTTATTGTTGTGTACAAATTAATTTTTCTACCTTATATATTTATTTCAACTTACAGAGGAAGGTAAACACGTGTAGGTATTGACTATTTATATTAAATAACATAGACTAAACTATCTTAAACATTATTATAAACATATTTACAAGTAAGCAATGTAATCGCCCGTGGTCAAAATACGACCATAATAATTAATTTAAATTATAAGTTTGAACATTATTGAGGTTCTGTTGTTAAAGACTATACTTCTACAATCAAAGCTTTCGCCAAGGCTACACTGTTAATTTGACTTTTACAATAAACAAAAGAACATATTATGCTTGTATGTATCCAATACATGATAGTGTGACTAGTGTGTGTAATGCTTTTTTTATTGATTTAATGTGTTTTATATGCATAATTTAAAAAAATATATGAATTCTGCACTCCTTCTTTATATCTTATATATTCTCGTGTCACAATGTTCGTTCCCATACTCCTCCGAAACGGCTTGACTGATTCTCATGAAATTTTGTTGTGCATATTGGGTAGGTCTGAAAATCGGACAATATCTATTTTTCATCCCCCTAAATGTTAAGGGTAGTCCACCCCTAAATATTTTTATTTTATTTTTTTATTTTTATTTTTTTATGGTACAACATTAAAAAATACATACAAGCCTAAATTTTCTACCCTCTACAATCAACCCCTATTTTTTAATAGCGATATTAGTATTTTTATAATTTTATACTGGGATGATTTAGATTTTAATTTGAACCAGGTAGATGGCGCTATGATCGGATACCAGAATTATGTCTTCCTTTTGTTGTTGTATGTGTTGAAGTTTGTCCCGGAATGGTTTAAATAAACGACTGGACGCAGTAGGTGGCGCCGCGATACTTCTAAACGCTGGCCTTGATTTTGATGATATGTTTTGTTTGTTCAAGTGTATTTGAGAATAGTATAGATTAACATTTGGTCCCGGTAGATGACGCTGGAATCGGGTTCTAGATTTTTATTTTTTAAAGGCAGGACAATGTCTGCCGGGTACAGCTAGTAAACTATAAGTGTGCGAAATTTCATACTCCTCCGACTGCGCAATTTTCGTAAAAAGGGGTAGTACAAAGTTTTTGCTTCACGTATTAATATATAGATGTATAAGACCATTTTAACGATATTGTAATGGCAGACTTGGGGTCTAGCTCGTGGGATCGTGACATGGCTTCACTCACCCCAAAAATAGACATTTTGAAATAGAAAATATTTTTTTGATTTCAACCATTAAGGAAGCGTAATATCGGTACCTCGGAATTTTGGAAAACAACACCATGTCCAATCCAAAATCTGAACAAGTGGAAAGCTATCAAAGTTGCTCATAACAAGTCGAACAGTTCTTTCAAAGAACTTTATCGCTACGTCAGCTCACAATAGGCCATTGAATCGCCTGTTATCTTGGAGGCCTCTCAGCTACGTGCGGCCTATTGTGCCCCTCGGACAATGCCATCTGCGTGAGCTTCTTTATTTATAATTAAATCAGGGTAGTTGTGTGTGACGTGACAGCCCCCACATAAAAGCTAGGGAAATAAGCCGCCCTATTGTTTACCACTACTTGTTTTGCTTGACATATTTTAGGTGCGTTTTGTTCAGGCTATCAAAAGATTTGAAGCTTTTTAAGTCAGACCATTTCTCTTTTGTATATACATGTATTGTTCAAAAATCTATTCTGTAAAACTCGTTGTTAGGCTGCAGAGAGGAAATAAAGCGCAGGAACTATTTGCG
The DNA here is from genome assembly GCA_949752895.1 of Dendrolimus pini. Lineage (NCBI taxonomy): Eukaryota > Metazoa > Arthropoda > Insecta > Lepidoptera > Lasiocampidae > Dendrolimus > Dendrolimus pini. Next base: position 23,969,542 of record OX457130.1, read on the forward strand.
TATATTATTATTATTATATATGCCATTCTGAGTTTCGGCATATGTAAAATATGCAGAAAATAATTAATATTATTATAAAAGCGAATCTGAGTTTCTGCATATAAAAAATATGCAAAAATAAGAAAAAAACAGATTCCGTTGTAATATTTTCAGTGATCGATAGAAAATTCTCTGTCATAGAATATATGATACTATATATCCCGGTAATCCCGCAAGATTTTTTCCGGAAGTAGCTTCAAGTTGTTAGGACACGCATAGATTGGCTTATTCCATCCAACGTGCAAGAAGTCACGGGTGAATCCTAGTTCGTTATAAAAAAAACATCCCTGTGTTACATTTTGCTTCAGTCGTCCATATAGTTGTCTCTCCGTTTTACTACATCATTGTATAATACATAATTATAGATTTAAATCTTTCTCTCCAATTTTATTCATATGCACCTACTTAAATAAATACTTTCTGAGGCTAGTTACTTTACTATAACAGACAAAGACAGGCAGAGTTCCGGTTTCTCCAAAATGATTACGAAACCCTTATAATAATAAAAAATATAGAAAACAATAAATAAACTCGGTGACTCGTTTCAAGATGTCCCCGAAGATTCTCTTTGAAATTGGCGAGGCACCTGGATCAGTGCAAGTATGCAACGTGAGCTATTCAAATATTTGTTCGGGAGAAGCGGCGCTGGAGTGGAGCGAAGTCAGCAGCAGAACCCCGGGAGCCCCTCGTTATCGGGCCGAGGACGAGTATTGGACGACTTACACGACTGCCATTCACACCGTCACGATAAAAATTGTTATAAAAATATATTATGGAACTTTTAAGAATAAATAATGTTATCTATACGTGAAGCGAAATTTTTACGAAAATTGCGCGGACGGAGGAGTATGAAATTTCGCTCACCTATAGTTTATACAGAGAAGGAGTGCAGAACGCTAAAATTTCTAAAAAAATATGCATAAAAATACAATAAATCAATAAAAAAAAGCATTACACACACTACCATGTATTTGACACACAAACACACACACCTAAAGAATGTTTTGTTTATTGTAAACTCAAATTAACAGTGTAGCCTTGGCAACATCTGTGATTACCTATAGAAGTGTATGTCCAATGTCTTTATATTCTGTATAATGTCTTTGACAACAGCATCGTAATTAAGTTCAAATTTATAAGTTCATATAATTGTTATGGTTAAATTTCGACCAATGGGCGACCACTAGCATTATTTATTTAAGAATCACCAACAGTTTTTTTTACGACAATTCAAATAAAATAATAGGTTTTTAGCAATTACAATATTATATTATTTCTTTTTTTACACACTGGCATAAGTGCCAGTGCAGTTTTAAGAAACAAAAAAAATGGTAACACCATTGAGCAAGAACCTGGTGCCTGAATTAGGTTAATACTAAACTTGTAATATTGGTCAAAAGTTTAACAACTTATGGATTAACATTGCAATATAAAAACTACTTAAAGGTAAATACCGCGTGGATAGTAATATTATATTTTCGGTAATATAATAAATTCTTATACGTGATTAATTGTACATTATGTTAGGACTTTATGTTAAACAAAAAAGTACAATTATTATACAAACGAACAGCCAGTAATTTTTTATGTTATTCCATTTTGAAATTACTTTTACAAAGGCTGTTGTGAATTTTACAGTTTAATGAAGAACATTATTTACAACAATAAAATTGAAGTTACTAAACTGTCTCTTATATTTATTTAATACAACATATTATATTTATTTAATTATCGATATTATAAAATATCATCATTGAACTTATCCTAATATATTTTAAGTACTTTACAAAAGTAGAAATATGATAGTGATACATACACAAAATAAAGAAGTGTGTTGTTTATTGTTCATACCACGGTTCTTTGGTAAAAATATTTATAACGATAAGACTGTTTGTTGTGTTACTGATAAATTCTTTATACAGCTATAAATATACCGATAAGATATGTGTAATAATATGTACTGTGCATTAAAGTAATAAGTAAATATTTATAAATCTATAGCAGCACTAAATCGTGAGATGCTTCGGTGTAATTGAGGAAGTGGATTGAAGCACTCTCCGCAGATCCTCATGTATAATATTGAAGGTGCCGCGTCAAGAACAGGCTTTGCCAGTAATAATGCAGCATTAACAGTGTCGTAAGACGCACTAAGAGCGCTTTAACTTTGGATAAAGTTAGTTCCACTGCAGCTCTCATGGAAAACAGCTCAACCCAATATTTAGTACGTAAACATTTCAAAGTATGTTTTAAATTTTTTATACTTTGCTCGTTTTATAGTAAATGGCCACGTGCGAGTCGGATATAATTGTACCTATTCGTGTAGGAACGGGCGCCCTGTGGTAAGAGGCGATAAAACAACCCATAGCCAGGTGGTAGGGTTTTAGCCTGTCTGGATGGCTAGCACCCCTGCTCTAGATTATACCGCCATAACAATCTCGAGTTATCTTCCTGTATAAGTGGCAAGGATTCAGTCTCACGTTAGAGAGCGGCAGCATATTGCTAGCAAATGTCCATAGGCGATGGTAACCGCTTTCCATCAGGTGGGCCGACTGCCTGTTTGCTGAACTCAAACAATAAAAAATAAATAAATAAAAGACACAATATTTAAAGTATTAAATATTAGCTTGATTCATCCCGCGAATAGTATTCCGTTTTCCGGATAAAAAGTATCCTATGTCCATTTTCGACATTTAGATGACCTCTGTTATTGAGCGGCCTTAATCTTTGCCGGCCTACGTAGTACGTAGAAGCTCCGGGTTCGATTTTTCGCATGGTAAATTTCCTAAACGAACTTTTTGTTAGTTACAATAGTCTGGGTGTCTTGGGTTGGCACCAGACTGGACCGTTGTGTATTGCCCGTAACACAAAACGTATTTAACACCCTTAAATATAAATGATAAAAGTGGAAGCATAGCTTTATATTATATATACCGATTGTCAGGAAAATTGGTACCGTGAAAGTGTAATAGACAGAGTTACTTACGCATTTGTAATCTTAGTATGCATTATTAGTAGTAGTATCATTAAATATGTATTGGTGCAGCGGAACAAGCATCTTTGATTCTGGTATTAAATATATTTCTTCATAATAAGTGACCCATACCGTTAAGATTTACGCGACTTGAGGCTTTTACGATGAATAAAGTTTTTACTGTTATAGCCTGTAGCTCCTATTTATACCGCAATTTTCATTGGATTAAATTTTATACAATGTTATCAAACCGATATTAACAAGGTGCACGACGTTGACGTCACAGCGTGGTGTGATGTGACGTGGCGGTTTCACTCGAATGGACTCTACCAATGCCTAATGTCCATGTTTCGGTTTTTATATTGATTCGCAAAAACTAGTGGAGAAAGTGGATACCCCTTGCTTTTCAGGTGTCATGAAAAAAATACTAGATTTCAATTCAAAAAATATGTGTCAGTATTCTTTAATAGACTTTTTTGACGACATAATTTTGTACGAATAAAAGGAGTCAAATAGCGCATTAATTAATAAACAGAATTATAGTTGTACAGTGGTACACGGCACATTAAAGTTATGACGTCATAAACTTGCTATTCTTATACACAATCTAGGAGGAGATGTTGTGCTGTGCAGTTTTATTTTTTAAAAATGTGTAAACTTACTCTAAAACCATATACAACGATAAACAATAGTTGTTGGATATTAATAGTTTTTGAGTAGTAATTATGTGTTTTGTGAGAAATGTGAACTGTATAGTCAAATGTAACCTTTTGAGTTGTCACAAGAACTCCGTTGAATAGCACTAGCTGATTACCTACAGTTCAGCTATGCTACACATAGGCTTAAGAAAATGAAACAACTATATTGTAAACTAAGATCTGGCTTAAATGCCTAGCTACCAAGCCATAAACCTAAATAAATTATTTGTGAGAGAATTACATTTATTGTTAAACTTTCTTATAGACATGTCTGAGCGAATAATGGAGTTGAAAACCCGAACGCGTGGTAAACATGATCATTGTTTAAGCAAAGTATAGAATACAGAAATATCTACAACTATGAACGTGTTAAGCGTCCATCCACTACAGTGCAATCGTCGCTGAAGTACTGAAATTCAGTAAACACACTGAAGGTATTACGAACTTCGTGCCTCATATACGACGATTTATATTGTTCTTGGGTGCGTTAGTATCGCGTCGTAAAGCGTCGCGTCGCCGTATCGCTGCACTTCACGTTATTACTCCTTTATACGGCTGTGCAATAAAAATATTATGTGGTAATAGTTCGAGCTGTAATTTTATTGTCTTTTTATTTAAGCTCCGACGAGTGTTCGCGATTTTATTGGCGAACGATTTGTACGGCATTTTGTGTCGGATATCAAATGTTTGATCAAATGCAGAATTTTTTTGTTATTGTACTCAACAGTACACATAACATTTATGTTATTTATTTAATTAACCACAAACTCATTTAAATCGCAATATTGACAGCGATATTATATTTTAATAAAACCAAGAAACTAGTGTAAATATATAAACAGATGTTATTGTAAATAAATTTGAAAAAGAACACTTTCACTTAACTATAGCTTTTATTCAAATTTTAGTGCAGGAACGGAGAAAGAATACAATTTCCTATGGCTCAGCGGCCTGACGTAAGAGGTGACAAAACAACCCACAACCAGGTGGTAGGGCATTTGCCCGACTGAATGTCTACCACCCCAGGTCTAAAGTATGTCGCCATAACAACCTTGAGTTGTGTTCCGGTATTAGTGACCAGGTTCCAGTGTCCCTTAAGAGAGCAGCAGCGCATTTGTAGCACCTTTGGTATTGCAAATATCCATAGGCGATGGTAACCGCTTTCCATCACGTGGGCCGTCTGCCGGTCTGCTGAACTCCTGAAAAATAAAATGCCGGGCTCCCATTATCTATAATATTATGAAACTCTAAAAATGCCGTGTCTGTACATTAAGGTTATTAAAAAACAACTGGAATAGAATATATAAACTATGAAAAATGAGATGCATTTTTTTAGATTTCTGGTCTGTTTCTTTTTTTGTTCAGGATTCACGTAAAAACTAATGAACAGCTAAATATAATGAACAGTTAACAGCTATGCGTCAGACGGAATGGAGAATAAAAGAAGCGGCCTTCGGGGCCGAAAATTGCTTACTTGTTATCCCCGCAAATTGGTAATGCGCTGGAACCTTGTCAAATTAACATTCACGTGACGTCATCCGCAACTCGATATGTACGCGTACTCGCCGGCCAGTGATGCTAACAGTACTGAGTGTTCAGCTACGGTTACGTCACCAAAATGGCGGCCAGACGCAATAGCAATTTGCGGGGATAATAGTTTTCATAGCTCACATACATATGGCAATAACGCACTATTTTACTCCCTGCCATTCATATTTCACTCTATATCTCGTCTATGTATAGTATTAATTTAATTGTAAATAATGCCAATAAGAAGTCATACAGTCCACATTGAGTTTTATTTGGAAGAAGCAACTGTCACCAATATTAACGATAATAGCGTCGATATAACAAGTGGTGCGACACGCGCACTGCAATCAAGCTGATTGTTCCCGATCCAATTACTATTGGTTACTCGAAATCGAGTACCATAATCGAAAAATATTATTTTTTGAATTAGTAAGCATCCTGACGGAATTACTCTAATTCTGCTAGTCTGCTTTTTGATCATGGCGAATGTTCACATCGCAGAGGTGTCAAACAAAAGTGGGGTAAAAAGCACCCGAAATAACCGTGTATGTGTGAAGGTTGAAATGAAAGCCCGCTTGTCAGGTTCATAGGAAGTAGAGATCTCTGCCTACCCCCATGGGACATATACGTGATAATATGAATGTAGATATCTATAAAATTATTACCGTAAAAATATATGTAATAGGGAAATACGCCACACTCACCACAATCCCAGATCCCGAATTTTGCGAGCAGTTCATCCGCAGCAGTACTCCATATGCGGTCTGATTTGCGCTTTGCACAGCGCAAGTACTTATATAATCAAAGCCTAGCCATTTGTCTCGTTATTCCAGGTTAAAGTATCGAAATGAGTAAGTTGCAAATGGTAGTGGTCTAAAATCACCGTGATCCCTCTCCGTTTGTGCGTTCGGTCATCGGACGATTAGTATCTGTCGAGTGCCGATCGGCCGCCATTTGCAATTCCACGCGTCATTCCATTGATTCACCTGCGATGCACTCTATTAGGTGTACATTTCAAAGGACAGTATCATGCTAATAACTGCTTGATTTGCGAAGGTACGAAATCTGAAACTCAGAGTAAGTGATAATAGCACATTCCATGCAATTAAGTAGACGTTTAAACTAGATACTATAAAGGATCTAGTTACCTTGTTTTAAGAACATCGAATTCAAAAGTTTTATTCAATTAGCATCGTAAGGGCTATTCCAGGTAGCGACGTCAATGCGCCACCGCCGCAGTGCTGTTCTGTGAATTACTGCTTATATATCCCCTATACCGCCCCTCACCCTTAACGCCTGCATGACAACGTTGGAGTGGCGGTATGTGTTTCAACACTTTGGTGGAACGGAAGCGGTGTCGTCTATACTAACACTTATAATTTTTTTAAGATATGTCTAACAATACCTCCCTACAATTATGTTAATTGAAAATCACTTTTCAATCCCCGGTTACGTTTATGCTGGTCACGTCTAACCTTTATGATCCAGTTATTCCCGAGAAACGTGACGGTTAAAGACAGACAAACAGACGGACACGTTGCTTTCATAATCGTCCGATTTTCCCGCAAAATTACAACAGATTTCTAAAAAGTTCCAGGCATCTGAGTTATTTAAGTACAATTTTTTGGACTAAAAACTCTTAGACTTTAAACGAAACCTTCTTTTCAGAAAAAGTAGCATAACTCCAAGACTATCTTGTGCAGCCCGCACCGATGGTCCGATTTACATTTAAATTACTTTTGGCCACTTTATCCCCGTTCCTTCGACTTCCAAAACTTTTTGGGAATATTAACTTCGCCAGTCACCCGCGATCTCCTTTTTTGTGGCTTCCAAAAGTTTCGAAAGCCGAAAGTTGGCCTTTTATCTACTTGGGGGCAATTTACCGGTTCTTTTAATGCTCTGAATGTTACAAAAGCTATCGTTTGTTCATATATTTCAATTGAAGACTCTTAAGCTGATTAAGTTGATAAAGTCTAATTTATAAAACCGCAGACTGATGCAGATAAGAGGAAAGACGATCTAGAACCTTTCAACCAAGTATAGGTTAGGTATAGGTAACTTTTGGGAAGTTCTGAGCCAAATGAGATGTTAAAGAAGACGCTAACCGTTAATCGTTAATTATGAAAAGCGTAAATGTGCATGTTACGTCACGTACATGGAATAAGTTAATATCCATAACAGAATATCCATAGAAGTGCCAAAATCTGTCAATATAGAAAACAGGAAACTTTCGGAGATGCATTAATCCATGTAGGAACGGAGAAAGAATACAATTTCCTGCGTGGGGCGGCCTGTCATAAGAGGCGACAAAACGACCCACAGCCAGGTCATAGGGCATTTTTCCGACGATGGTTACCATCCCTGGTTTGATTACGCCGTCCTTGAGTTGTGTTCCAGCATTAGTGAACAGATTGTAATCTAGTGCCGGCAAGTTTAATCGATATCAACTGATAATCGACTTTGGGATAAAATGACAAAGGATGACGGATTGCTGGGTTTTACATATTGATAGTATCGATAACAGGTTCCCGCGAAACATTTTCATTCACTGAATCAACATTCTTTAACTTTTATTGTAGTGTAAACAAGTTTAATCAAATTACTTAAGCAACGTTTGTGAGAGAATACTTATTGTTCAACGAGAAAATTTCTACGTGACTGCACCGAATAGAAACAATGCAATCGCTACTAAGTTCTTTCAGTAATTATTCATACAAATGACTTTGTTAGTCCTTGTATTATTACAAAACATTGTGGCGAGTGATGGTGGAACAATCTAGTTGGTTTAAGACTTCAAGAAAAAGGTAGAAAACTCGGAAAGGAAAAGACAGAGATAAATAGATGTTTAGGGACAGATGGTAAATAAAAGAATAGAATAAGATCGAAATTATGGTTCTTCAAGATTCTTCCGGGTATATAAGCAGCGTAAGGAGCACTTACCGGGCAGTTTAGAGTTGAGTTCAGTTTAAGACAGAGAAGCGACAAGTGCGATACGGAAGAGTTGCAAGAGAAGTTTAACAGAAAACAGTCACGAGCTTCGTGATGAATTTAGTGAAAAGTTTAGTGGACACTTCAGTAAAGGAGTGTAGCGCAGTTTGAGAGAAGATCCAGAAGCGAGCTACACGCAGTAATATCGGAGGTGAGTACTGCTGTAGCACGAGGTGGTTTATGCAATTTCAGCGACAGTATTATGAGTGAGATCGTATTACCTATCGTAAGGTATATCTCCGTAATACCTATCGTAAGGTATATCGTAAGGACAGTGGGTTGTTAGTCGTGCGTGTAGGGGCGAAACTGCGGAGAGGAATGGCGTACGGCTGTGTAAGTCAATAAAAGTTCAAAACTGGTATTTTCTTCCAATCCCAAGTCCGTACTCCCGCTCGCATGTAACAATATATTCAAAGAAAGGCAAATGTATATGCATAATAATTATGTAATGAACATAATTTATATGTACTGCTGGGGCATTTGTTACGCTGCTTATTTTCCATTGACAGTAACTAAAATTGTTTTGGAAACGGTGGTAGACTCATGTCTATCAATTAGTAATCAATATTCCATTTAAATTACATTCATTTTGATTTTCAATTACTTATGCCCGGTTTTTGAGGTTACCAGTTATGAGTTCAATAACAATTGATTCCATAAAGCAATGTAATAGATTGATGAGGTTAACTGTTAACCTATAACTAGTGCCAAAACTCGCCACCAGATGGCTCTATTTAATAAGGAATTTCTATTGTTTATTTACATCAAACAAAAACGTCAAACAAAAGATATGGATCAGATAAACACCTAATATTGGTCTGTTAAGTTGAACCTAGTTTAACTATCGTACGATGGTGTCTCCTGAAACAAATATTTATAAGTTATTGAACCAATAGTGCTAACAAACAAATAAACTGCAGTTAAAAGTACCTCAGAAACCGGGCATTATAATCTCAATTTAACTTATTATTCTCTTATTTCAATTTTGCTTTTAAAGTAGGATTGATTATTATAGAGGGGAAAGGCTATTTGTTTTAAGCGACATTTTGTGTGAGTCTTAACACGATGGATTTTTTTTAATTCTAATGTCTCAACTTAAAGAAATAATAAAAAATAAAAACTTCGTTTAAAAAAACCGACTTAAAAAACTAAAATGTATAAAATAACTTATTTCTAAAGCTATTATTATTAATATATATTATCTAAAACATCTTAAAGTCGGTGCTTAGTAATTTGCAAAATATAGTAATTTTTATTTTGTTTTACTTTGCACCGATTTCAAGATGTTTTAGATAATATATATTAATAATAATAGCTTTAGAAATAAGTTATTTTATACATTTTAGTTTTTTAGTTTTTGAAGTCGTTTTTTTTAAACGAAGTTTTTATTTTTTATTTGTTACTTTTTAGTGTCTACCTATGTATGGGTGGACCTACGAATGGTGCAGCGCTTCTTAAAAAATATAGGTCCCAAGAACCGGGAACAAAAAAATGTTCGTAAAATGAAAACTACTGGGTAAAACTACGTCAAATTTTTAGGGGACCACATGGCAGCTATTCCGCGTCGAACAAAAAAGAATCACGTAAATCGGATCATAAATCACGGAGTAATCGGCGAACATACATAAAAAAAGGCAAAAAAAAAAAGATCCCGACGAATTGAGAACTTCCTCCTTTTTTCCAAGTCGGTTAAAAAGAACCTTATGTCTAGTTTCAATCTATACATGTTATTTAAATATGGTACATAGTTCGTTAGTGATGTGTTTTTCTGGGTCATTTGAAACTTCAAACTTTTCTCTCAACTATTTTAAAAAATGTCGTTTAAAACACATAGCCGTCCACCCATCAGATGTACTGTTTTAAAATATATCGATTTTCAATGTAATTAATTCTTGTAAATAACTTCTGCAACTTAGCTACTGCGTCATATTTATGTTTTGTAGATGTAATGTCTGAAGTTCAACTATATTCCAAAAGTTAAAATAGTAACAGTAAAGAAGCGGACCAATGCGATTTAATACCCGACTTGAAAACTTATTCCCATAGCTCCATTCATCTTAAAGTTGAGAAAAACTTGAAAAGTATCCCAAATGTTGAACTTTTGAATTATACGTGGGTGCCGTAACTCTGTCCATATTACCCCATAAATCACATGTCCGAAAAGATCTCTTGGCAAGTTGGCGGAATGCCTTGGAATTCACACTTCGCTCATGCGACATTGTTGCTGTATTTGTTGAGATATATCCAAACGTATTTCAATCCATTTTATACTAATGTATAAAGCTGAAGAGTTTGTTTGTTTGGTTGAATGTGCTAATCTCAGGAACTACTGGTTTGATTTGAAAAATTATTTCAGTGTTAGATAGCCCATTTATCGAAGAAGGACCCGGTAGTGTACAAAATGTATTTCCCCTGCCTCAAAAAAAACCCCCAAGGAAGCAAGGCTGTACCACTACGTAAAACAGAGGTAAAGGTCCACTGATACCCTCGTAAACAGCGGCCTTCTGCCAACTTCTATGCCTACTGGCAACAATCATTAACATCAAAAAATTAGTAAATCTATATAATATAGAAGAAAGTCATGTTAGTTACGCTGTTTATAACTCAAGAACGGCTGTACCGATTTGGCTGAAAATTGGTGAGGAGGTAGCTTAGAACTAGGAGACGGACATAGGATACTTTTTATCCCGTTAGAACCGGTAGGTGGCGCTGAGATCGGGTCCTAGATTTTTATTCTTTCAGAGCAGGACAACGTCTGTTAGGGCCGCTGGTATTAGTTAAGTATCTAAAATTACCATAGATAATAGTAATTTTAAATTAGAAAAGTAAATCAGAAGAAACATGTGTAAAATAATACTTTGAATAAAATTTAATTATATTTAAATTAAACGACTTTGTGTGCGGTATTAGGATTAGAGAATTAATTGAATGATAATGGACGGGAATAGTTATGGGTTAATAACCCTTCCGTGCTAGAGTGCCAATCAGGTGCATTAGGTAAATCGCCTGAACAAAGCCGGCTCTTGCAAAATGGCCGCCGATTACTCACGACCCGGTCATACTGCGCCATATTGAATTTTAGATAATTATATTTGCTTACTACTATTCACCTGCAGCGTCATCCACGTTGATCAGGTAGCGAGCGCAAAACCCAGGATCAATAATGTTGTTAAAGTCATTCCCGAATACAACTATTCGACTAAAGATTTTGAATCGAACCAAAATCCAAAAAGTAGTAAAAGCAAGGAAGTCATACAATCATGGAGCGACTTGAGAAAACTGCGTTAAATTTGATATAGTGGATTCGAAGTTACGAAATCCCGGAAATCAGAAACTCCCAAGATAGGTATCTCATGTAATACCAAACCGTGTCGTAATAAAATTCCGAGATAAAAATAAACGAGTATTTAAAAAAGAACTTAGTTATCTTATATATAAAAATAAATGTTTGTCTGTATGTCCTTTGTAGAATCGTGAACTATACATTTTGATCATGTGATGATCTTTACCAAAGATGATGTGCATGAGCCAGAGAAGGTTTCTGAGTTGGTTCACAATTGGACCCGGTAGGTAGCGCTGCTGTCGGCATATTAATTGAAGCTTTTCCGGACAGGACGACGTCTGCCGGGACAGCTAGTTGTTTTATAAAACAAAAATTACTCTACGTACTACTTATGGAGCTGAATTTTCAAATTAAAAATGTTGATATTATATTTCGTTTTACTGTAATGTCTATATTTTGAAGTAGTCTAAAAGAACGCAGATGGTAAAACAAGATTGCCGAATCAGTACTTATGCTTTGTAACCTAAATCCTGAAATAACGGTCACTTTTCTCGGACAAAGTTTCAAAGAATCTAGAATATCTCGTATCCTTTACTATGCAAATGTTGCTTGATTTTATTACTCTGTTTTGTAAAAGAAAAACTGGTTTTCTGAATATCAAAGCTTTGAAACGAAAAACTGACTTCATATGAAACATGAATATTTCTCTAAGCATGAAGCCTGATTTACGTTAATTATTCGCTAAATAGTTAAATAGTGAGTCAGGTAATAATTTATCATCGCTTGGACAGAAGTATTCCATTTAAGTAATAAGTTGTATATAAACTGCTTTATTCATAAACGTGTATTAATTTTACAATATAATGAGTATATTTACACATCGTGTTATCTTTACTAGAATTATTACATACACATACAGCCGTATGCACGCGTGCACGTACCCACGTACGCACGCACACACACACATATCCACGTGCGCACGCACACAGACATACAATACCTAATTATTAGTATGTAGATTGTTTTCCGCCATGGAGTAGAGCACTGGTGACCTGTTATACAGATCTACAATGGGCACCAGTCTCACACAACAGGTCTTATATCACATGTAAATTGTTCTGTGAGAAATAAAATCAAATGAAAAAAAATAAGCTGTTCTTTAAACACTTATTTAGAGTAAAATGTATATTCATAAACACTGTTTACACTTAATAACCTGTTTAAACATTTACTTAAGTAACTGTCAGATTAAACAACCTCACACCACTGTTTAACTGTCTTAATTAATAAAATGGCGCACAACAATATTATACCAATTAACAGCTGGTGTTTAATTTTGCATAGATTGAGATACAATCTATACTTAATAATATTATTATATAAAGGAATGATATGTATTTTGTATGTTTGTAATGAATAAACTCTGAAATGAAATGTATGAACGTATTACGTGAGATATAATATTGCACTATGTATGTAGGTAGTTCAGTAATTAATCAGTCTGTTTACAGAATGTACTTGTATTTGATTTATTTCCAATCAATCCTAATTCGAGGCTTAAATTACTTTTTAGATTTCAAAAATTCTCACGATTAAAATGTCACATTATTTCAGATTAATATAGGCGCCATTACCAGAAAAAACTAGGGATCCTTACTAAGACTTCAATATGTAACCCAAGGTGTAAAAAATAGTGATGGCTTAAATTCACAATTAGGTAGGTGGCGCAGGATTCGGGTTCTAGATTTTTAATTTTTTCAGGGCAGGACAATGTCTGCCGTAACGGCTTGTATTAGATACAATAATTATAGATGTCTTACCAAAATATGACAAAGAATGTAACCAAATTAGACCGCTAGAATACATTTGGTTCAAAGTTCCACGACGGTTTTCGAATTTTAATAATATGAAAGTATTTGTCTTTCATAAGAAAATTGGAATACATTCAATATTTAACAGGAAAATTTACTCAAATTATCTATAATACCATCTTGTAAAGACTAGCTTAAGTGTTTAATCTTATTTATTTGATCTACAATTACGTATCATAGAGAAGTACAATATTTGTTCTAAGAGATTTTCTAGTCTGTACTTATACAATTAAAAGCGTGTAAATACCACAAATAAAAATATATAATAATTCAAATTCAAATTCATTTATTTATATAAACTTATTTCTAGGCCTTATATAATTATATCTAAAACTTATAGTAATAACACATTTTGAATTAAAATTAAGGCTACAATTTTTTTGGCGGCGGTTGCTGCACTAGACTCGAGGTCTGTATCGCGGCACCCAACACAATTTTATTATAAAACAGAAACTTAATTATAATGGAATTATTAATTAATTACTTAACCTAAAACTATGTGTGCGTGCGTCTGTGTGTGTGTGTGTGTGTGTGTGTGTGTGTTCCTTGTATGTGTCCCTAGTGTTATAGTCGTATTGGTAGTATACATTCTGTGTCGCTGTAATTTAAAGTTTTCAACCATTTACTAATTGGTGTTTAAACTTTGGTGCTGACATTTCTTTAGCAGAGGGTGGGTTTTGGTATACTTTATTATTATACATACTTTATAATGTAAAACAGTTGCTTATTGTGATGGAGAAACAGGCGATGAAAAATTCTGTACTCTTAATATTGTTTAGGTTCCCAATTTTAGGACCATTTTCAATTACAGTTTAAAGTTTTGTAATAATTATATTAAGTTATATGGGAGTTGCATATTTATAGTCATCACAGTGGACAACGCAACGCGGGAGCGCACATATTAGTCACTCTATCTCACTCGCACGTCATCCATCCCGCTCACACATTGTGCTATATATTATACTAGCTAGCTATACGACTTGTATATATTTGTACTTAAGATTGCCATTTCCAAAATAAACTCGTTCACTTCACATCACATCAGCGTTCGACTGTGAATACTACTCTCTGTCATCTGAAGTATCATTTAACTTCTATCTCTCGCTACTATAGGTGATTAAAAATAATGATCCAAAAGTATTTGTAATATAAAAAGTTTTATTAAATCAACAACTGCAACCAGCGAAGTGAATAAAATATTCTCAAAAGGAACTTTTAAGTAGATCTATGGTTTATAAATACTAGGACTACACTCTTGCCTTCATTCTCTTACGATTTATTTTAAGTTAAAGAGCGTCCTTTATTCATCTTTAGTATGAAAGTGTTTATTCCAAAAAGTTCATTTAGTTCAGACAAACAAAAATCAATTCACACAAGGCACTTTTAACAATTAAAGCATACTAGATTTTCATTTGGCGATTTGAGGGGTTTACGGCATCGTTATGTTATGAATAAGAAAAATAAGATTAAAATTAATACATATTTAAAACGAAGATTAGTTAAGCCATGCGTTGCAAAGGCGACAGCGGTACATTGAGAAACGCTCGTTTAACTTAAAAAAACAGAAAAAACATATTGTATCATATAACCGCAGTGCGGCGAAAACTCTGAACGGAGCGCAATGCTCATGTTTTTAATTGAATTTTCAACTGAAAATGATTGTTGTATGTCTTTGTGTTGCGCAGAGAGGATACGGTAGAGTAACTACAATAGTACACAGTGTTATTCTACTGTATTTTATTTATTATATTACTTCCGAACTGTAAACATTGTTTCGTTCGGAAAATAGTTTTTAATGAGAAAGTCATGTCTAACTTTACTCTTATACTCGTACAAAAGGATAGGCTCATAAATTCCACTTTGGATATCTGTAATATAATTATATATTTATAATATAATTATATTATATATAATATAATTTTATTCAAAGTACCATAAATAACAAACAATAAGCTTCTCATCTTTCTTGGCTATTTTCCTAGTTTTTATATATATCAAATCTTGCAAACAGCTAGACGACCCGCCTATAGACATTTGCAACCCTAGTGGTGAAGCCAACACGTTGTCAACTTTTAGAGGAGATAGGAGAAGAGAGGAGATAGGAGAAGGGGACGTGAAACAGATAGGATAGATTAAAGTGGATGGGATAGATTGATCATACAGGAGGAATTAGCTAGAGGGGTTGAGATAGGGATTGCGATGGGTCTCACAGAAACACGGGACCCTGACCTAAAGGATGACGCAGATACGTGCCGAGCACGGTTGCTTCGGCAAGTATCTGCATCAAATTGTGGGACAGGAGCCTTACCCGCAGTGCCACGAGTGCGGTGCATCCATAGACACGGCATCCCATACACTCGTGGAGTGCACCGGATGGGGTCTTCAGAGGTTCCAACTCCAGGCCATCGTTAGGCCGGTTAACTGAGGTCGAGGACATGCTTCACAGCAACAGTCACTGTCAGGTGGTTTTCTCCTTTTGTAAGTCTGGCTCAAAACGAGGCCGCCGAGAGACATGGAGAGATTGGTGCAAGTGGTTTTCGCCTGCCGTCTCCAGACGGGCGGTCAGAAACGCCGCTATGCACAAAATCTACTATTAGATTGCGTCACAGGGGGCCACTCCATACGGGGCTAGCAGCAGACCTTCACTTCTGCTGACAAAATGGTACCACCGGGGTCCAGTACGATTGTTATATATTCCCGTGGCGTCCGATCAAGTGCAGTTAGAGGCGCAAGTTAGGTCTAGTGTATAATTTGGTTGGATTCCGTCCCCCGGAGCAGGGTCTGGTTTCCTCAAGAGTCCCAGACGCACTCGCGCAAGCGGCATTAAGCACTGCATTTGGCCTTCCCCGTATTCATCGCCCGAGTGTATGTCGCAAAAAGACATTCCCCTACTTTATAAAAAAAGCCCTGGATAGGGACAGGGTAAGGGGAGGGGGAGGCGGACTATCGGAATTTTTACTTATCGTAAAAAATACGATTCACTTCAGGCTACCCGCTTCATAACCATAAGGCTGTGAGAGAATGGTATCACAGCGATTAGGCCGGCCTAAGACCTGTAATCAAGACAGTGACTTTTGCATGGCTCCACTATGTTAAAAAATATTACAATTAAAACATTGTTACATTTTATGAGCTGATAACTTTAGTCTGTGGGTATAGTCATTGCTATGTTATGAGAAAATAAAATTAAGTTTTATTTAATTGAATAAAAGTTTTACAATAAGGAAAGATATCTGGTGTGCAATAACTTATTTTTATCTTACAGCCGTACGCTGCCTGCTGTGAGGCCAAATTAACCGGGAAGCAGTTAGCGGGTTAATAAATAACTCGCTTGTCGCAATTAAAGCTGAATTCAGCAATTACACCGGCCTTTGCTTTTAAGGCAATTTTAGATACTTGCTTGTACTTTATAAAAAGTTTACAATATTGCGATTTGCTTATCTTTCATATTGATTGTAAGTAATTATTATTTTTTGACATCTTGGCAAAAACCGAATCTTTATAAGTTACTAGCGGCCCCCATAGACGTCGTCTTGCTCTGAAAAAATAAAAATCTAGAACCCGATCCCAGCGCCACCTCCCGGTTCTAATTGTGAATCTAAACCATCCGGGAACCCACTCAAACACACAAAAACAAAATCACCAAAATCGCTCCAGGTGATTAGGAGGATTCTAGAACCCAATCTCAGCGCCACCTGCCGGTTCCAACGGGATAAAAGTATCCTATGTCCGCCTCCCGGTTCTAAGCTACCTTCCCACCAATTTTCAGCCAAATCGGCAAAGCCGTTCTTGAGTTATAAATAGTGTAACTAACACGACTTTCTTTTATATATATAGATTTCATAATCTCTGCCGTCCCGTCTACAACACTGCCAATCTTTAAAAAGAAAGACTTTATTTGAAATAATAGCGACGTCATTACATTTCTTATTGTAATAATTATAAATAAATGACTATGATAATAATGATAACTTTAATAATATAATAATTTTCGCGACTTGTACATAATAAAACTACGTTTTAACGGTTTTAAGCGTGGTAATTTATTAGACTTGACCAACCAACCACCAAGAAACTCGATTGATATTTTCTTTTATTTTTCCTTTCACCCATTTTAACATTACATAAAATTATTAGAGCTAGACATGTTTGCTGAAGAGTTTCTTGCGCCACTTCATCTCTTCAAGCCGCAACATGTTGCGAAGCAGTGCTAAAAATTAAAACAAAATAATGAAAATATCCAAGTTGGCGGTAGTCTTTTATCCGTGCAGGAACGGAGAAAGAATACAATTTCCTGCGGCCGGGCAGCCTGTCATAAGAGGTGACAAAACAACCCATAGACAGGTGGTAGGGTATTTGCTCGACTAGATGGTGACCACCCATAGCCTAGAGTGAGCCGCCATAACAACCTTGTGTTGTGTTCCGGCATTAGTGACCAGGCTCCAGAAGACAATTAAAACTAAATAATGAAAATATCCAAGTTGGCGGTAGTCTTTTATCCGTGCAGGAACGGAGAAAGAATACAATTTCCTGCGGCCGGGCAGCCTGTCATAAGAGGTGACAAAACAACCCATAGACAGGTGGTAGGGTATTTGCTCGACTAGATGGTGACCACCCATAGTCTAGAGTGTGCCGCCATAACAACCTTGTGTTGTGTTCCGGCATTAGTGACCAGGCTCCAGAAGAAAATTAAAACTAAATAATGAAAATATCCAAGTTGGCGGTAGTCTTTTATCCGTGCAGGAACGGAGAAAGAATACAATTTCCTGCGGCCGGGCAGCCTGTCATAAGAGGTGACAAAACAACCCATAGACAGGTGGTAGGGTATTTGCTCGACTAGATGGTGACCACCCATAGCCTAGAGTGAGCCGCCATAACAACCTTGTGTTGTGTTCCGGCATTAGTGACCAGGCTCCAGAAGAAAATTAAAACTAAATAATGAAAATATCCAAGTTGGCGGTAGTCTTTTATCCGTGCAGGAACGGAGAAAGAATACAATTTCCTGCGGCCGGGCAGCCTGTCATAAGAGGTGACAAAACAACCCATAGACAGGTGGTAGGGTATTTGCTCGACTAGATGGTGACCACCCATAGCCTAGAGTGAGCCGCCATAACAACCTTGTGTTGTGTTCCGGCATTAGTGACCAGGCTCCAGAAGAGCGCTGCAGAGCATTTGTAGCACCTTCGGTGTTGCAAATATCCATAAGCGATGGTAACCGCTTTCCATCGAATGGGCCGTCTGCCTGTCTGCTGAAACCCTGCCATAAAAAAACCGATAAAACGTGGTTTTAAACTGACTACGGGATTCAAAAACGAATGTTTCAAGGCACGTAATGACTTCCCGTAACACTGTTTAGCGGGTGTCGAAAGCTAATTAATATCTAGGTCGTTGCTACAGCGAGTCGGAGCGCGCGCAATTTCCGCATAATATCCGCCCCGCATCCGCACCGTATCCGCTATCCGCACGTTTTCGATCACGTATTTCTTGTATACACACCCTTGTCGCATGTAATCTTGAAAATCATGTTTGCTTTTTGTTTCACTTTATTAAAAACTAGGATATTCCAGCGACTTCGTCCATGCTTGATTTGAAATTCCCGGGATAAAAATAACACAGTGTTTTGCATAAAGTTTACTATCGATCAGTGCATATCCACATAGTAGTTCGATTTTTTTCTGGCAAATTAAAACCATCCCCAGAAAAATTCTCGCGGGATTCCCGGGATAAAAAGTAGCGCAGATTTTAAGTGTAAGAATTAGTTGTCGATCAGCGAAAACCGAATCGATCGAAATAAAAAGTAATCAAAAGAAGTCCAAATGCCGCAAAGGTAATAAATAATAAATGTCTATAGGTCGGTCGTAACAATATTATAAATGGACAATCTATAAGAAGATGAATTACAAAAGAGCGTACTATAAACAGAAGAAAAGAAAGAAGAAAGAAAGAAAATATTTCATTTAGAACAAAAAAACTAAGTTAATATAAATAGAGAAAGAAACAAACAAAATAAGTCCTAAATTGGACCCAGCCTCAGCATAATGCTAGCCAACAAGGACTAGCGCTGTTCTTCCGTCTGGGACCATAAAGTGATGTTACGGTGGACAATACAACACATAACAACAACAAAATATATAGCATTAGTACTAAAAGATGATGAATGATGAGACCATGTACTATAAGAGTTTGTATTATAAAAGGACTATAGAGCTTATAGCTTAGACCGAAAACATTTCAAGAATGAAAACGAGAAAAATCTTATTCGTCTGAATTGTAGCACCAACTTTTATATAATTAAAGAAAACGAACATACGGTTTATGACGTCTATAAAATTCTAATACTTTATAAGATCTAGCATTGCAGTCTATCAATTGGAATGTTCTCGAATTTGACCAAGATCGAACATCCAATTTAAAAGCATCAAGAGAGGTCGCTGTAGACGTGCGATCTATAGTTGTTTTAATCGTATACCTATTGGAGCGAGCTAAGTTAGGTCTTTCTCATATGATAGAATCAAGAGCGACAAATTTTGCAAAATTAGCAAATTGAAGTGGTGGTGAGTCGATCACGTCTGTCACAGGACAGAGGGCCGATGGAGTAAGCGTGCCGTAGGGTAGGAGCTGGATGAGGAAGACGGGAGACCAGGATTTGTGGCGCAAACTTGGGGAGGCCTACGTACAATAGTGGACAGGGAATGGATGGAGAAGAAGATATACCTATTACCTACATTACCTATATTTATTATAATATTGTTGCGACCTGAATGCCGACAAAACACAAATTTACACCTTCATACCTACCTGTAGACATTTTATTACCTTTCCGGCATTTGGACTTCTTTTGTTTACTTTGTGATTAAAATTTGTAATTAGACAAACAGAGCCCATTGTGTATTGTAATCTTTATGGTAGTCATTAGCCAAGTGTGATTCTTAGAAATTCAGTCTACGCGGCCAAGAGACATATTGTATTTGTGGAGTTTAAGCAATGCCCCAATGGAGAGATCGGCAGTCGAGCGATAAGCACAAGCCAAGCAAGACGTGTGTACTGCATTCGGTAATTTATTTAGGGACGGACTTTGCGCGTGTTATTATATTTGTACCTGTGTTATACGTGTTTGTATAGTTCTAATAAATTCTATAGTAATTCTAACGGCATTTTAATTCGAGTCCTGCATTGATTTTATCATAGGACACATGCCACGATAAATTGCGTTTAATCGCAAGTGTACTTCGTCTAAGAGGCCAGCGATATCTGAATAGCACTAGAATGGCACTATTAACTTACCGTTATGCAACTTCATAGAAATGACAAAAGGGCGCGCTCGCGTCGACTGCTGGCGTTAAATCCTTATTGAATATTCTATTACTAACGAGATCACAGCAGATTTTCAATGTTCGCAACGAGCTCGTAGTTAAAGATGAAACAGTAGTGCAAGTTTTCTTTATTCATGTATTGCAGGAGTTTTGCAGACAGGATGGACATTTCAACACCAAAGGTGCTACAAATGCGATGCTGCTCTCTTAACGAAGACTCGAACCTGGTCAGAAATGCCGGAACACAACTCAAGGTTGTTATGGCGACATACTTTAGACAAAGGGTGGTAGCCATCCAGTCGGGCAAATGCCCTACCACCTAGCTGTGGGTTGTTTTGTCGCCTCTTACGACAGACCGCCCCAACGCAGGAAATTGTATTCTTTCTCCGTTCCTGCTCGGATAAAGACCTTATACTTGAGGCGCAGTTCAAAGGCACTAGTTGTTTCTAAAGTATTTTTTATCATGTTATAACAAATTAAGATAATTAATTCTATAGAATAATAATTAACTTATTACCGATATGCTTTTAAATATATTTTTTATAATAACATATTGTACCTATATATTCGACATTCAATATTTGCGAATTTTACCAATATTCTAAAATATTGTGATATGACGAATCTTATCTGTCACTTAAATTATGTTCTTGCAAGTGGGAAGAGAAGTGGGCAGAGAAGTGGGCAGAGAAGTGGGAAGAGAAGTGGGCAGAGCTATATGCGGTAGGTTATGTATCACATAAGTTGTCTTTGCATACTCGGGCCACCCATTTCGATTCCAATTTTCCTCCTAGCCATATGTGGGCATATAATAAATTAACTATTAGAATTTGCAAATGAACTTAAAGTTTGACCTCGAAAATATAAGAATTTTCAAAAGATTAGAAAGAAAGAAAACAATGTTTATTTAGAGTTATTTAAAATTATTAAAGTATACATAATTATGCAGTTTACTAAAAGCCAAAAACTTAACTAACTCTAAACAGGCCCTAACTCAGCAAATGCTGGTTGATAACAATCAACGCTGGTCTGCCGTTAGTGCCAAGCATTAACGTCACCTTCACAGAAGAAAAAAATAACTAATGAACATTGATGATTCATGATTATTGTTTATTTAGATTTCTAAAAAGCATGGCTTTTATAAATTACTGCTATTATTTATCTTAAAATAACCTACAAGTTAGGTTGCTTGGCAATATCGCTTTGAGCGATAAATGCGCCTATTATTACGGATTACAAATTTGCATTTTTTAATTTTTTAACAATAAAGTGTTATCTATATTACTTATGGCCGGTTCCTATATATCAAAGACCGTTCATTTACCACAAGTGATCTCAAAATTCAACCGATGGCGAGGCAAGTGAATGAATAAGAACCAGTCACTAGTGTACCGTTTATTCGGCAACTATCGCTCCGGTGTCCGAACAACCTCGTAAAAGAACTCGAAACGGACTAATTCCATTATGAAAATCTTTTTCCCTTCTCGCGAAATTGGAATAATCCACTTTTTTGTTAGGATTAAAAACGATTTATCAAAAGAGATTGTTTGCTGTGAATAAAGTTGGAATGAAGCGAGATGAGGCCGAATGGCCCTCGCATCTGCTCCTCCACGGTAATTGTTTCAAAACACCATTTGTACCACTGAGTCTTACACTCATTTATATCTCCATTCTCTATTTGTCATCGCGTTTCTATAAGAAATATTACTTGCAACATTTTTATCAGGGTTCTGTGGCAATTTTGGAAACAATGGATGTGTGATGTATGTTTTCTTTAAGTCCAACTGTGTATGGATACAATGTATTACATACAATGTAATGTATCCGTGCAGGAACGGAGAAAGAATACAATTTCCTGCGGCCGGGCGGCCTGTCGTAAGAGGCGACAAAACAACCCACAGCCTCTACTACACAGTGGTAGAGTATTTTCTCAGCTGGATGGCTACCATCCCTGGTCTAAAGTATGTCGTAATAACAACCTTGTGTTGTGTTCCGGCATTAGTGACCAGGTTTCAGTCTCCGTTAAGAGAGCAGCAGCGCATTTGTAGCACCTTTGG
The DNA here is from genome assembly GCA_949752895.1 of Dendrolimus pini. NCBI lineage: Eukaryota > Metazoa > Arthropoda > Insecta > Lepidoptera > Lasiocampidae > Dendrolimus > Dendrolimus pini. Next base: position 23,992,292 of record OX457130.1, read on the forward strand.
TGTTGGAAATGTCCATAGGCGATGGTAACCGCTTTCCATCAAGTGGGCCGGCTGCCTGTCTTCTGCACTCCTGAAATAAAAAAGTGATATACCTGTTTATTTATCTCTCTCTCTCTGCCCAGCAGTCCGTTATTGATTATCAAAATCGTTTTTCTCACAAACATAAATTTATATGGGAGAAATGTACCAAAAATGTTTACTCTGGAACTAAAAATTACAAGTGGTCAAGATATAAGTAAATGAAAAAAATAATACACTTCACTTATACACGATACTGCCCCCGCGCGACGCTAAGCCTTCATTCGGACTATGTTAAATAGTAGCGACCGTGTCACAGCTGCCCCCATAACACTTTCGATGTGAAGCGAGTGGTATGGAGGACGAACAGCTTCGCATATACATGAAAATTCACAGAATGCGAAGACTGACAAGCACTTAGTTAATTTATTTCAGTTTGTCACTCCTACAGAATATTTCATGGATGCTGGACTGTCACAGCTTTGCCTGATTTTCTTTTTGTCAACTCGACGAATACTCTTTACGTAATTACGTTTATAGTCTGCGTTGAATGGTGAAGATCAAATTCGTCATATTCGATTTCCGTAATGAGAAACATGGGAGTAGTCTTCGAACTTTGACAATGTTCATATCCATAAACTAGAGATGTATGAATATCGCATATATACTTTTCCAGCCGTTTTCTGCGAAATAAAGAAGAGAAAAGTATTACGACTTTCGTATTATGAATTTGAAATATAAGTAGAAGCCAGCCGGGTGTTTTATTCCTTTGGTTGTTAAACTGTCTGTAATTCTTTATAACGGTTATTTTAATTGTTCCCTGTCATTCGTTTGCGCTAATTTTCCAAGTATTGAAATGTAATCAATTATTATTAATCCCTAATTACTTTGTGGATATGGTCGCTCTTTAAGTTAAACCGTTCTATTGTTAATTTTAGTTGCAAAGTTCTTTGGCATTAAAACTTTAAAAATGAGAATTTTGTTAGATTGGCTATGCATGTGTATTGAGGGCTTCATGTCTATTTTACAAATATAGAGTTGAATTTCAGCTACGATCGAGGCGTTATTAAGTGTATATTTGGGGTGAGTATCTCATGTCAATTAGTACGATCTTCTGCCTTACGGTTCGGACTTGTTATATTTGGTTGTTTTTGTAGGAACTGTAAATTATGTGTATGTACTTCTAATAAAGTTTGTAATCCTTGAAACAACATTTAATCCGAATTCTGCAACGCATAACAATAGTATGGTGGTGCACCAGAAATCCACCATTTAGTCATGATCATATCATATCATTCTCCATAGCAACAAACCGAGTCGCCCTGCGGCGAGGACGGTCCTCTGACGATGACTCAACTGCAGGGGCACGTGCGTCGTCAGCAGGAAGAGACGCAGCAAGATCACCGTTAAGACCACACGCTACTTAGTATTCGCGAAATCTAACGGTGGTACTCTGCCCGTTGAAGTTCTTAAAATCAAAGCCATTTTCTATTTTAAACTGTATTCAATTAATCCACGTGTTTGATTGAACCCGGTACTGATAATAAGACGACGCTTATTACAACCCCTATACAGCTAAGTATACCATCACGCTGACAGACACATGTGTGGGTGGGTTTAGAAGTACCATACTTACATGATAACTGTAGTCACCTCTACAATAGAAATGTAAAAACGCAGAATTTTACAATGTATTATTTTTAGTTACTTTATGTCCAAATTATTTTTAAATATATTATTTTATATTACGTACCATAAAAACCGTCGAAGCTTAATCAGTTTCACATAGCACGTTAATGGCAGTGGTAATCGACTTCGCTTTCTGTGATTAACACACGGCAATCAATCAGGTTGGTGTCGAAACGCGTGCGTGATTAATGATCATCGAAAGATGGATCCACTCATTACGATTTACACGTTAGTATTAAATAATTTTAAGTAAGCCATCATTAGAGCCGTCCTTTTGTATGGCAGTGAAGCGTGGCCTCTACTTGCGCGGCACAAGCAAGACCGTGTCAGGGACCTCCATGTATGAAGTCTCTATATTAATATTATAAATGCTAATGCAATTCTGTCTGTTACCGACGCTTTCACAGAAAAACTACGAAATCGCTTTTTCTAATAATTGATAAGGCTCAGACCTTTGAAGGCCTTGCGTGAGGCCATGGGAAGAGCAAAACGTAGAAGCCCCATGACAAATTTAATATAAATGTAGCCTGACACTGACCGGTGATTATCCCTGTCTACACCATATAAAAATGCAGCCAAGACAAAGTCCGGTGATTGTAGTATTATTGTAATAAAATATACCGGGATCTTGGGATGAATTGCTAGTGGAACAAGGGATCTGGCGTCTGCCCGTCGCAAATTTCGGGGAACATGGATGAAATAGGGAAATGGTGACACTCTTTTCATAGGCCCCATTAAAAGCCCTACTAATTGGCGATACGTATGTGTGCAATATGCATCTCCGGCCTCCAAGGCCGCGTCTTATATCCCAAAACTCAAGTTTGCACCAGATACTTGCTTCTGTATGTATAACAATGGAAAGTTGGCAAAAATCAAGAACCAACTTCAAAAACAAGAAGTTAAACACTTTACCTGCAAAAGCTCTCATAAAACGTAACCCAACAAAGCTAGTTTGAAACCACCTTCCCTAAGTTCGGAAACAACTTAACACAAGTTTCGCTTTAATTAATTCAATTGTCATAATGCGCCGTATTCGAGACATTAATTACTCAAAGTTTGTTTGTTGGATTTACAAACAAATTTTAGCTTTGTATTTACGAATGTAAATAAATGTATTGTCTCTATATTTTACCAATTAATTAGCTGAACCAAATATAGAGGTATGACTGTAAGGTAAAATACAGAAAATTAGTGTTTGTCAAGACTATACTGTTTTGCCAAAGGTAATGATGATAAGGTATTTACGTACTTCATCATTTAATATACAAATACATTACTGTAGTGTAATTTCTTGGAAATATTAATTAGAAACTTAAATGTTACTAATGGAAAGTATTAGTCACAAACTGAAAATCCTCATTAGCTCCTGTTTTGGTAATATATTTAATTAAACCTATATTTTGGAGTGTGTAAACTCTTCCATCTGATCCTGCCTGATATTCCACCTATAACGTCACTAATGACGTCATCATTTTCGATCATGCAACGCTCGCAACAACCCATGTCGAGAGGTGGGTTGAATAACTGTTTCACTTGGGCACGATTGTAACGCCGCAAGCAGGTGGAACGGGAAAAATCGCGTTCGTGAACGTGGTCGTTGTGGGTCTCTAATGGAACATAGCTCCAGTGTATACTGTCGCGGCAAATATTCGGCTAATTCGAGACCTTTGATGCGTTATTAAAGGCGACAGTCAATGAAAACACGTTTTTGTTATTGGCATTATTTGCTTTATATGGACCGTTACGATCGACAAAGACCAATTCACACCTGCAGTTTATTACCTTTCCGCATTTGGACTTCTTTTGTTTACTTTGTGCTTAAAATTTGTAATTAGAAAAACAGCCCATTGTGTATTGTAATCTTTATGATAGTCATTAGCCAGGTGGGATTCTTAGAAATTCAGTCCACGCGGTCGAGTATTGTGTCGAGACATATTGTATTTATACAATATAAAGCAAAGCCCCAACGGAGGGGTGAGGCAGTCAAGCGATAATCACAAGCGAGGCAAGACGTGTGTACATTCGATAATCTATACAGTGATGGTCTTTGCGCGTGTCATTGAATCGTGCATTACATTTGCACTGGTTGTGTTCAGTTATATTTGTACTTGTGTTATACGTGTTTGCATAGTTCTAATAAATTCTATAGTAATTCCAACGGCATTTTTAATTTTAGTGTCATGCAACTCGTAGCAGTACAAATCAAACAAATACAACATAATTATAATCTACTCTAGATATGGCTGTTTTTGGACAAACTAATCAAACACCATCCAAGTGAAGCGCCGCCACAACATATTAATTCCCACAAGTAAAAAAATCCAACATATACGATTAGGCGTCTGTTCTAATTTGTTGCTGAAGCGCTCTAACACTTTTAATTGGTTGCCTGTCTTTACAACACAAATGGCCTGAGTTTTAATTGTTTCGGGTGCTCGAGTTATTTACGGCTCGTAAATAGAAACAAACGAGAGAAATAAATAAAAATATTTGTTAAGTTTCCACCTTTGTATTTAATTCCTAACACGTTTTGAAGGCAAGTTCTAAAAATGTTTTATATAAAAGACAGTATTTTATTTCTCAAAAGGTGCAGTATAGATATAGGTAATGGGAGGGTTGTTTAGGGGCTGGAAGGGGAGGGTAAGGAGTCATACTCGACCCAAACAATACAATTTTGGGTGGTAGGGTATTTGCCCGTCTGCATGGCTACCAACCCTGGTCTGGAACGATCTGGAGTTGTGTTCCGGCATTAATAGTCAGGTTCCAATCTCTTTTTAGAGAGCAGCAGCACATTGGTAGCACCCTTGGTGTTACTAACGTCCATAGGCGATGGTGATCACTTTCCATCAGGTGTGATGTCTGTCTGTCCGCTAATGTCACGCAATAAAACAACAATGCTCGTACAAAATACACACGTGATTAAATTTTGTCTATTGACTACCCCCCCCCCCCCCGGCTCTTTATTAGCAATAACAAACTGTTTAAATACGAGTACACACATTTTACCAATTTATATAAAAAGAGCATGTGTTTAAAACCTCACATTACGCTACTTACAGACCTTTTTTGTTGACGCAGGGAAAATACATTACGTGCAATACCTGGCCCTTTGTGGGGGTTAGACCTTACATGGAGATAAAGCGCCACACGGCTTGTGTGAGACTCTGATAAAGACGTTCTCAACTACACCACTAAACCTGAACCTGCATACCATGTTCATCCGCGCATCATTCATCATCTTTCTTTGTTTCTTTCATTCACCGCATCCCCAAATGCTGACGGACCCCTGTGATGGAATTACGGGAGGAAGTTTTGCTCTCTCCCTTGATCGTTCGGCGGCCTCCTTGCAAGATATTACTACCTCGCATAAAGGCGATGCCGCCCGCCAGTAATCTTCACTGCGCAGCATCACCTCGATCAGACCACCTAGCGAATCGATCGGCCTTACAAAGTCTCGAGCTCGAACCTCTGAGGTGCCCATGCAGTGCACTCGACCAGCGTATGGAACGCAGTATCAAGTGCGCCGCACTAGCAACACTGAGGGGAAGGCAGATATCCCACAATCTGATGCAGCTAGTTATCGAAGCACCCGTGCACGGCAATATCTGCGTCATCCCAAAGATCATGGTCCCGTATTTTCCACTGTATCAGTCCCAACCTCAGGAGACTGCGTCCTGCCGCCTCTAACTCTGCCCGGCAATAAACCAGGACCCTAGCAAGGGCACCCTGTTCTGAGCGACGAACTTTGGCAAGTACGTCCGCCTGGAGAGGCTAGGGCGGATAACCTGCCAAGAATGTCGGAGTCGTCCACGACTCTGTACGCTATCCCTGTATGGTCTTCACCGTCAGGACCTGTTGAGCTCGTCTCAACGCTACTAACAGACCTGTGTTGACTTTCAAGCAACCCATTATCCTCTCTTGCAGTTTATGTTACGAACATGAAGACCGGCACGAATGTGAAATATTCCAGGGCAGCCTTTTGGCGTAACTGGGTCTATTTACCACAGGATATTCATCTCCGTAACAGGCAGCTGTTGCTTACATTGCCTTACAAAAGGAGCCACTATGAGTAAGAATTAAGAGTATATGTTACATATAAATAGAACTATTGGTATCGCTTTAGAAAATAAATTAAATTTGGCATAAATGGTGAACCCTTGTCTCTCAGTTTGACTTCTCAAGTAGATTAATTACGTGTTCAAACAGATTAGTCTGAGTTATAAGCGCAGCTACTACAACATTACTTGAATTCTTTTGGGTACATTCATTGAAACAAAACAAAAGTTAAATATTTTATTTCTTTCATTGAGCACACAATCTTCGTATGAAAAGGCGATATTTCGAAATAATATTTTCTTCAATTTCAAACTAAACGGTCCTTTAATCTAAATAGGTTTTTAGGTATTATATCTTGTTACATGCAGATTATGTTTGTTTTCTTTATTTCATTGGATTTATGTAAAATTAATTACTGGGCGTCGTCAGCCATTCGCAGTCCACTGCTGGAAGTAGGCCTCCCCAAGTCGGCGCCACTCCCCCTGTCCTCAGAATTCCTCATCTAGCGCCTATCAGTGACCTTGCACAGATCGTCGGTCCATCGAATTGGAGGGCGACCGACACTACGTTGACCGAGACGCGGTCTCCACTCCAGGACTCGTCTGGTCCATCGGCCATCGGCCCTGCGGCAAATGTGACCGCCCCACCGGCACTTCAAGTTGCTACAACTTACTGATATCCTCATTTCCAATTCTATCCATAAGAGAAACACCCAACATAGCTCGCTCCATAGCCCGTTGAGCGACTTGTGGATCTAATCTATCTTGTGTCAATCTAAAATATGAATTTGTAAAGAGGTCGAGTTTGTAAAATTAATATAAAAAAAGAGAAATAAACACGGACGTGATTCGGACTAGAAGATTCCGAAAACACTTTTTTCCCAATTTTCGTTTGTCTGCTAAATCACATGAAAATTATTGAACGTATTTAATTGAAAATCGATACAGAGCTAGTTTATATCCTGCGTTAAGACTTTGAATACTTACATCCCAAAAATAAAATCGTTTTACTGGGATAAATGAATAAGGCATTGCGGTCACATTTTTTTGGTGCCGTCGTTGCAATACACCAACAAATACGTGTCGTGGTAACGCGAACGATGTTTCACTATTACAGCTTCTTATACAGCAAACAGCCAGACGGCCCACCTGATGGAAAGCGGTTACCGTCACCTTTCGACGTTTGCAACACCAGAGATGTAACCAACGCGCTGCTGACCTCGAAGAAATTTTATGACACCCTTCTTAAAAAACCCCTTTTTACCCCTTTAAAAAAAAATGTAATGCTGTAGGTAAACCACGGCTGCACTGCGAGCTTATTCTAAATCTCCACGGTGCGCAAGAGAAACGTTCTAGAAAACGGTTACGTATAAGTGCGAAGAGGCTCAAGGAAGAGGGGATGGCGTATACGGTGCGGTGGTAGAAAGTGGTGGTACAGTCCGTAGAATACGCAGAGACGCGAAGTCTCTCCGAAGGCCAAGCGTATCTAAGCCGTGAGTATGGGATCGCCGACAATGCGAACGGCTCGACGATGAATACTGTCCAAGGGATTTAGCTGGTAGGTAGGTGCCCCGGCATACAAATGAGCAGTACTCCATATGCAGCTTCTACTGGGCTTTGTAAAACATAAGGCGCTGTCGCGATGTGTAGTATTGCTTAGTACTCCCAGTCAGTAAATTACTAAAATACATACTGCTAAGAAAATGTATTTATCGATTGATATCCACCAAATTTAATATAGACAGCTATGGACAAGTGTGGTCTTTATACTGTCAGTTTTCCTTAAATATGAGGACGCCTGAACAGTGGGACCTTTACGGCGTGATATTTTTATTGTTACATGCGAACGGGGGTACGCACTTGGGATTGGAAGGAAACACCAGTTTTTTAACAAAATGCTTTTATTAACTTACACAGCCGTACGTGGTACTTCTTCACTGGGTTGCCCCTACACGTTCAACTAACTACGTACTGTCCCGACGATAAAATGTCTCACTCACAATACCGTCGCCGATATTGCGTAGACCACCTCCTGCTGCTGCAGTGCTAACTTCTAAACTCACCGCGCGTAGCTCGCTTCTGGATCTTATTTTAAACTATGCTAAACTCCTCCTTCACTCAACTCGTCATTGTCTTCCAATAAACTTCTCTTTCAACTCTCTCGTATCGCACTTGTCGCTTCACTGTCTTCCCGTAGGCGCGCCTTACGCTACTTATATACCAGAAAAAATCTTCTAGAACCCATAATTTCGATCTTCTTTGCGCTATTCTTTTATTTACTCTCTGTCCCTTCCTAAACATCTCTCTATCTTTGTCCGTTCCTTCCTAAACCTACTATTCTAGAATTTTAATCTTAATCTATCCCTTTCCAAAATGTGTCAATCTTTGGCTATTCCTTACAGAATCTTGTACCTTTTTCTAAAAGTCTTGAGACCGGCTTACGCTGCCAGAAAGTTCTACCCTCGGTCGCCACACTATTAAAAGATATTTAATAATAGTAATACCACTCTTATAACATAATACCAATATTCTACTCTCTAGGAAAAATTTAATAGCTTAGCCCATAACCCATTGGCCTGTCATTAATTCGATGCTATGGAACGACGATGTGAAGGCGCTGTGACTTGACTATTGCATTAGTCGCCCCTTCTACGCCATCCTTAATTGATTGGAACTATTTGAATACTAAAAGCTAGTTCAGTATTCATTTAGAAATAAGAAATTCATTTTAGATTTAACTATAATATAGAGTTAAGGCCGTTCAAGTTCGTCTGGGTATTTATTATCATTTAGGTTTTTTTCCCCACAGAAATAAAGTGTGAAATATTAAAAAAGTGTAACAAAACAAATTAAGAGTTATGTACTCCGTCAGGCCTTCAGGTGTGGTTTTAATTTTTGAACTTTTTTTAATCTACTTACAGATTAAGAAGTATTTGCCAAATTATTATTTCTATCTTTTCACATTAGGTATAATATTGTTACAATTTGGGCCACATGCATAACTGTAAACAAAACACATTTATTACCCGTCGGCGTTTGAGCTAATAACATTGAAACTCTTTTATGACCGTCTTCTTTTGTTTACTTTGTGTTTGAAATCTGTGATTGGACAAACAGCCCTTTATGTATTGTAATCTTTATGGTAGTCATTAGCCAGGTGTAATTCTTAGAAATGTAGTCCACGCGGTCGAGCAGACATATTGTATTTGTACAGTATAAAGCAATGCCCCAACGGAGGGGTGGGGCAGTCTAGCGATAGCTACAAGCGAAGCAAGACGTTAGTGACGGACTTTACGCGTGTGATTGAATCGTGCATTACGTTTGGACTGGTTGTGTGCAGTTATATTTGTACCTGTGTTGTACGTGTTTCTATAGTTCTAATAAATTCTATAGTAATTCCAACGGCATTTTAATTCGAGTCCTGCAACTCGTTACAATATATTATTTTAACATTCACAGATAAATAGAGAGATAACTCTTTATTGTACCCTTAAGCATAGGTAAACAGAAGTAGAAACAAAGATAGCACAATGGGCGGCCTCATCACTTATGGTTATGGTTTGATACATGTTTTATGATAAATAAATGAATAGTCAAAACGTAGCCCCATCAAATAATACCAATGTTTATTTGCTAAAATCCTGGTACAATGTGGTCTATATATTAATACGTAAAGCTAAAATGAAGCAAAAACTTTGTACCTCTTTTTACGAAAATTTCGCACACTTATAGTTTATATAGAGTAGGAGTGCAGAATGCATTTTTTTTTAAATTACGCATAAAAATACATTAAAATGAACAAAAAAAACATTACACACACTACCATGTATTTGACACACCCACGCTTATACTATTTTGTTTATTGTTAAAGTCAAATTGACAGTGTGACCTTGGCGAAATCTGTGATTGTAGAAGTAGTCTTTGGTAACAGAACCTTAATAATGTTCAAACTTATAATTTGAATTAATCATGGTCGAATTTCAACCACTAGGCCACCGCTAGTGTTGATTGAATTATAATATTAACATACATACATTTTCGACATAATAAATTTTGCAAAAAGAGTTTTATTTTAGAAAATTAAAAAAAATATTTTCATTGCTATTACGAAAACCAACAGATGAAAGGTTTAATACTCATTGGGGAGCGCTTAAAGTAAAAAAAGTTAGTTGGTTGAAATATTCGTTGCTAGATGCGAAGTTCGTATGTATTTAGGGTAGGGCTCCCGAGAGAAGAACCCAAATTGGCGCACCTGTCAAATTTAATTGAGTTCAAAAATATTATGTGTATGGACTGAAAATATTTTTACTGCCTCGCCTTTGTCCCAAAACTAGAGGTTTCGAATATGATTGACGTTATCGAATTAACCTTGTATTGATTTTTGAAAATGTCTGCTCGTAGATCAGTATGGCAATATAGCGAGGCAAACTTACGCATTTAGTTCGATGATTGATGATGACTTAAGGGATCATAGTTAGAAATGCATTATAATCAAAAATCTTTTCTAGTGCGCATTACTGAAGGATAGAATAATTTCCCGGAGGCTGTTTTTCCTGACAAATATAATCTAGAAGAGTTCAAATCACGAGTGCGTTATCTTCAAGGTAAGCGTGCTCCATCTTAAACGCAATACACAGCAATGCCGTCGATTTGCCGACCTATGTCGGCAACTTATTGCCGGCGGGCTAATTATCGGCTTCACTCATTGCACGTCGGAAAACTGTGTCGGCTGCTAGAGATGAGGAACAAAAAATATAGCACTGCGCTACAACGTGAGTGTCACCTGGACTCAGCGCTTCCGTACTCAAGTCGCCTACATGTCGGCGAGCAGCACGCGCGGGCGCATGTTGCCGACATGATTCTTTTCATATAGGCCGCCGGGTTGTTGTTGTCGGCCGGCTGCGTCGGCGGGTTTGCGGCTTTGGTGTGTATTGCGCTCTAGACCGCATCATCAAGTGATAATAGCGGACTCAACATCATTAAAAAAAAATCTTCGATTTTTTTGTACTTTCATTTGAGATGAGGACATTGAACACGTTTTGTGCTATTCAGATGCGATTTGCATTGAAAATTTCTTGACCAGGGTTGAAATGTGTAGGAACAATATAATTGCAGTCATTGATAGCAGGCTGCACCAAACAAAAATGTATCGGGACTGGTTGCAGTTCGGTGCATAGATAGAATAATTAATTTAAATTGAAATATATGTGAATAAAATGCTTTAGTAAAGAACTGACCGACTGACTGATTGACATTTGTTAATTATATTATTTATTTTTAGGTTTTTAATTTAATTTAATTTAATCATAACAATGTGTAAAAATGTGTTTTAATTATGAATCTTTGTGTCTGAAATAAATAAGTTAATATTATTATTATTATTATATTGTTTTCATTATATTAAGTATAACAAATTACAGTTAACAAGATATTTCAAATGCAAATAGAAGGACGAGATGTTTTTAACAAAATCACAAAAACGTAGGCGTGTGTAAACATAATAATTACTTGGCCCTTGAGTAATAAATGCGGGATCAGGTCTCCAAGGTTTGTTCAGCATTTTGCGACTTTCACGAGGACCTCTTTATAACAATAAACTTTGCATTTCAGAGATGTCGCTATGAAAATTTTCAGGATCCGGTAGTAGACTCTTTATGAAATCGTTTTCACTGTTCCCTAAAAAATACTGGATTAAGGGGAAACTATATTATTTAGTATTTTCGTAAATTTTTCGCGTATAGTACATATACACATAATGTATATAAAATTATAAAAGCTGGGGCCTGGTATGTTGAATAGCGGCACAAGAAAATCTTCAGTTTATAACACCGCTTCTTCTCTTCAAGTAACAACATGTTGCGAAGCGGTGATAAATTAGATTAAGCTCCCATAGAGTAAAAATAAATAATAATCATAAACAAAATTTAAAACTAAATAATTAAAATGAACAAGTTACTCATTGACACTTGACATCTTTGTCTTTCCTGATAAGGGCTACTGAAAAGTGGCCAAAACGTCGGAGTAAAAATTAATTAAAATACTGCGCTTAAAACCGTTAAAACGTACAAACCTAATATTTTACTCTGAACATTAAGAAATTTTTTTTTTAAATGTTGTAACCATACAATGTTATGTTTTTGTATAGGTAAAAAAATAAAATTTTTAAATCTTGAATAAATCCAGTGAGTGCGAACAATGGTATAGTTTTTATAGGACACCTTATATGAATGAATTGAAGATTATATTGTAATCCATTTGTCGGTAAACATTAAGATTTTTTTATTAATGAAAAATTATTTTACAATGATTTATAAGTTGAAGTTAAATAACATAATTGATAGGCTACCGTACTGCGTAGTGTTGCTAGTAGTCTAATCGTGTTGCCAGGTCCTCCGTGGTGTTGCCAAGACCCTCTCCCATTATATCTTGGCGCTAACATGTGTAAAATAAAATACTAAATGCGACAAGATACAGGGCAAATTGTTCAAGTGAGCCTTCAGGACCAAATCCTAATCTATAAGAAACAGCGTAAAGTACTTAAAGCAGTGTCGAGGCCGATTTTGATGAAAACTAAAGTGAAGGAACCGAATCCGTTGATTTTGAAAAAAATATAACATACAGTATTATATTGAAACACTGTTTTCTAAAGACACTATTTTTAATACTTTTACAATTTACAAGATAAAAAGCACATGTATTACAGTAATAATTAACCTTAATATCCATCTAAATGACATAATTGCTTACTTGACATATTCAATCATCATTGCTGTGACGTTTTAGAAATATACAACTGATATTCTCGGAACAATGTTTGTAATATGAGGCAATAAAGATAATACATTCACACTATAGAGGCGATATTCTAATAAATAGTACTACATATTAGTGTTATTTCAATGTAAGTTAACAATTATCACACCATAGATAGATACTCCAACGCGCCACCACCGCATTGCATTACACGCACACTTCACAAACAAAGCAAAACACACAAAGAGCCTTAAAATTAATAACTCAGACACAGATAGGAAAAAACAACACACATGGCACTAGATAGGATATTATATAAGTATAGACATAAGGCCCATACTGCACATGCACTTCCTCACAACACCAGCATGTAACAGATACACTCTACATTAGTATAAGTTTACTATTAAAATTAGAATAAATTAATATCATAGTTATTTGTAAGATACACACACCTCAACACAAAATCACTAAATTAATGTCACACACAAGAACCAAACTAACTAATAAGCGTGTTAAATTCTAAAAATTAAATCTAGAAATTAAGTTAAGTTAGGTATTAAGAACTCGACTCCGTAGGTAGAGTTGTTAAAAAAACCCAGTGGATAGAGTAGCATATAAGTAAGAATTTATGTGAAGAAATGTCACGTTAAAATTTAAGTACATGTATTTCAGGATATTTCTTATAATAATAATGTTACGAGTTACGCAGTACTTGAATTAAAATGCCGTTGGAATTACTATACAATTTATTAGAACTATACAGACACGTATAACATAGGTACAAATATAACTTGACACTACTAGTACAAACTGCACGATTCAATAACACGCGCAAAGTCCGTCACTAAATCGCTCACTGAATGTACGTCTTACTCGTATCGTAATCCTCGCTCGACTGCCCCACCCCTCCGTTGCGGCATTGCTTTATACTGTCAAATATTTCTTGACACAATGCTCGACCGCTTAGAGAAATCTGGCAGTGGTCACAATACACAATAGGCCCTAACAGTTACAATACACAATGGGCTATTTCTGATTACGAATTTTAAACACAAAGTAAACAAAAGAAGATAGTCATAAAATAGTTTCAATTTATTAGCTGAAACGCCGCGGCAGGTAGTAAATGTGCTTTTTCTATAGGTGTGCAGGTGGCCCAACTTGTAACAATAATAATATAAAGTAGTGACCGTTTAGCAGACATATGATGGAATTTTTAATGGCCACTGGCTATAATCGTGAACATCCAGGAAACATATAATCCAAGCTGATTTTACGACATGGAAGACTTTTATCGCATCATACAGCACACGACTCGCTACAATGTAAAGGCAATCAGAAGGCAACATTATTTCTGTGGATTCTGAGCGGTTATCGTTGCACTTTGCCCCTTTTATAGGGATTTCAAATCATAACCTATAAAATGGACCAAAAAGGATAAACGATATCGAGGGGTGAAAGGCTATTTGGTTTAAGCGACATCTAGGGCGATATTGAGTTATATACATATTCGGAATCAGCGAATTTTTCTCCGTCGAATGATGCCGGATTCATTAAAATCAGAGCATTTTTTTGGCGTTTGAAACAATACTATTTTTCTGTTGTTTCCAAAGTAGCAGTGTATTATACGACGTGGATTTTGCATATTTTTTTTGTAATATACTTGAACCATACAATTATATAAAGAACCGAGACATGAACCAATTACCCTTCCTCAGATAAATAATTCAATAAGAGTTAAAGCGTTTTTCCTATTTTAAATTTATATTAAGGTGTAACTTGAATCAATTTGACTTCCACTAATTACACGGTGTGATGTTACTTAAACCATTTGTCCGTCACCCAAATACGACACGGAGCGTCGCTTAAGCTCTTTCAGCTGCATCTATTTACCACGCAGGGTGCTACTTAAACCAAATAGTCGTTTTGTTTCCACATATTTTGTTTAGTTGTTGAAACATTTTGTTGCTATTATTTTTTCAATTTTAACATAAATACGAGTCGGTCGTTCAATCATTAAATTTTAATATGATACATCTTATTCATGTCACATGATACCATATTTATTTAAATCTGCAACACTGCAATCCTAAAGATGTCCTACTGGATACTGATGTAGTGGATACAGTCGAAGAAAATGATAAATAAATACGTTATTTCCAACTGCGTTATGATTATTATCAAGCATTGACTGTGTTTTATAGTTACTACAAATTTTCTTTCTTGATTTTTATTTTAAGCAGGGGACATTCTTGCTAACCCACAAGAGGTTTTAGCGCGATGGAGTGAATATTTTAGAGAAATGTATGATAATATCTCGGATGCTGGCACCACGACTGAGTCTGTGACCGACTTCGAGGAGTCAGCATCCGAGATCACTTTGGAAGAGATCGAATGGTCGATAAGAAGTCTGAAAAATGGAAAGGCAGCAGGAATCGATAGTGTGTCTGCTGAGATGATCAAATATGGTGGAACCTGCGTCCGGGACGCTTTCCTGTCCTTATGCAACTTGTGCTGGAGGACGGGAAAGGTTCCCAAGGACTGGAGGCGCGCTGTCATCGTGCCCTTGTATAAAGGCAAGGGGTCACGTATGGTGTGCGCCAGCTACAAGGCCATCAATTTGATCAGCACAGCATCTAAAGTGTATGCGAAGATTATTGAAAGGAGAATGAGAGTGGTATCCGATGGATTACTGTGGGATGCACAAGGGGGCTTCAGAAATGGAAGGGGATGTATGGATCAAGTTTTCTCGCTCCGCAATATCGTGGAGAAGCAGCTGGCTATGGGCCGGAAGGTTTTCTGCGGTTTTGTGGATCTAGAGAAAGCATTTGACAGGGTTGTGCGGAAGGACCTCTGGAACATATTGCCCGGATATGGGATCAATGGCCAATTGCTGCGTGCTGTGCAGTCCACTTAAGAGGACTGTATGGCATGCGTGTGGGTGGACGGCAGCCTGTCGCCCTGGTTTGACGTCAATATTGGCGTCCGGCAGGGCTGCGTGCTGTCGGCTTTGCTGTTCATCCTATATCTGGACAACTGTCTCCAGAGATTAAGATTGATGGATGTTGGGGTGCGGAAGGGTGATCTAGTTGTTAGCACTTTGCTTTATGCGGATGATGCCGTGCTTTTAGCCGAATCGCCATCAGAACTGCAAACACTAGTCACAATGATGAAAGATGACTGTCAGGCGAGAGGCTTACATTTGAATGCGAAGAAAACAAAGGTTATGGTGTTTGAAAGAGAAGAAACCAGAACGAATGCAAGGATAATGGTCGATGATGTTATGCTGGAACAAGTGAATGAGTTTGTATATCTTGGATGTGCTTTTAGCAGGGATGGAAGGTACACCGCTGACATAGAAAGAAGAGTAAATTTGGGGAATAGTGTGAATGGAGCGTTAGGTAAACTTCTAGGCGCTAAGAACCTCAGCCAGAAAGCCCAGCTTGCCATACACAACGCGGTGCTGGTACCTACGCTCACGTATGGAAGCGAGAGTTGGGTATGGAACAGAGAGCATGAAAGTAGAGTAAACGCAATCGAGATGCGAGCACTGCGCAAAATCTGCGGAGTGACGCTCGCGGACCGCGTTCGTAATACCGAAGTAAGAAAGAGATTTTGGTCTGAAAAAGAGTGTCGGGGTGAAGGTAAGGAAAGGAATGCTCCGGTGGTTCGGGCATGTGGAAAGAATGACTAAACAGATATACAATGCAAAAGTGGATGGATGCAGAAGTCGCGGAAGGCCACGACACACCTTCCATGATGAAATTGATCGTGTATTAGCAGAAGGTGATGTCAGGAGCCTTAAGAACAGACGAGCGTGCATGACAAGAGCTATGAATGTCAAAGAAGCAAGTGAGGTGTGTAAGAATAAGCCTATATGGCGCTCTGTTGTTCGTGCCTACCCCGCAAGGGACCTGGCGTGAAGTTATGTATGTATGTATGTATGTGATTTTTATTTTGTTTTTATTAGTTTGAAGTTTAACAATTATTGGTTGTGATTAATTATAGTTTTAATAAGTTTTATGACAGCTAATTTTAAGTGATACTGAATAAATAATACCTAATTTTATTTGATGTTCCCACATCGAGACTGTTCTACTTAATTATTATTCTACATAAATACTTTAACTGATGTATGTATTCCTTTATTTATTCAATACTAGCGGCTCGGCGCGGTTTCCGTGGTTATATAGTGTCATGTTGTATAGCCTATAACGATATATCCAGGTTGTTTTAAGAGCCTTTGATAGTATAAGACGTAAAAAAATGTAATATCAAACGTTACATTTTCAGTACTATAAAGTCACATAAGTAAATTAGGCTTCCAGTCATTTTAATCTAAATCGGTAATTGAGATAAATAGCTTGCTACTATTATTTTTGGGCTACGTCACTTCATACTTTTTGGCTTATTCTGAAAATATACTGCAGTGTCGCTTAATTCTTTTTCCCTGTATTCAATTGTAGTTATGAAGTCACTTAAATCTTTTTTCCATACTCTGAAAAATAAGGGCTTAAGGCAAATTGTATAAAGCGACATTTATCTTTGTAATTAAAGATCCGTTTTATTTGGTATGAGCATCACCAACACGATGCTTTTAATTGAATTTAAATAAAGTTTACTGCATTCAAATAGCTGAAGAAGTTTTTTTGTTATGTTTTTTTTTCCAAAATTTTAAACTTTAGATGGCTCTCCTGTAAAGTTGCAAAAATGTCGCTTAAACCAAATAGCCTTTCACCCCTCGATATGTTACTATGGCGATGATAATAGATCATACTTTTGTCCGTGCAGGAACGGAGAAAGAATACAATTTCCTGCGCTTGTAAGACGTGACAAAACAACCCATAGCCAAGTGGTTGGGCATTTGCCCGACTGGATGGCTCCTGGTCTAGAGTATGCCGCTATAACAACCTTGATTTGTGTTCTGGCATTAGTGACCAGGTTCCAGTCTCATCATCATAACATGTAACTGCTAACTGCATATATAAATTACAATGACTGGCTCTTAGTGTCACCAGACTGTGGAAAATGTTGCCAATACAAAAGTGCTGGTGTACACATGTCACCGCCACACCACCTTCCCATGGAGTAAGGTGATACTATAAGACCATACAACATATAACATTACAGTAAAAAAAGAAAAGTTCTTATACATCAAAAGGAACGTTATTAACTATTAATTAACTGTAACATAATTCTGTTTAAAACTTTAAAAAAAAGAACTTAAATATAAATAGAATCTTCTATCTATCTTCTATCTTCTTCTATATATATATAATGAAAATGGTGTTCGTTTGAGGCTCAATCACGCTTAAACCACTGATCGTATCGACATGAAACTACCACCATTCGATGCGAAATTTTTCCTAGATGGTTTATGGCTATTTATCTATATATATCTATATACTCGAAAACTACTGGACCGATCATCATGAAACCACAACCAGTCGACGCGGAATTAATCGTAGATGGTTATAGGCTATATATTTTTCAAATTCTATGAGCCCTTTCCCATGTTTTCTCAATTTGTTTGTTTATTAATTTATTTGAATAAGGCGGTACGAAGTTCGCCGAGTCAGCTAGTAACATATATAAAGAAAAACAATTTTTAGCTAGACGTGTTGCTGGGGAGTTTCTTGCCGCTTCTTCTCCTTAAGAGCAATAACACGTTGCGAAGCGGTGTACATAGACTAAGAAGTAAAATTAAATTTTAACCTATATGTATGACCTTCAAAAAGTGCTCTCCATTGGAACTTATATTGAATAAAAACTTTTGAATTTGAATTTGAATATATAAGTATTAACTAATTGCATAAAACTCGAATAATATTCTAAGCCATATAAAAAGTTTTAAAAAAACTCACCCACACATATTTACAGCTTTAAGTAGATTTAAAAATAGCCTGTGAATAACTTTCTGAGATGTAAAAGTAAGTGAAAATATAATATTTTCACTTTCGAATAAAACTCTCTTAAATCAACCGCAAAAATTCCTAGTTCTCGCTTATAGCAAACTTATTTGAACATTAGTGAGCTTTCAAATATTTACAGAGAACTGAAGGAACCGCGGCACGAGCCAGTTTGAATAACTTCGTACTGCGACACTTCCAAAGCTAAGCCATCGGACACAGCGCTTGAGCGGCAGCGGGTTTATTATGAGGTAGTACGGGCCACGCATATTGTGGTTTTACATAAAATACAATACTTATAATTATTCATGTGAACCGAACACAACAGAGTCTACATCGATCGGGGAAAACACGCTCCGTCTCTCTGTGTCGCGTATAGCACACATTATCAAGTTATCAATCATTTCATTAATATTATAAATGCGAAAGTAACTCTGTCTGTCTGTCTGTCTGTTCCGTTTTCACGTAAAAACTACTGGACTGATTTGGCTGAAACTCAGTATATATATATTTTCGATACCGAGGATGAACATAGGATACTTTTTATCCCGAAAAATGGGATAGTTTCCGGGATAACATGATATTTGTCTGTTTGTTTGTGAGGCTTTTACGGAAAAACTACTGGACCGATTTGGCTGAAATTCGGTACGTATGTAAATTAAATACTGAGGATGGACAAGGGATAATTTTTATTTTGGCCTTTTTGGTAATTTTGGCCTATTTGGTCATTTTGGCCTTTTTGGTAATTTTGGCCTATTTGGTCATTTTGGCCTTTTTGGTCATTTTGGCCTATTTGGTCATCTTGGCCTATTTGGTCATTTTGGCCTATTTGGTCATTTTGGCCTTTTTGGTCATTTTGGCCTATTTGGTCATCTTGGCCTATTTGGTCATTTTGGCCTATTTGGTCATCTTGGCCTATTTGGTCATTTTGGCCTATTTGGTCATTTTGGCCTTTTTGGTCATTTTGGCCTATTTGGTCATCTTGGCCTATTTGGTCATTTTGGCCTATTTGGTCATTTTGGCCTTTTTGGTCATTTTGGCCTATTTGGTCATTTTGGCCTATTTGGTCATTTTGGCCTATTTGGTCATTTTGGCCTTTTTGATCATTTTGACCTTTTTGGTCATTTTGGCCTATTTGGTCATTTTGGCCTATTTGGTAATTTTTCCTTTTTGGTCATTTTGGCCTATTTGGTCACTGTGGCCTATTTGGCCTTTTTGGTCATTTTGGTCTTTTTGATCATTTTGACCTTTTTGGTCATTTTGGCCTATTTGGTCATTTTGGCCTATTTGGTCATTTTGGCCTATTTGGTCATTTTGGCCTATTCGGTCATTTTGGCCTTTATGGCCTTTTTGGCCTTTTTGGTCATTTTGGCCTATTTGGTCATTTTGGTCTTTTGATCATTTTGACCTTTTTGGTCATTTTGGCCTATTTGGTCATTTTGGCCTATTTGGTCATTTTGGCCTATTTGGTCATTTTGGCCTATTTGGTCATTTTGGCCTATTCGGTCATTTTGGCCTTTATGGCCTTTTTGGCCTTTTTGGTCATTTTGGCCTATTTGGTCATTTTGGTCTTTTGATCATTTTGACCTTTTTGGTCATTTTGGCCTATTTGGTCATTTTGGCCTATTTGGTCATTTTGGCCTATTTGGTCATTTTGGCCTATTTGGTCATTTTGGCCTATTCGGTCATTTTGGCCTTTATGGCCTTTTTGGCCTTTTTGGTCATTTTGGCCTATTTGGTCATTTTGGTCTTTTGATCATTTTGACCTTTTTGGTCATTTTGGCCTCTTTGGTCATTTTGGCCATTTTGATTATTTTGGCCTTTTTGTCGTTTTTGCCTATTCCATCATTTTGGCCATGTCGGCCACTGTGGTATTTTGGTCATTTAGACCATTTTGGCCTTTTTGGTCAAGTTTTGTAATTTATTTTGTTGACAGATAGACGGGGGATGGTATAATTAGCGATATAAAATGAAGTGAATCTTCCGTGGACAAATACATAAAAATGTAATATAATATAACCTTTAGCAATTGCTCTATAAACAAGAGACACGCACTAGAGGTTAACCCGCGGCGCAGCCGCGGGGTAAACTCTAGTAGAAATATAAGTAAGAATAATAAGTATTAAAATATGATAATGATCAATAAAAAATATATAATTAAAAATCATCAGTCTAGCCATTCGTTTGTTATGATCTTTCCCTGCTGATTTCGGCAATGGTGACTGCATTTAAACTCATTTAATTTGTCTAATTTAGGTGAATTACTTTTGTGTGTGTTCAAGTGGGTCCCGGGACGGTTTAGATTCACGATTGGACCTGATAGGTGGCGCCGATGAACACCTCTTTAACGGTGATGCCCATTTTGATGAAATTTTTTGTGTTTTTCAAGTAGATTCGAGAATGGTTTAGATTAACAATTGACGGTTGATGGCGCTCTAATCAGTTTCAAGTGTTTTATTTTTTAAAGACAAGACAACGTCTGCCAGGTACAGCTAATAATTTTATGTAGTTCTATTATTAATTTATTATTATATTCCTTTTTAGTTTAGCATTTATCATTAGCATTTTTTTTTATTGCAATAGTTAAGTAGACATTCAGACAGTCCACCTGATGAAAAACGGCTACCATCGCCTATGGCCATTTGTAACATTAAAACTGCTACAAGTGTGCTGCCGTTCTTTGAAGGGTAATTGGAACCTGGCCGCTAATGTCGGAACACAACTCAGGGTTGTAAGGGCGGCATACTCTAGACCAGGAGTGGTAGCCATCCATACGGGCAAATACCCTCCCACCTGGCTGTGGGTTGTTTTGTCACCTCTTACGACAGGCCGCCCGGCCGCAGTAAATTGTATTCTTTCTCTTTCTTGATATAGCCATATCATCATTCTTTCATCACCACCATTTGTGCGGATATCGCACCGTAGCCCGTGTAATTTTTGAGCATCATTTGTCTTTATTTCTATATTCTATATTCTAGTCAGATATGCATTTTACAGGAGTTGTGAGGGCGATTTCAAAAGGTGTTAATGCTTTACAATGCAAGTGTTTCTATTCAGATATTGTATTTTATTATTTACTTTTCAAGCCTAATTAATAAATTCGAAGTTATAAAATCTGATTACGTTTGTGGTGCGAGTTTAATGGTTTCGATTTCTTTCTCAAAGTTTGGTTTTGTTGTATATCAGACTCTGATTGTTATAAGTACAGTGAATAGAAATTGTGATTCTGACAACATTACCTTACTTACTAATTACCTAATGGCTTACACGTCTACATCTAATTATATTGTCTTTTTCTCTTTATTATGCTCGCTTCCTCTTGTGGTTAAATTGACGCTTATGTCAAAATCTCCTTAGAACTATTTCGGAGAACGCTCTCACACCAACAGATGTCTATCAGAAATTGAGGTAAATGCAGTGCCTGTTGGGAGTATAAATTAACTTACTTTAAACTTATAACCACGATGTATTTAAAATAACTAAAGTCGTTCAATACCTCAAAGTGTATTTTAAGATGTTTAAAGAGAAAATACTGCGAGCATAAAGCGGTCGCCTTTGGATAATCGCCTAGTGAAAATGACACACGTGTCTAGATATACTGGTCGATGTAAGACAGAGCATAAATTTCCGTTTTATGTTCTTACTTCTCACGTTCATCATAATATGTATCTGCGAAAACGACCTGTTTAGGCCCTTTGCTTTATCGCCAATAGAGGAGCATACAGTCAAATCAAATGAGGTACTCTTTATCAACATAAAAATCGATACATAGATTTTACATGTACATTCAAAACATGACGGAAGTTATAAGTATTATATGTATAAGTAAAAGAAGTGAAATCGTGCATTTATTTTTGTTTTAGCAGTAATTAAAATTACTTCTATTAGTATGATAATACTATTTTAAAAGTAACTCGTGACTATGGTAAACCCGAGACAACAAGGACAAGAGCAAGGGCACCACATTAACAACTTTGGGACAACCTGGAGGATTGCAGGCAGGCCAAGCAGGCAAAGGCTCGAGTAAACCTGCTTTTCTCCAGGAATATCTTAAGGCTCATTGGTCCGGGCTGAGACTAGTTATTAGTGCAGCCACTGGACACGTTGAGTAAACCCTCATCCACCCTCGCACGCAAAATATGAAACCGCCCGTTCGTAAAAGAAGAAAAAGAAGCCCGAGATGCGTCTATTCGTTGGGAAAAACGAACTTCCGCACTAGTATTATAAATAACTATTCTTCGTTTTATCTTTATATGTAATATAATAAATAAAAAATTAAAATAAGTTCCACGGGATAACACTTTTTGAAGGTCATACATGTAAATTAAAATGTAGATAGATAACACTTTTGCTCACCAAATATACAATTTAAAAAATATACAATTACAATATTGTCATGGTAGAAACAATAGGCGGCCTTATCGTTTAAAATAAATTCCCTACATGCTTGGCAAGATAAAAACGTTATACAAAATATATAGGTAGTATATAAGCTGGAGCGAGCTATCTAAATGATTTTTTGTCATTTAAGTATTCTTTTATTTTTTATTGTTTATTTTCATACTATTTAACTTGAATTAATTTTCATATCTGTTGAACACACAATTTATTTACCAAAAACAAATGTCAATTCATATAATTCTTTTATTAAAATATGTATATTATTGAATGTTTCTGTACTAAGAATATCACTCCCCCAATCTATCAATACTATCCCCCAATCTAATTAACCCATTTTCTCTATTCTATGCCCACTATCTCATAACCTCAACCCCATCTCCTCTATTCTATGTCTCCCATCTCATTAACCCCATCCCATCTCCGCTATTCTATGACTCCCATCTCATTAACCCTATCCCATATCCTTTCTTCTATGCTCCCTATGTCCTTACTCTATTCTATGCCTCCTATGTGATAACCCGTATTCCATCTCCTGAATTCTATGCCTCCCATCCCATTATCCCTATCCCATCTCCTCTATTTTATGCCTCCTATCACATCTCCTCTATACTATGCCCCCTATCTCATTACACTTATCCCATCTCCTCTATTCTCTGCTTCCTATCTCTTATCCCTATCCCATTCTAGATAAAGGCTGACAACGTATTGCAAACGTCTACAGAAGACTGTATCAGCTTCACAATATATTTAATATCAATTATTTTCTATCGTAGACGCAACAAATTAAGTTCAACTAATTTTATGTAAGCAAAGCTGACATCTCTTTTAAAATTATTATTATAGTATACCTTAACTGAATTAGATAGTAAATAAGGATAAAAGTTATTTTAGTCGAACCTCACCTCCGAAGGGTTTAGTTCGCGTGCCGCCAGCGGAGCGTGTCCGACTGCCGTCCGCTGTTGCACGCTCCAATACATTACGAATACACCTGTCCGGAACCTTCGTTCTGCCCCCTTGAATTTATTCTCATCGGAACAGATGCTGAGTAAGGTTTCAGCTCGAAATAGACCGAAGATGTATTTTAGATACCTACCGATCTGTTCGATATTGTCCTTCTTATTGGAATCCTTTTCAGATGTCAAATGCTTACCCGCTGTGTAAAAGTTTGACGCAAGTAGGTCATTGTATTTTATACATTTTTATCATGTAAGAAATTCTGCTATTATTGAAATGTTGAATATGCTTTCTCGAAAGCTCTATTTCGAATAAAGACTATTTGCTCTACCAAGCATCACATATATAAGCGAATTAATTCACGACATCTGAGCTAATTCTTACAAGATAAGTTTTTTTTTCATGTAAAGAGCATTCATTGTCTACCGTCAAATTCTCTTCACAACACTTTTGCATAAAATCTAGTCACTGATTGCAGTAAGACAGTTAGTACAGCTTAGAAAAGAAATGTAGGAATGATGTGTCTTGAACGCATGATGTGATGAATGTAAGACGATATTTCTGAACGAGCCCATAGTTGAAAGACATGACGAGTGCAAGAAGAGAATAGATGACGAATGGACGATGTACGCACGATACACTGATGCAGCAAAAAGTTGCTCTGAGTATTATTCTATTAATATTAAAAGTTACTAAAATAAATGCACGCGCATCGCTCCAAATCGTAAAACCGAAAATTTTTGTTTTTCTTGCCAGCCACCAAACAATATAAACAAAACAAAGTATTGTCAAAAAATGTTGAACATACTTAGAAAAAGCTAATAGATGTGAACGCACGAGGCACGGAGCAACGTGGGCTAAGCACGTTAGTAAAATTGAATAAGGGTCTGCACTCGGCGTTCTCCAGAACCACTCGAAAACAACTCGATACATCACTCGAACTATATCTATCGAATAAAAGACACTGTCGGAAGTACTCGCTTTACCTATTTCCTAGTTTCTTAAAGTACTGAGAGGGCCGTGGTAAGTGCTCGTGGATATTTGCTATGAATTTTGTATTGAACCATTTTATTTGACCTCTACATAAATACCTTTAGATGGGCCACATCCCTGTTTGGTAGCCTTACTGAATAAAGCAAAAAAATTGGTATTTTTGATGACGATGTTATTGTTGATTTATGAATTAACTACCATCAGACTGCACATATTTTGACCTACCCCTGAACAGAATATTGTACGCCAATCCATAAGAAAATATGCGAGTGCGGAATGCAGGCAGGAATAAAGGAGAGACAGGACTTACAGGTAGCCACACAGCCACGCTACAATTGATGCAGGCACGTATTCCTCTTGATAAGCTCTTCACGTCGTGCGGTTCTTTCGATATCCGTGCAGGAACGGAGAAAGAATACAATTTCCTGCGGACGGGCGGCCTGTCGTAAGAGGCGACAAAACAACCCACAGCCAGGTGGTAGGGCATTTGCCCGCCTGGATGGCTACCACCCCTGGTCTAAAGTACGTCGCCATAATAACCTTGAGTTGTGTTTCGGCATTAGTGACCAGGTTCCAGTCTCCCTTAAGAGAGCAGCAGCGTATTTGTAGCACCTTTGGTGTTGCAAATGTCCATAGGCGACGGTAACTTTCCAACAAGTGGGCCATCTGCCTGTCTGCTGAACTCCTGCAATAAAAAATAAAAAAAAAGATATGTACCATCTCAGTACAGCACAATGGGCGCCTTCCAGAAGGCAGGTTACACACAAAACGCGCCGAAGATTAGCGGTAGCAGCGACTCGTTAGCCGAGCAATTATATTCTGGGCCTTCAACTGCGTTAGTATTAAAGATATATGGTCTTATTCCACTCGTGAGGTGTTCCCTTCTTCACTGTTAAATATTGTTACGAGTTTAGCGGGACTCGAATTAAAATGCGGTTGGAATTATTTTAGCGTTTATTAGAAGAATAAAAACACGTATAACACAGGTACAAACATAACCAAACACAACAAATCCAAACGTAATGCAGAAGGTCGTTATTCCAAAACGCGCAAAGTCCTTCACTAATAGATTACCGAATGTACACAAGTCTCCCCTTGATCGTGGTTCTCGCTCGACTGCCTCCCCCTCCATCAGGTCATCGTTTTATACTGCACAAATGCAATGTCCCAGTATCTAAGTCGGCTTAATCCGCCACACCTGGCTAATGACTTGACCACAAACTGCCATAAAAGAGTACAATAAAACAATGGGCTGTTTTCTAATCACAAATTTTAAACACAAAGTAAACAAAAGAAGACGAGCATAAGAGTTACAATCAGTTTAAATGCCGGCAGGTAATAAAATGTGTTTTCTTTCAGATATGCAGGTGGGTTTTGTTTTTGTCGGGACCTGAGTTGTAACACTATGATAAAAATAAATAAATATCGCTTTTTCATTTCATCAAGTTTCAAATCATAACGATTCTAATGAAGTTTCATTTCAAAAAGGCAGTCTGGTGATCTCCTACAACAGAATGAATTTACTAGCACATGCTAGTTTCTAATAAATCCGTTCAAATATCAAAGAAACGCACATTCAGTAAAATTTCCTTTCGAAACATTTTCGATGTCAAGTCGCAAAGGGCTGGAAGTATACTAAATTATTTATTTATAAGTAACTCTGAAGCTATGCGTTCGTGTCTGATTTAGTGGAAGTGTATCGTTTAGATTTATTCTCCGACCTTTATACGAGGTTTCTGACATGTAAGCCTTGCGTTTACGATTTACACTGCACTATGTAAAAACATCTAACATTTTTATGGACATTTTTCTTCTATCCTGTGAAAAGACTTCTCACGTTATCTGTCTATATTAAATAAGTGAAGCAAAACCACAGCAAAACCTTTGTACCTCTTTTTAAGAAAATTGCGCGGATGGAGGACTATGTTTAATTTTTTTTTTATGATGCATAAAAATACATTAATTAATAATTAAAAAAAAAACATTACACAAACTACCATGTATTTGACACACACACGCATATATACTCTTTTATTTATTGTTAAAGTCAAATGAACAGGCTTTGCTGAAAGAGATCGCTTTTTAGCGATAAGACCTTTGTACCCTACTATATTAATACTAGTTCGTAAGTTTTTCTGTAATGGTGTACAATAAAGTGTTATCTATCTATCTATCTGCGAAATCTCTGATTATAGAAGTATCTTACACAACAGAGCCTGAATAATGTTCAAACATATTATTTAAATTAATTATTATGGTCGAACTTCGTCCACTGGGCGATCACTAATTAATATAATTCCAGGTTTTTCTATAGGTACAGTACCATATAGTTTTTTTTAATGTCATGGAAGTACCCTTTGGCCCTCTGATATCTGGCTGCGAAGTGAAATAATTTTCATCATATTGGAATGTTGGCGCTACAGTGACCGATTAATCACATAAAATAATTTTGCATCGATAAATTCCACAATTTACTACGATCAAAGTTCCTTTGAGAAGTTCTAGTTTATTTATATTTTTTATTTTATTTTTATAAACCTCTATGCTACTAGTTGTTATAGATAAAATCATGAGCATAAAAATATATTATCCTCCCGTTAAGGCTAAATACATCTTTGTGTAGCGTAGCCTGGCGTAGCAGTGGCGTAGCTGGGGCGTAGCTAACTTGATTTACCGACATTTTAAACAGCGGTATAAGAATTTCAGCACTCACTCGAACTACTGCTGGGACTGTTTTATTTCAAGGAAAAATAAGGATGCATTTTTGCAGTTGAGGAGAGAAAATGCATTTAAAAATGATATTACGTTGGGTTTACGAAGAGTGCTTTTTGAATAAGTGTTATTTTTATCAGTCAGTTATAAATGTTTAAAAACAAATAAAGATTTTTCAGTTCATCATTTTTTAAATGCAAAGTCATGACAGTTTACCACTTATGCCCAGTTCCTATATCTTACAGATAGTTCATTTGCCTTAATATCGATTAAAATTTGGCTTAAGCTTAATACATCTCAACCGATGAGATGAATGAATAGTAAGATATAAGAACCGGCCATTAAGCAGTTATATGATGATCCATCCTTAAGAAACCTGTACTGCTTTTTATTTTGGGAATCCTGCGAGATTTTCAAGAATAAATTAATATGTTCGCATGACCTTGGCCAAACTGATCGCGATGAAGTGAGGCCCTGCCTTTATCAGAATTCAATATATTCTATTAATGTCCCCTAATCCCAAAACAGGCTAAACTCAACACATCTGCACTGATGCGGCATCGATTATGCAAATTGAATGAGAAATGGCGGACCAATGGCCGGTTACGGCGGATTACGACCACGTATGAAAGGCTTAATTGAATCTGGTTAACGGCTAATAGGTACCTTTGATTTTTCAACTCATTACCATTATTAATCAGTTATTTCCATAACAAAACTACGTGTTAACAGTTTTAAGCGCGGTAATTTATTTATTTATTTTCATTATTCCGACGTTTCGGCCACTTTTAAAAAAGAGGCCATTTTAAAACGTTTGTTTTCACTTTTAATAAGAATCCAAAAAATAGCAATCTTTGTTTCGTTTTTACTGTTTCGCGTTCCGCACATAAAATTCAAGAAGGTAATAAATTTGCACATTTGATTTCCTTCCTAGTGTTCTGGCGTGCAGGTTTTTATGCAGTAAATGTTATAAATGTGTTTCTATCACGCCACGTATGGCTCGATGTGCCACTTTTGTATTATATAGCATATGTTATACCTGCTTGATATACGACTTAAAGAGAGAGAGATAACACTTTATTGCACACCAAAATATAAAATTACAAAAACAGACCATATTTACAATATTTTCTAGGCAATACAACAGCCGGCCTTATCGCTCAAAGCGATCTGTTCCAGGCAATCTAAATGACAGAAATTGAATCAGACGAAATAGGGGGTGCAGAAAAAAGGTAGTAGATACGCAAGTACTCAAACTAATTTAAGAAATAAATATACAAATACATACATATATAGTCATATATATCTACATTAATAAATAAGTTATTATAATAAATGTCTTAGCATGATTATATTATATGACTCAAAATATATAATGGATACACGTACACTTGTTCTTGACTTTATAATGATAATGTAAAAAATCTTGTAATGGTTTAGAGAAGAAGGCGTTCGGATCTGATGACTCACAGACTTTAAGGCTGGCAGATAGCATACACAGCATATGTACTTATCTTAATTTAATATATAGTTATAGAACAGGAAGACGTTCCATACATAATTTTCTGGTGTCCTGTGCATTCACGGGAAAGGTCAAACCTGAGAACTAAACTGAGGCTAGAAATTAAATTTAGCAATTTTCATAGCTGATGAATTAAAAAAAAATTCTGAGGACTTCATCAAGTTTTGCATTGATGCGGTCATAATTGTAAGTAGGGTAGATCGATAAGGATAGTTTAGGCTTATTTTTAAGTATATACAGTAATAAATGTTGAAAAAATAGAATAATAAAGCAACTGTTGGCAATAGTACTAAATAATAATGTAGAAAATAAAATGTAATAAACAGAAAAAAACATAAATAAAAATGTAGCATATCTAGGTTTAAGAAATAATTATGTATATTAGATAGGGACCCGATGCATTAGAAGAAAGTTTTTTTATAAAAATAAAGAATAATAAGCAAAATATAAAAAAGATAAAAAAAGCTTTATGATTTTTATTATCTTTTATTTTATTTTATACTAGCTGCCCCGGCAGACGTTGTCTTGCTCTGGAAAAATAAAAATCTAGGACCCGATCCCAGCGCCACCTACCAGTTCCAATTGTGGATTTAAACCATCCGGGGACCCAAACACACAAAATCACCAAAATCGGTCCAGGTGATTAGGAGGGTTCTAGAACCCGATCTCAGCACCACCTACCAGTTCCAACGGGATAAAAAGTATCCCATGTCCGTCTCCTGGTTATAAGCTACCTCCCCACCAATTTTCAGCCGAATCGGTACAGCCGTTCTTGAGTTATAAATAGTGTAACTAACACGACTCTCTTTTATATATATAATATAGATAATATATAAAAAATCTTATATTATGTTTTTCTTATGTAACTATATTAATATGTACATATATAAAAAATAATTTAAATTTTCAAACAATAATGAATTAATTTTTTTTCATTCATAACCCTTTAATAAAATTAGATTAGCAATGACTTCAATCCGCTATGGGTTGTGCCAATTTGCTAAGTTTCTTAGACTGTAAAATTGTTCGAGGGCTGGCGAGTTGTTATAAAAATGTCTGTCCAGCATATAGAGTTGTTATATGAAATGTATTTTTAATAAACTCCTCAAAGATCACTATTTAAATTTGTAAATAGTTATTTATGTATGTCTATAGAACCCTATGTACATATATTTGTATACAAATATGTATGTGTGTTTATTTATTTTTCACTTGTAATATATGTATATATGATTGTATATATTTTAAATTATGCGCACGACATACCGACCCATTATTAAAAATGTAAAATTATCTCCAGAAGGTTGTCTGGAATTAATCGCTGTTAGCGATAAGACCGCCGATTGTACTAGTTATAAGATTGTTCATTCATGTGTATTATTATTTTCTTGTGTGCAATAAAGAATATTCTATTCTATTCTATTTAAGCCAAAAGGTTTTCTGGGTACAAGTATAGTAACCAGTTGCTCTTCTTTTACTACCATAAACCCTTGCCAGTTGGTGCAAGTATTACACAAGTACGGAAGCTGGTCCGAGATATCGCTTCTCACCTCAGACTTTGCCACAAAACCCCGATACGGGTTAATTTAAAAATTATGTTTTATGATTAATAACACCAGCTAACATTCAAAAACGTTAATATACAAGTGTTTTACGGCGTCCTTTCCGAACATTAAAATGCAAATTGAGTTCCAAACAACTTTAGAGGTCAAATCAATTTGTTAAAAATTCTAAAAGCTGAACAGCGTAACTGTGTTGAATTTTAAGAAACAACTTCGGCCCAGTTTTGAATTATTAAGATATTGAACGAAACGTTCGTGACCATAAAATTTGATTTAAAATTCTACTGAATTTTGTTATGAATTTTACGTAAACTGAGTTAGAAAGAATACTCCAGTCATTTTATTCGAGCCCAGCCATGGATTTCATGTAAATATGGCCCGTATTTTGTGGTTAGTTTTTTCTCGGCAACATTATTCCTTTTTGTAGTAGACGTGTTGAAAATTTATAATATTACCTTTTGCTGTACAAGTCCAAAGTAAATTACTAAGATTATAGCATAGAGTGCGTTTGAACCATGAATACGCAATCATGTCTCTACAACGTGTAACAAAACGTATCATATAATGAAAATGGAGATTTTCCTACAATTAGTTAAATGGGTATTTACTATTTATTGAATTATTATATTATATAATATGTTTTACACCTTGGGTTACATTTGGAGTTTTAGGATCCCTAGCTAGTTAAAATTTTGTTGCGATTCATTTTGTCACTTATCAGTTGAAGATTTTCCACTTGTCCGTTGCAATTCATTTTTCCACTCATCCGTTGCCATTCGTTTTTCAACTTATCCGTTGCCATTCGTTTTTCCACTTGTCCGTTGAAGTTTCACTTCTAATTTTTTCCTCTTATTTAATACTTTCTTTACACTTTGTATTTTATTTGTTTCCGTGTCTGTATATGTCACTTCAATGGCCCTGGCGGAAGATCAGCGCTGGTTAACCTAACCAGCAACATGCTGAGCTAGGACCAATTTACAGCTTGCTTCGTTTTTTTTTTCACTGCATGATACATTGTACATTTATTTATTGGTCCTAGTGTAATAATGTATTCTCAAATGTGTTGTAGTTCTAAATAAATGTTTCTTCTTTCTTTCTATACGTCTCCAGGCTTACAGAATTGGAAGCAGTGCAATCTCGGGTGGTTAGGGCTAGTGACTTGATTTCCCATATGTTCAATCGGATGCAACGACTGATCTGATTATCCTGCCGTCCACTCTTCTTGAGTTATATTATCGAAGGCTGCACCAGTCCAGGAGGTAAAGTAAATATATACAACCGCCGTTACGTGATATGCTATAGGAGAGGTGGGGGAAGGAGCTCAATAATAACCCTTGGCACTACCATTGCCCTTTCAGGCATGCAATAAGCAAAAGGCTGGAACTGAAAATCAGCGCTGCGTCAGTCCTTGTCGCAGAATAATGTTGAGTTCCAGCCTC
This sequence comes from Dendrolimus pini, assembly GCA_949752895.1. Lineage (NCBI taxonomy): Eukaryota > Metazoa > Arthropoda > Insecta > Lepidoptera > Lasiocampidae > Dendrolimus > Dendrolimus pini. Next base: position 24,024,299 of record OX457130.1, read on the forward strand.
ATTCGTGTGAATGTTATGCACTTACGTTTTTTTGTATTTTTGTGTTTTTGCTTAACTACAATTGTATGTTTCTGATTTATATTAACATCGTCTTATTACACGTATTCTGTTTTCTGTGTGTAGATACATTTACGACAGTAAATCTTTTCTTTCTTTCTTAATTGATCAAAAAACACATTAAAAGTCTTACGTCAAATATTACTCGCTACATCCAAATTTACGATCTCATTTTGACACGCCCTAGACCCTACTACAGTTTTTCCACTCACCTGACGCACTCGAGCATTTAATTCACACAATTTTCAACTTTATACAGTGGTAGTAAGGTTGATATCGAGTGTAAATACATGTCGGTATGTATTGACCGTCCATAAATTCTGGTGGAAGCCCCATATGTCCAGTGATAACCTGCGTAACTCTTCGAAAGAACGGATGGGCGGATCACGGTTGAAGTACCAATATTACAAATATTGCTATTCCGGTGTTAGTATACGTCATTTCTTTTAGCAAAAGTTTAGTTTTTTAAAAGGAAATCCGATTATCATTATATATATGTACTAGGATATGTCCACGAGTCGTTCAGGCTTGACTTGAAATTCCCATGGGATTCCCGGGACGCAAAGTACCGCAGTATTTAAAAAATTAAAGTAAGCTATCGTTAGCGTAAGAAGTGTGTCGGAAACGCTATTTTTATGCACTTGAACAACATCGGGTCATCATCGGAAATGTCGGAATAACCAAAATCAAATAAATTACCGCGCTTAAAACAGTTAAAACGTAGTTTTATTATTTCTCACCCGAATAACGTTAACCACTCCCGGGAAGATTCCCGCGAGATTCTCGGGATAGAAATATCACATATTTTATAACGTAAAATTTATTATAGATTAGTGAAAAAATCGCTTTGGAATATTTTTTCTTATTTGGCCATTATAAATATTTCCCAGATAAATTGTTGCGGGATTATCGGATTAAAAAGTAGCGCAGATTTTAATTCTAAGAATTGGCTGTCGATCAGCGGTTACCGTATATTAAATACTTGAGCCGATGAGCCGATTTGGCTCAGGGCTCACTATTTAATATGTGAATTCCGAACAAACAGACAAAAATATAAAAACAATTGCATCGTATTCTACTTAAGAACAATACTGAAAATACTAAAAGACCTAGTAGTATATTTCGTTCGCGTTGCCACGGTGACGTATTTTACAAATTTAAAATAAATTAAAGCGCGGTATTTTGTCTGATTTTTTATCCGACGTTTCGGCCACTTTTCAGTAGCGGTGATTGCGAAGCGATGGTAAATTAGACAAGGCTCTCATAGAGTAAAAAATAACCAAACACAACAAAGTAAATAATTAAAATGAATGAACAAGTTGGTAGTAGGCTAAATAAAAACTTTAACCTTACTCATTGACACTTGACTTCTCTGTATTCCGTGATTATGGCTACTAAAAAGTGACCGAAACGTCGGAATAAAATTAAAATTAAATACCGTGCTTAAAACTTACTTTTAGTACATTTACTGGTAGCGAAAACTTAAGGAAAAGCAATGAAATGTGGAATCTCTAGTGTTTATACAAAATTCACAATTAACTATTGCATGTAAACAGAGTGACCACGGAGCAGCGTACAGACTTCTCTCAGAGCCGGCCGCCACCTGGTGTGCGATTTATGAACTACTTTACATAGGCCTGGCGACTTGCCACTCGGAAAACCTCTGCACAAAATACTCGGTACCCTTGTTAAAATAAACGACACGATTTGATAAGGTGCCCCGATGCATGTGTATCTCCTCCTTACGGGTATGTAGTCAGTAATTGAATTTTTATACCAATTGTTTTAAAACAGTGTTTGGGGGGGTAAACCACTTCGTTACGTAACGCGTTACGGCACTAGTCTGTCTGGCATCCCTTTCTCTCACATTAGATTAGTTTAAGTTATCACTTCTGTCGGGCGTCCCGAGACGCACACCGTCTTTTTTTCATTTGTTTATATCATTTTACGAAAATAGTTTTAGCATTCTTCGGATTTAGTTAGACGACTAGGGATATCGTGCTCTTTGAGTCTCGGTGGCTAGCTTTAGTGACTCTCTCTTTATTTCACATCGATTACCTAAACAGTATCTACATCGACTTCAACGGAAGATAGAAAATAGTAATTTCATTCGTTCTTACATAATATATGATTTTTTCTACTACCTCTACAATGTACGTATTATGCAGTTCATGTATTTATTTACATCACTTAATATAAGTACATTATATTAAAAATAATATTACATGTATTCGTATATCTCTCAAGAAGAGCACGGACCACAAAAATGGCCAGGACTTTTGGAGGGCTTGCGTGGGGAGGTCAACACGTAGGGACCCCCCTTGATAAAGGTAATGAAAATGTGGCGTCACGATGACCGGCGATTATCCTTGTCTACTCCATATAAAAATTCACTCAAGGACAAGCCATGGCCAGAGTAGGACTATTATTATAGGAAATAAAACAAAAGGCACCGGGCTATTGATATGAACATACTAATGGAACTAGGGGTCTGGGATTATGGGAACTATGGCGTCTGCCCGTCGCAATGATCGGGGAACATGGAAAAATGGGCAGACGGTGACTCGCCACTCCCTGCTTGGGCCCCAACTAATGCCATAAAAGGCAATATGTCTCGTGTCTCGCTATGGGTTACAAAAAACCAAATCAATATTTTTCTTATTTCAGCAATGCTTCAATTTATTAACCCTAGTGCATTAAAACAAAAATAGTTTTACTCGTTTTATACTACATGTTTCATTTAATATATTCATAAATGTACTTCAAAAGGTAAACGATCCAGACCCCGGGGCAACAGATTCAGGCTATTAATTTAATTTTAAATTAATTCATCCCAAATTCAGCTTAATTGAAACATGAATATGTATTTCAGTTCAAAATATGACTGTGTTGTAATTACGAATAGTGAAACATGAATTTAGCTGATTGCCTAAATTATCTTAAAGAAGATTTAGTACCCAAATGATTTAGTTACGTTTATATTCAGAAAGATAGAAAAGATAAGCCAATTATTGGAATTGGGTACATACTTGTAACTTTCGCAGTTGAGACTCTGGGGCCGATCAATCCTATCGAGACCTTTTAATACGATTGAGAGTAGTCTCGTGTAACCAAAATGCTAGTCTGTATTTTGGACAACGAATTGACATGGAAATGCGTCCAGTATATCGGGTACAATCCCCATTAACAGTGACCTGGAATCAGTTTTATCAAAATATGTATATAGTGTTACGACCAAATGCCGACAAAGGAAAAAAAACACACTTGCGTCTATAGAAACACATTTTATTACCTTCCCGAATTTCGATTTCTTTTGTTTACTTTGTGTTTAAAATTCGTAATTAGAAAAACAGCCTATTGTGTATTGTGATCCTTTATGGTAGGCATTAACCAGATGTGATTCGTGGAAATTATCATTATTTGTACAGGATAAAAGGAATGCTCGAACGGAGGGGTGAATCAGTCAAGCGACGATTACGAGTGCGACGGACGAGTACTGGTTGTGTCCAGTTATATTTGTCCCTGTGTTATACGTGTTTGTATAGTTCTAATAAATTCTATAATAATTCCAATGGCATTTTAATTCGCGTCCAGTAACTCATAACAATAGTGTTTAAATTATTAAACACATATATAATTTAAATGGAAATAAAATTTATTACGGAACTGCTTTTTATGGTAATAGTTTCAATGTAAAACTGTGAAATGTATGATGTCACACTAAGGAGGGAGGAATCTCATGAATGAGACCAGCTCAAATATAATAAAATTTGTGTTACGTAATTAGTGGATTGCCCCAAAGGTGGCGACCGCATTTTCTTTGTTGCCGCCAACGTTGTTCATCTTGCATATCAATGATATGTTGTCTATTCGCAACATTGATTGCTATGCGGATGACAGCACTGGCGATGCGTAGTACTCTGGTCGTGCAAACGTCCCTCGATCATTTATGGAGGGAAGTCGGGTTAGACTTGTGTCTGAAGTTGAGCATTCTTTGGAGAGAGTCTCAGAATGGGGGAGACAGAACCTTGTCCATTTCAACCCCAAAAAGACACAGGTCTGCGTATTCTCTGCCAAAAAAACTCCATTCGAGCAAGCGCTTCAGTTCGAAGGAACTCCCCTTACCACCTCCAAGAGTATTGGGATCCTTGGTATTGACATCGCGAACGATGTACATTTCAGGGGCCATCTTGAAGGCAAGGCAAAACTCAAATCCAAGAAGCTGGGAGTGCTAAACCGGTGAGGCTACATATGGAGTACTGCTCACACCTTTGGGCTGGAGCACCTGCCTACCAACTTAATCCCCTGAACAGTGTTCAACGTCAAGCCGTTCGCGTTGTCGATGATCCCATACTCCCAGACGGTCTAGACACGCTTAGCCTTAGGAGAGACTTTGCTTCTCTCTGCGTATTCTACCGACTGTATAATGGGGAGTGTTCCGAAGAACTGTTTAGAATAGTGCCTTCGTCCTCTTTCTACCGTCGCACCGCTCGCCATCGGTTGGAAGTTCACCCCCACATTCTCATGTACGCAACGGTTCTGTAGAACGTTTCTCTTGCGTATCGTGGGGATTTGGAATGAGCTGCCGGCCGAGGTTTTCCCACAGCGCTACGATATGGAGTTTTTCAAAAAGGGTGTCATAAAATTTCTTCGAGGTCGGCAGCGCGTTGGTGACATCTCTGATGTTCCATAGGCGATGGTAACCGCTTTCCACCAGGTGGGCCGTCAACCTGTTAGCTGTACTCCAGCTATAAAAAAAAAAGATGTAATTCACTAGCAAACACGGTATCGTTATAACAACGCGAATAAAGTTTCGCTGGCACGTGCCTGTTAAGAAAATAGTTCTTTCAGCTCAAAACCCTTGAATCTAAATACCTGTTGCTATAAACATTTCAGTGTCTGAGTATTCTTCACTCATTTCACGGTTGATTTCTTTCTTTTATTTGTATTTGTTTCTACTTTCTTACCGATTGGGCGCGTAAAGACGGGCTTTATTGGGCGTTCGGGCGGATTCGAGTAAAGTTTTGTTTAAAAATGAATTGTACAATTTTGCAATGTATTTTTGTGTGATCGATTCTTCAGCTACATCTATGCTATCTTTGAGTTATGAAGTAAATGTCGTATATTTGCCCGACTGGATGGCTACCACCCTGGTCTAGAGTATACCGCCTTAACAATCTGGAATTGTGTTCCAACATTAGTGGCCAGGTTCCAATTCTCCTGTAAAGAGCGGTAGAACACTGATGTTGCAAATGCCCAAAGGCGATGGTAACCGTTTTTTTTCAAGTCAACCGCCTGTCTGCTTAACTCATGGAATAAAAAAATAGACCTTATAATATTTACTAATAAGTTTTAGGCAAATCAGCATATTATAATTTTATGTTGAATAACAAAAAAATATTTTATGTAAAAGAAAATATTTATTGAAATGTTAACTTCTTGTGGGTGAACCGCTTCGTCACGTAACGCTAAGTATGTGGGCATCCTTAAACTATTAGGTACATGAACAAATAAATTATAAGAATTATACAATAATATAATAGTATACCCTAAATAAATGTAAATAATATATAAAAAACTCATAACTAACTGTTTTTGAATTTAAACTGGAAACTGTAAACAACTTTAAGATGTCTTAAGTATTACTTGAACTTTCAAATAATAGGTATAAAACTAATTACAAATTTCATTGATTTCTGTACCCAGGTAAGTAAAATGATATGTTTCGTTTATACAGAAGATTGATGATTGAAGAACGAAAAGAAGAAGATTGAAGAAACTACAAGTCATCAGAATTAAATTAACAAAAAAAGAAAAGAAAATAAAACATATAAACCTTCTTTCGGCCTATTTATACTTTTCTTGTAACATATTTAAATCTGGCAGCGTGTTCCCTTTTTCCGCACGCATGTCAGTCATTCTTTTGTCATGTCTTCAATAAAATAAATTAAATTAAAATACGCTCCGCACATTCTAAATATCGTTACGACCTAGACGCCGAAAAAACAAATTAACACCTGCATACCTGTAAAACACATTTTATTACGTTTCGGCATTTGGACTTCCTTTGTTTACTTTGTGTTTAAAATTTGTGATTAGAAAACAGCCCATTGTTGTAATCCTTTATGGCAGTCATTAGCCAGGTGTCTTGGATTAAGATACGGGGACATTGCGATTGTGCAGTATAAAACGATGACTTGATGGAGGGAGGAGGCAGTCAAGCGAGAACCACGAGCAAGGCGAGACTTGTGTACATTCGGTAATCTATCTAGTGACGGACTTTGCGAGTGTTATTGCATTACGACCTTCTACGTTACTTTTGGACTTGTTGTGTTCGGTTATATTTGTACCTGTGTTATCTTATATATAAGAATCTCGTGTCACAATGTTAGTTACCATACTTCTCCGAAACGGCTTGACCGATTCTCATGAAATTTTGTGTGCATATTGGGTGGGTTTGAAAATCGGACAACATCTATTTTTCATCCCCCTAAATGTTAAGGGTAGTCCACCCCTAATTTTTTTTTATGATACAGCATTAAAAATACATACAACTCTAAATTTTCAACCCTCTACGATCAACGTCTATTTTTTACCGGGCAGGACGACATCTGCCGGGCAGCTAGTAACTTATAAATAGCCCGCTCCGCACCGCAAATGTAAGATATTATAAACATATATTATATAAAAGTACAATAAATACATACACGCTAGTTCGCTTATTACAAATCCAGCGCCGCCGCAACACGTTCCTCATAATGATGATGTTAAAATAATAAAAATCAGGTCTTAGATATATCTAGGGTCTCCTTTTTGTAACTGTCTTAAATATCTCTTATAATAAAATATGAAGGTAAAAATTGATTTCAGGTCTCTAATGGGTCTCTAATATTTACAATTCAATTAATAGCTCAAGCGAAGTAAAAGAAATGCAAAAAGCACGCGAAACTTTAAAAAGAGACAATAACTTTTAAATTGCGCCCCGCATCCGTTTCCTGGAAGTTACTGAATGCAAATGCATTTAAGTGGAACTGAACAAGACAGTGCAGCGTCACGGACCAAACTACTTCGGTAAGTTTCGAGTGTAATCTCTTGAGAATCTAATTTAACTGCAACACTTGTTTTACTTTTACAATTGTTTCTATTTTTAAGAAAACATTTAATCATGCATTAAGTTTGGACTTGTTGTTTACAGTTATATTTGTACCTGTGTTACACGTGTTTGTATGGTTCTAATAAATTCTATAGTAATTTCAACGGCATTTTAATTCGAGTCCTGCAACTCGTAACAATATACAAACATAGCTTGAATATATGCTAAAATTAAGCCGTCTACCTATAAGTCGTGAAACAACATTATAGTATACAAAGCACAAACACATCGCCTTTGAGATCTTAATTATTCACTAACCCAATCACGTACTGACAAACTGTGTTGGGTTATACTAACCGTTCCGCATCAACGCACGGCACGAAATCGTGCCGCACCGTGACGCATGGATGTCCCTGTAAACCTCAGTAATTGATTTTGTTATCATAACGCTACAAGGTAAATTTTCAGTACCCACCACAGTATAAAACTGCACAGTATATACATTTTAGAAAATTATTAGTATTGTTACAGGTTACGGGACTCGAATTAAAATGCTGTTAGAATTACTATAGAGTTTATTAGGACTCTACAAACACGTATAACACAGGTATAAATATAATAATACGTGCAAAGTCCGTCAATATCGAATGTACACACGTCTTGCCTCGCTTGCGATTATCGCTTGACTGCCTCGCCCCTCCGTTCGGGCATTGCTTTATATATCTCGACACAATACTCGACCGCGTAACAATAATTTTCAAGAATCACACCTGGCTAATGACTGCCATAAAAATTACAATACAAAATGGGCTGTTTTTCTAATCACAAATTTTAAGCACAAAGCAAACAAAATGCCGAAAAGGTAATAAAATGTCTACATTGCATACATACATACATACAATGCAGGTGTGAATTTGTTTTTTGTCGGCACCTAGGTCATAACAATAATATATAGTATTGTCGTGAATTCAGATCATAGCTTATCCACGATCTTCTTAGTGCACGACGTTACTACAATCTCGAGATTGTATGTATATGATAAACAGTATTGCAGTGGACGGTGCATACAGAGCGAGTATTGCTCTGATTACCGGCCCGCAGAGACATGTATTAAGGAACCACTCACATGCTTTGAGCGTTGGATAAATTAGTTTGTGTTCAGCAGTGTGTATTGTGCAAGTTCCATTGTTTGACTATTTTTGAGGTTGATTTTGAACGGGGTAGAGCTGTGTTAGAATCATTATCTTCATCACAGCTCGATGGGATGGTTTGATCGATGTGATACCATGCTCACATAACATCCGTATGAAATGCCTTGTTTTGTAATCGTAGCTTTGCGCCAATCGATTTCGTGCTGTGAGTAAATTTTATTATCATCTCCATCCTATTCTGGAGGACTGACAAAGTATTGGCAACGCCTATGGTATTAAAACACGCGCGGCGAGTGTGGTAACTACTATTACTTTTGGCTTGTCACCGATTTCAAGCAATCAATAAGTAGCACATTCAAATAATAGTATTTCCTTAATATTAAAGGTATCAGGTTTGCATAAGAGGTGTAATAAATTAAATCTTTATTAAGTTATTTTATACTTTTCAGTTTTTGCGACTTATACACGTACCTAATAAATATGCGGGTGCGATGCGATGGCCGCAAGAAAGCAAAGGGACGTGGGAGAAGAAGCAAGGGAAGACTGGCTTACCTCGCCACCTGTCCACTGCCACACTGCAATCGTCCCCCGGGGGCTCACACGCTCACTAGGATTTGCTAGGAGCATTAAATTAAATTTTAATATAATAATGGTTTATTTATATTTGTATTCCAACAATAATTTCCCTATATTGTTGTGACAGCACTGGCACTAAGTTGAACGTCTTTCTTGTATTGCACATTCTTTATTTAACAGTTTATTCTTTTCTTGATGGCGAGGATGAAGAAGAGGGTAAAAAAGAATTTATAAGTAGGTGTTCCTCAGCGAAACCGAAATAGATCTTATTCTTTTTAAATATTAATTATAAAATAAAGGTACAAAGTAGAGAAAACAAGTCCAATTTCAATGAGTCCGCCGTAAAATGTCTTTTTCTAAAAGCAAGACCTCCTTAATCTCTTAAGTAGTGAATCACGTTGAAAGCCTTACGCGTTTCACTCGAATTAAATAGTTCTATTTACAGTGCTGAGGTTGTTAGGTTTTTAGAACATTTATTTTATTTAACTTGTGTACAGTTTGTAAACTTGTTCTGCTCGTAGTTGTGGATAGTGGAAGTATTTGATGGAAGGCTGGTGCTTTCTTATAGTAGAGTGAAGGAAATACACATTGATGTTTACTCCCTGGGTTCGAGTTGGATTTATTTGGTACTTTTTCCACATAGGCATGTCAGCCCCATCATCTCCTAAATATACAATAACAAATATATTAAATGTTAAATAATGAGCTGGCTAACAAACTAGCCTTCTTTGAGGCTGGCTCTGCTAGAATTTCTAAAAAAAATACTTACATCAAAATCAATCCCAACAATCAACACCAGTTGTTCTCTGCCATTATTATTTTTGCTGCATTCCATTAACAGATGGTGGACAAAATTTTCTTTATTCGAAAGAGTATTGTTCGTACTCCTTGAGTGGTCTCATTGGTGGTTTATAGTTTTTTTATTATATATATTATTAGTTTTATTTTGATTTGTATACAGAACTTATTTTATCATATAATTTGTTTTGACCCTCCAAGACGCAACCACTACTTATTTGTGGTCGAACTCATGTTTTTTCCTTCTAAATACATAGAATTTGTATTAGAATAAAAGAGATTGTATAATTCTCTTGGTTTTGGACCGGTAATTATTTTGGCAGCTGTCCGATTATGGAGTGAAATAATATTAAATTTGGCCCCCTTTAAGGATTAAGTTTACTTTATTTCAATGTAGTTTAGTTAAATTATATATTATTATTATTATATATATAATTTTATTTTCTATAATTAATATTGCTAAACTTTAGTTTCGGCTTATTTTTAAAAGATGCCATATTAAGACGGCACAAATTTAGGCCACTGTTTTGGATAGAGAAAAAAACATTTACTTTGTGGATAACACCACTTTTCCGCTGAGTGACTTAGTTGTGAATAGTTGAAAATATTTTACCTTAGGGTAGTTACCATTTATCATTACGGTGATACTTCTGGTTGCCTCTTTTACCCTGTTTCATGTCTATTTATTCTACTATATTATTTGCAAGTCAAATATGAAACGGTAACTTGTGTATTATTTGAGCTTACTTTATCATTTATCGTAGGTAAACCCCAATAGTTTAGGGCCTTTTACAACTATCGATTCTGAAAATAACGCACACTTACTTACGACTTATTCTATTTACATACCGCGATTGTTAATTATTGTAAGTCATATTAACGACTAGGTGTCCAGAGGTATCGCAGCCAGGGTTTGTAAATTAAACACCCAAAAGATCGTAGACGATGTAGAAAAAGTCTCAAAATCTGATTATGTACGGGTAAAGTAGCTTCGAGACGTTTTTGCGTTTGTTGTAGTATTTTGTATATTTAGAGAACATCTAACTTGAAAATGAGAATTATAAAAATTATATTTAATATTATTATTTATTATTTAATATTATAAGTTCCATATTAGGTGCCTGCCCATATAAATATATAAAAAGTATTAATTTATTTATTTGCTGACAGTACAAACGCTTTTTTATAGTGACTTTGTTGTTAGTCCCAAGACCTCATGACTCTACTTTTTCGGGGAGAGCGTCGTCGCGGAGCGGAGGCACTCGAGCCCGGTAGGTGACTTGCTCAAGGGTGCTCCTTTGGAGGATTTACCTTGGCTGGACTATTACCCTGAAAGGGGGCTGAATCTAATGAAGCCGACAAGAGGGCAACATAATGTACTAATTGAGAGCGGGCGACGGGTAATGCAAAGCCCGAGGGGAAGGATCCCGGCGGCCTACGCTATCTTACTGACGTCCCGCAACCTGTTATGGCTGGGAGAGAAGAAACGGCGAAAGAAACTTCCAAGTAACACGCCTAGTCTATCTTATGGAGTGGCTTATGGCTATGTCCCCTGACGTCCCTCGCGGAAATGTGGAGGCATTGTGATTGGTTACAAATCAAAATACGTCTCGAATTTATCTGTATACGATTGCGAACAATACCGTGATGCAATTCGGCGGTGGCGCCATCTAGTCACATGAAATTAAAACTAGTGTTATATATCATTTTAGGTATTATTGTCTAACCTCGTCTAACCAATTCTAAATTGTGCATTTCCCTAAAATCGAAGTCGTGTAGTACAGTGTAAATCGTTGTGCTACTTTGTATTCCGCAATAGTTGTGTTGGCAGTGCACGTAACCACAGAAGTAACGCTAAGCCGGCAAATCTTATAGCCCCTTACGGCTTTAAAATATACGATACATATTACGGCACGCCACTTACTTCCTACGTTATCATTTTTGTTCAGAATGTTACATTTTATAGCGAAGGTATGGTGAGGCAACATTTAGATACTTACAATATTTATTATACAAGGTAAGAACTTAGGGAAGAATAAATTAATAAAGTCTTTAAAGTTACAAGTAATTAAGTGAATATAGAAGGATCTTAAATGTTGTGTAATCTTGCAACAACTCAGAAGGGTTTATGGTTAAAAAAGAACAGCAACTGGTCAAAACATACAATATGAATGAAATGTGTAAAAAAAGAAAAATAAAATACCCAAAAGAAAATTAAGGCCGGATAACCTTCTCGGTCCGGCGGAAGAGAATTAAAAAAAACTTAGCCGAACGAGGTCATGACATGACCTGCAACACATGGTAAATTTCGTAAACGAAATTTTCATCATTTACTGTGATCTGGGTGTCTGGGATCGGCCAGAGCGGTGCGTTGTACCCATAACACAAGCGCAGGTTGCTTGTCTTGGGGATATACAATCTGTAAGTTTTTCTGCTGATTATTATTTATCGATTGAGATTATGTATTTATCTTATTATTATTATAACAATAGACACCCACAAAGATATATAACACTAGCTTCTGCCGGCGACTTCGTACTCGTGGAAAGTTTTTTTAACTATCCCAAGGGAACTCTTAATTTTTTCGGGATGAAAAGTATCCTATATGTTGACATATAAGCTACCACTAAAAAAAATCATTTAAATCGGTCCAGTCGCTTCAAAGATTAGCCCGTACAAACAGATAAAACAAAAAATTTGAAAAAAAACTAAATTAGTTCTATTTCACTTCTTACATCCCCTGACTGTGTTTTTATAATTTTTTTCATTGTTCAGAAATTCAACTTCTACAGTTTTACATACATACATAACTTCACGCCAGGTCCCTTGCGGGGTAGGCACGAACAACAGAGCGCCATTCAGGCTTATTCTTACACACCTCACTTGCTTCTTTGAAATTCATAGCTCTTCTACAGTTTTATTATATGTATAGATGACAATGCAGTGCAACAAATAACATAGACATTATGCTCAATCTTGTGTAACGCAGTACGCAGTAATAAATCTTTCGTGCACTGGCATAACGATTTGACAATTACTGTGGTCATGGACAGCTTTATGCATCCGTAATAACATTTATGCTCACAATGTGTGTGTTTGTTTGTATAACATAATTATGCCTGTGGTTTAATTGTGTTAATTAATAGCTACTGTTATTTATTCAGTGAACAAAACGACTGTTATTGATTTAACAGTGAAATCTTTGTTGTAAATACAAATTCATAAGTTTTAATACAAATTAAGTATGCGAAATTTCTTTGAAGGTCATACATATAAGTCATATTATTGTTACGACCGAATCCCGACAAAAGAACAATTCACACCTGCAGTTACATTTTTTACATGTTTACATTTCCACATTTGGACTTCTTTTGCTTACTTTGTGTTTAAAATTTGTAATTATAAAAACAGACTATTGTGTATTGTAATGTTTATGATGGTCATTAGCCAGGTGTGATTCTTGAAATATTTGTTATGCGGTCGAGTATTGTATCGAGACATATTGTATTAGTGCAGTATAAAACAATGCACCAACTGAGAGGTGAGGCAGTCGAGCGATAAGCACATGTGGAGCAAGAATTGTGTACATTCGGTAATCTATTTAGTGACGGACTTTGCGCGTGTTATTGATTCGTGCATCACGTTTAGACTGGTTGTGTTCAGTTATATTTGTACCTCTGTTATACGTGTTTGTATAGTTCTAATAAACTCTATAGTAATTCCAACGGCATTTCAATTCGAGTCCTGCAACTCGTAACAATATTATAGATATGTAACTGCAGTCTCATATACATATAAGGCCCGGTATTTTAGTAGCTATGGTACACACTGTCTGTATTATACATAACAATCTAAGCAGACTTATATAAAGGAGCCGCAAGGAAGCACAAAGTATATTACTGACTCACCAGCATCGTCGTTGCAGTAATTAGGATGTAATGCTGATAGAGTGAGCTCGTTTCATTAGCTGATAATGGCGCCGACGAACTTTGGGACACTTGCTCGCCTCCCACTTAGAACTTGTTAAGTTATTTCACCAACTTAGGCCTTCGCATCCATATTTATGCAGTGATATAAGATCGTTGCAAAGTTACTCTTTTATTTATGTTATAGGCAGTGGATATACTTTATTTATGGTATGGTATGGGGTAAGAATTCGGCTATGGTAAGCCGGGTCGGTAGCGCTGACTACATCGCTGTTCAAAAAACGTCTCACCCGCGAAGTATTATCTTATTAAAATTTGTATTTTTAACTTTGAAGCCTTACCGCATGTTTTGAAACAAAAGCCGGTGCTCGATCGGGTTATCAGCTGCTATTTCATCCATTTGGTCGCTAGTCGCTTATTTATTAAAGGTAGAGAAGGTATGGAGAATCGAGTTGTATGAAGTCCACGCCACTTTTAGAGAGGGAAAGGAGGCAATTTAACAGGATACATTTTCAGCTTTTTGTCTCTTGTTATCGCTCCTTAAAAGTAAACAAACTAAAAACACATTAGCCCGGTCCCGTTTGAATGTGCCCAAAAGAAGTTATGTAACAAAAACGAAGGTTAATGGCATTTTTGTTCGTAATTCACTTTTAAATGAAATTAAATGTTGCAAAAGCTCCCTGTACCTATCTGGTGTCCCGCTGGTTTGTGACAGAGCATTGCGCGAATAACATCTGGTTCAAACGAGCAGTTTTTCTAACGCTGGATTACAGCGGACACTGACAATTCACCTAATAATGTGTATTATATTGCATATAGCTATATGTTTATTATGTTTAAACAGTTGCATTGTATATTTTGTATATGTACATAAATTATGTGTATATTTGTATAGAGGTTGGAATTTTTTAATGCCACTTGAAGGGTAAGTACTCTAAATAATAGAGATAGCAAATTTTAGTCCAAAGAAACGTTTCCTTATTTTTGAAAAGAAATCACTTCACCCGGGAATCGAACCGACTAAAATCTGTAAAAATTACACCCTATAATTTTATATATATATATATATATATATATATATATATATATATATATATATATATATATATATGTCGCAGAACGGCCTCGTTCTCACGACATCTTTAGTTATTTCAGGTTTAGTGGGCGTCATCAGGATGAAATGCGAGCATAAAACACAAGAACCACGGTTTATACACTTTTAATTTAGATTTGATCAACATTATGACATAGTTTAGACCGAGCAGCGGGTTCAGGGCACCCGCTCATACTTCTAACTTAAAACACTTTCTTTAAAATACTCTAACGTCCAACTCGACCTGCTGCCATCAACCGAATGTGCCACAAAAACTACTCAGTCTACCGAAGTAGATACTACTCAAAGTATAGAGGGCGTCTGACCCCGCTCTGCCATAAGCTCTGCTCTGATTGGTCGTTTATTAAATTACAATATTCATAACTTTTATTAGGTTAGAACGATCTTGCAAGTTTTAGAAACATTAACAAATCTAATTAAATTACATTAAGAATTTTAGAAGTGATTATAATGTAAACAAATGATATTGTGCGTTATACATCCTGTCAACAATACATCGTCATGTCGTCATAGTCATAGCTTCCCTCCGACACGGCCTTCCTGACGTATTACACGCCCTCGTGTAATAGGCCGCCCATTATGGATTATCTGCAAAAAGAAAGAGATATTATAGTTCGGCCACTCCTGACCAAGGACATCGTGTACATTTTCATTCTGGATTTTTTTTCTGAGATCTGAGTCCTAACAGACTCCAGACTACACACCAAATCAGTTCAGCAGTATCGAAACTGCCACCTCGTCGCCCATCGAGCTACGCATTTTGGGTCAAACATCAAAGCACAAATCAAAACATCAAACACAAAAATATCCAAATAGTATACAGTCTCTCATTCTATCGATACCACTTTTCAATCGATACGTCGCCTCTCATTCCACCGATTTCACTTTTCAATAGCCACCCCGCCTTTTATTCCACTTTGTAATGGCCACCTCGCACCCATTTCACTGGCCACCTCGCCTCTATTTCACTGGCCACCTCGCCTCTATTTCACTGGCCACCTCGCCTCTATTTCACTGGCCACCTCGCCTCTATTTCACTGGCCACCTCGCCTCTATTTCACTTTGTAATGGCTACCGCGCCCGCTACAAGCTTAAATAAACCCAAACAAGCACTCTGCTACCCCTGAGCACTAATGACTACTTCAACATCCAAGTAAAAATAAACTTTCAAAATTTCCAACGACTATTATTTCAATAATAATATCACAAATTCACAATCTTTGACTATCAGACTAAAATCTTTCACTCTATATGTACGATCGGCACAACTGATTTATGACCCACTTTGCTAATAATTCCTTTAAAACCGTCAAAATAGTAAGGTTTATTGTGTGTGTTGCACTTAGGACGTTATAAACATTAATAAAAATGCGTCACTAGCCTCAGAACTACGCAATTTTAAACTTTGTTATCATTGTACTAGATATGTTTTAGATAAAACAGTAATGATTTGAAATAATTTGAATCTCGAACTGAAATCTGCCTTATAATTCTAACTCTTTTCATTATAGAAAAATTATTATAATTTTAAAAATAAAATGTCATTCTGAAAGTATATGAGAAGTCAAGTAAAGTCAATAAGAAAAAAATTAGAACTCAATATCTAAAAATTAAATTGTATAATGGGTAGTCTCGCAGAACAAAGAGCTCGGATTGCAGTGCTCAGCGAGGAAGGCTATGGCATTCGAGAAATATCACGTGTGCCAAATATAAGTCGGAACACAGTGAGAACATGGACCAGACGGCACGCCGAAGAGGGCACCCTTGAAGATAGACGAAAACAATCATCGGCACGTTCGTCGAACAACAAACCAACAAAGCACAGATATGCAGCACCACTATGAAGAACATCCTTCTTCTCGTACCCAAGATTTCGCGGCACGTTACGACGTTTGTCTACAAACCATAAGAAATCATTCACACCGCACTGGACTGTATTACCGGCATTATGGTAAGAAAGTACACTTAACGAATGCACACAAAACTGCAAGATTAAATTTTGCACGTAATTATTTAGACTTTGACTGGACCAATACCATACCTTCAGATGAAAAATCATCTAGATCCTCTCAACATGGTCGCTTAACTTATTGGCGTTACAACAATACGCGATACACAGAGGATCACGTAGCACCCAATCAATTATCTGGCCGAATTTCAGCCAACATGTGGGCCCGGATGGGCACTGGGGGTATAGGTGAACCCGTCCAAATTTCTCCTCGTCAAAACGCATCAAACCATGTCGATTTGTTGGAAGAATCAATGCCACCGACAGTGCGAACAGTGTACCCACTTGAAGAAGTCCCTGTATTCTCCCACGTTCACGACAACTGTCGAGTACATATCGCCAGAATTGTCTCGAACTGGTCCACCCAGCATGAAGATGAAATTAATCCAATTCCATGGCCATCCAGGTCACCAGACCTCAACCCAATAGAAAATTTATGGGGTTTGATGGTTCAAATGTGGGATCACAGAAACGAGAGGACAAAGGAAGCAATTGAGCAGCACCGTAATGAAATTTGGAATCACATGAGGGGAACCGACATCTGCAATCGTCCAATCGGGTCGATGCGCAATCGACTATTACACGTCATTGAAAACAATGGTGCTTATACCCGGTTTTAGGCTTAAATAAAGTAAAATGAGTGTCATTTCTAACTTTGAAATACTACAACCAATTAATAAAATTAACAAAATTCTTCCACATTAATGTTGTTAATGTTTTATTTTCCCGTGTATTTCTGCTACCTAACGTATAACGATAACCCTAATATCCAATGTTGTATATACAAAAGGTCTGGCCTGCGTCACCCTTGGCCTGTCGATTCATGACCGGTTCCGACATCTCACCATTCACTCCACTTCACCTCCCCTGCCTCACCGCAGGCTGAACTTTGACATTGCTTGTATAGAGATTACTTCAAATTTTAATCGCTAGTAAGGCAAATAAACGGTCGGTAAGATATAGGAAACGGCACTTAATCCAACATACTTAATGACAGCGATAGTAATAGCACGTAATAGCATTTGTCAGATGTTACACGAGTATAGACGAGTCTCTCCGATCTGTTTAATACAACGTAGTCAGCAACTGTCAATGTCTAATAACATGATAACAAGTTCGTTACCAAGGAAATGCATGTTCAGGCGAATATCAACCCAATTGTATTTCACGACTGTAAGAAAATGACCTTATGGTGGGTCATGTTTCGATTTGTGTGATTGTACCTCTAAATTTAAAAACTACCTATTATAATAGTCAACTGCCATTACCACGTTTAATAATTATTGAAATTCCATTATTTTAACTTCAAACAAAAACCGTGTGAACGCATCAGTCATCCGATTCGCTAACAACAGTTCTCAATCAGTCAAACAAACCAATACATCTAAATGAGTGATGTACTCTCAACCAACCCCCGCTGAGCGTGGCTCGGATGACACTTTTTGACCAAAGTAGGCAATCAGAGCAACGAAGGTTGTCACTCTACGGGCTCCAGGGTCGACAACTTATGAAAACTCATTATAATAGAGGAACAAACAAACTCAAAATAATTTTCCAATTTACAATGCGTTCAATAACTAGGGTATTCACCCTAATTCGAATTTGAGACAATCACAAAAATAATCTTAAAAAAAAAAAAAAACAACTTACCAAAGTGTCTACTAACGTAAATACCCCCTGAGTACCTTATAGTGGCTTTCAAACTTCTTCATAGCCACACTTTCTTCACGGTAAAATTATTATCATCCGAATCTAAAATGTCTTTCATATAATGCCTGTAAACTTACTTTTACAAGAAAGATAACATAGCGTAGCAATAATGTGTCATAACCACTTTCCACTATACGTTATCTAAGTAAAAAAAAACTCAAAAACTAGATCCGATTTTCACATAAAAATTATTGGAAGGTAAACTTGAAAAGACAATGAATTTCATGCACATCGTTTATAACATACAATAGTTTTCTTATTTTAATCAGAAAACCAAGGAAAACGTCGCATAGGAATAATATGTCAAAGGCAACTGTCTACCATACATAATCCAAGTAAAATAATTTAAAAAACTAGACCCGATTTTCACATTATAAAAACTCTTGGAAGGTAGACTTGAAAAGACAATGAATACACGCACATCGTTTATCGTTTTTTGGGGGGTCATGTCAGAAGCGTGCACGTCGCGATCCCCGCTGGCCCAGAGGGCCACAATTCTGACCGAGATTCACCCGAGTGCAGTGCATGATAGGGCGTCCCCCGCAGGCGACGCTCACCGATGCGCCCCCGTCGGTGTGAACTCTCGCGCATGCGGCGAAGGGGGCCGCCACCCTTCACGCAGCGCCAAACCTGGCGGGTCGAGAGGAGCAGAGTGCCGTATAGGCACGTGGAATGTGAGAGGTGGAATGAAAGATAAGATGGACGAAATGATTGATATAATGAATGAGAGAAGCCTGGATGCCTTATGTCTGACAGAGACAAAGCGGAAGGGGTGTGACGTCGATGACCTCCCCGGTGGCATGCTTGCTCTGTGGTCCGGCGTGGACCTGGACGAGCGTGCAAGTGGGGGGGTAGGCGTCGTACTTTCATCCCGCTTTGTGTCTGGAGTGAAAGACTATTGTCTGGTGAACCCGAGACTTCTTTGGGTCCGTCTAAAGCTGGGGATCACGCGAGTTTTTCTGGTCGCAGCTTATGCTCCCGTAAGCTCAGCGGATCCCCAAGAACTCGAGAAGTTTTGGGAGTCTGTGAGAGAAATTCTGGATCTGGCTGAAGGGAACGAAAGACTAATTATGTGTGGTGATCTTAATGGCTGGGTGGGGACCAAACGAGACGGCTTTGAGGCTGTCCTTGGACCCTATGGCGACAAGAGAGCGAACGAGGCTGGTAAGCCAATCATAGACGTATGCATGGAAAGAAACTTGCTTGTGTCGAACACCTTATTCCATCATAAGGATATTCACACGTATACATGGAGAATGAATGAACAGAAAAGTATGATTGATCTGATTTTAATAGATAGTCGCCTCCGAAACACAATAACGGATACAAGAGCCTACAGAGGCCCCACTCTTGGAACGGACCACTACCTGGTGATAAGCCGGTTTGTGGGCCTTTTCAAGAAGTGGAGGCACAGGCGAGAGCGTACCAATTTCGGGGAGCTTGAAAGAATAAAATGTGAAAAATTGGAAGATGTTAGTGTAAGGAGTATGTATGCGCGCCTAGTCGAAGAAAGGCTTGCAAAGGCGGACTTCTCCGACTTAGATGTGGATAATGACTGGGATAGTATGAAGGAAAGTATAGTGGAAAGCGCAAAAGAAGCATGTGGATGCGCAAAGAGGCATATAACAACGAAAGGTGACGAATGGTGGGACGCAGATGTTAAATCTAGCGTAGAGAGAAAGAGAAAAGCCTGGCTGGATTATATTGCATCTTTGCATCAGAATGACAGTATGAAAGAGATGAAGAAAGAAATTTATCGCCTCTGCAAGAATGAAACCAAAGCTTTAGTGAAAGAGAAGCGTGAAAGAATAAAATTGAAAGAAGAAGAGAAGCTGACGGAGAACTTCGAGGCGAATACCAAACTCTTTTGGAGAGAGGTTAAGAAGTCTCGGGGTTGTTCGTCAGCTTCCAGAATGGAAAGAATAAAATCTAAAGCAGGGGACATTCTTGCTAACCCACAAGAGGTTTTAGCGCGATGGAGTGAATATTTTAGAGAAATGTATGATAATATCTCGGATGCTGGCACAACGACTGAGTCTGTGACCGACTTCGAGGAGTCAGCATCCGAGATCACTTTGGAAGAGATCGAATGGTCGATAAGAAGTCTGAAAAATGGAAAGGCAGCAGGAATCGATAGTGTGTCTGCTGAGATGATCAAATATGGTGGAACCTGCGTCCGGGACGCTTTCCTGTCCTTATGCAACTTGTGCTGGAGGACGGGAAAGGTTCCCAAGGACTGGAGGCGCGCTGTCATCGTGCCCTTGTATAAAGGCAAGGGGTCACGTATGGAGTGCGCCAGCTACAGGGCCATCAGTTTGATCAGCACAGCATCTAAAGTATATGCGAAGATTATTGAAAGGAGAATGAGAGTGGTATCCGATGGATTACTGTGGGATGCACAAGGGGGCTTCAGAAATGGAAGGGGATGTATGGATCAAGTTTTCTCGCTCCGCAATATCGTGGAGAAGCAGCTGGCATTGGGCCGGAAGGTTTTCTGCGGTTTTGTGGATCTAGAGAAAGCATTTGACAGGGTTGTGCGGAAGGACCTCTGGGACATATTGCCCGGATATGGGATCAATGGCCAATTGCTGCGTGCTGTGCAGTCCACTTACGAGGACTGTATGGCATGCGTGCGGGTGGACGGCAGCCTGTCGCCCTGGTTTGACGTCAATATTGGCGTCCGGCAGGGCTGCGTGCTGTCGGCTTTGCTGTTCATCCTATATCTGGACAACTGTCTCCAGAGATTAAGATTGATGGATGTTGGGGTGCGGATGGGTGATCTAGTTGTTAGCACTTTGCTTTATGCGGATGATGCCGTGCTTTTAGCCGAATCGCCATCAGAACTGCAAACACTAGTCACAATGATGAAAGATGACTGTCAGGCGAGAGGCTTACACTTGAATGCGAAGAAAACAAAGGTTATGGTGTTTGAAAGAGAAGAAACCAGAACGAATGCAAGGATAATGGTCGATGATGTTATGCTGGAACAAGTGAATGAGTTTGTATATCTTGGATGTGCTTTTAGCAGGGATGGAAGGTACACCGCTGACATAGAAAGAAGAGTAAATTTGGGGAATAGTGTGAATGGAGCGTTAGGTAAACTTTTAGGCGCTAAGAACCTCAGCCAGAAAGCCCAGCTTGTTATACACAACGCGGTGCTGGTACCTACGCTCACGTATGGAAGCGAGAGTTGGGTATGGAACAGAGAGCATGAAAGTAGAGTAAACGCAGTCGAGATGCGAGCACTGCGCAAAATCTGCGGAGTGACGCTCGCGGACCGCGTTCGTAATACCGAAGTAAGAAAGAGAGTTGGTCTGAAAGAGAGTGTCGGGGTGAAGGTAAGGAAAGGAATGCTTCGGTGGTTCGGGCATGTGGAAAGAATGTTTGATGAAAGAATGATTAAACAGATATACAATGCAAAAGTGGATGGATGCAGAAGTCGCGGAAGGCCACGACACACCTTCCATGATCAAATTGATCGTGTATTAGCAGAAGGTGATGTCAGGAGCCTTAAGAACAGACGAGCGTGCATGACAAGAGCTATGAATGTCAAAGAAGCAAGTGAGGTGTGTAAAAATAAGCCTGTATGGCGCTCTGTTGTTCGTGCCTACCCCGCAAGGGACCTGGCGTGAAGTTATGTATGTATGTATGTACGTTTATAACGAACACAAGTTTTCTTACCTTAATCAGAAAACCAAGGAAAACGTCGCATAGGAATAATATGTTAAAGGCAACTTCTACCATACATAATCCAAGTAAAATAATTTAAAAACCTAGACCCGATTTTCACATTATAAAAACTCTTGGAAGGTAGACTTGAAAAGAATGAATACACGCATATCGTTTACAACAAACACAAATTTTCTTGCAAGTAACCAACTCCCAAAAATAATGACGAAAAAGTAAACTACCTACGTAAATTGTTCGTTTTCCGTTCGTTGATTTTTTGGCAACCATATCGTAATTTTTCGTACACGAAAAATATCACTCAAATATGAGGGTAGTAAAATTGTCTACCACAAACGATGAACTATAATTATTTACATTAAAATTCTTAATTTTCAGAATTCACACTAAAATAATAATTAAAAATTACCATACCTCCTGTGCCAGGTAGAATAGGCACGTAATTTTTATCTTACCCTGCACGATCCATAAAATTGCACTTCCACTCGCTGTACTAACGTGAATTTGAACCATGCCGGCACATAGTAAGCCCAACGGTGACCAAACCATGCATAGGCCGACACACCGCCGCTCCACATGCACATTCAGGACGTCACCACTACGTCGCCGCTATTTCCGCCGACGGCCCGGATATGTCAATCGTCCTCAAATGCTTTTGCTTCCACTGCCAGCGCTTCCGGGAGCATCCTTCAATCCATCAGCACGCCTTCTCATACTGGCAAGGCTTCGCAGTCATTGCTTTCATTGTGGGCACAGGCTGAGATCCCACTTCTGATGTCGCAGAACGGCCTCGTTCTCACGACATCTTTAGTTATTTCAGGTTTAGTGGGCGTCATCAGGATGAAATGCGAGCATAAAACACAATAACCACGGTTTATACACTTTTAATTTAGATTTGATCAACATTATGACATAGTTTAGACCGAGCAGCGGGTTCAGGGCACCCGCTCATACTTCTAACTTAAAACACTTTCTTTAAAATACTCTAACGTCCAACTCGACCTGCTGCCATCAACCGAATGTGCCACAAAAACTACTCAGTCTACCGAAGTAGATACTACTCAAAGTATAGAGGGCGTCTGACCCCGCTCTGCCATAAGCTCTGCTCTGATTGGTCGTTTATTAAATTACAATATTCATAACTTTTATTAGGTTAGAACGATCTTGCAAGTTTTAGAAACATTAACAAATCTAATTAAATTACATTAAGAATTTTAGAAGTGATTATAATGTAAACAAATGATATTGTGCGTTATACATCCTGTCAACAATACATCGTCATGTCGTCATAGTCATAGCTTCCCTCCGACATATATATATATATATATATATATATATATATATATATGTATATGTATATATATATGTCGGAGGGAAGCTTTAATTGGACGTATCGTCGACTGGATGTATAACGCACAATATCATTTGTTTACATTTTAATTACTTCTAAAATTCTTAATATAATTTAATTTGATTTGTTGAATGTTTCTATAACTTAAAGATCGTTCTAACCTAATAAAAGTTATGAATATTGTAATTTAATAAACGACCAATCAGAGCAGAGCATATGGCGGAGCGGGGTCAGCGCCCTCTATACTTTGAGTAATATCTACTTGGGTAGACTGAGGAGTTTTTGTGACACATTTGGTTGGTGGCTACAGGTCGAGTTGGACCTTTGAGAGTTTTTAAAGAAAGTATTGAAGTTGAAAGTATGAGCGGGTGCCCTGAACCCGCTGCTCGGTCTAAACTATGTCACAATGTTGATCAAATCTAAATTAAAAGTGTATAAACCGTGGCTATTGTGTTTTATGCTCGCATTTTATCCTGATGACGCCCACTAAACCTGCAATAATTAAAGAAGATGTCGTGAGAACGAGGCCGTTCTGCGACATATATATATATATATATATATATGTGTGTGTGTGTGTGTGTGTGTGTGTGTGTGTGTGTGTATAATGTAATGTAAATGTATGTAGTAATAAATACACATAGAAAATGCAATATTTATTTATGTAATATTTTATATATATCTCGGAGAGAAGATATAAATCTGATAATTGTTGATTGGATTTATAACGCACAGTATCATTTGTTTACATTGTGATCGCTTCTAAAATTCTTAATGTAATTTAATTAGATTTGTAAATGTTTCTATAACTTAAAGATCGTTCTAACCTAAAAGTTATGAATATTGTAATTTAATAAACGACCAATGAGAGCAGAGCATGTCTGAGCGGAGTCAGCGCCCTCTATACTTTGAGTAGTATCTACTTCGGTAGACTGAGGAGTTTTTGTGGCACATTCGGTTGATGGCAGCAGGTCGAGTTGGACGTTAGAGTATTTTAAAGAAAGTGTTTTAAGTTAGAAGTATGAGCGGGTGCCCTGAACCCGCTGCTCGGTCTAAACTATGTCATAATGTTGATCAAATCTAAATTAAAAGTGTATAAACCGTGGTTATTGTGTTTTATGCTCGCATTTCATCCTGATGACGCCCACTAAACCTGAAATAACTAAAGATGTCGTGAGAACGAGGCCGTTCTGCGACATCAGAAGTGGGATCTCAGCCTGTGCCCACAATGAAAGCAATGACTGCGAAGCCTTGCCAGTATGAGAAGGCGTGCTGATGGATTGAAGGATGCTCCCGGAAGCGCTGGCAGTGGAAGCAAAAGCATTTGAGGACGATTGACATATCCGGGCCGTCGGCGGAAATAGCGGCGACGTAGTGGTGACGTCCTGAATGTGCCTGTGGAGCGGCGGTGTGTCGGCCTATGCATGGTTTGGTCACCGTTGGGCTTACTATGTGCCGGCATGGTTCAAATTCACGTTAGTACAGAGAGTGGAAGTGCAATTTTATTGATCGTGCAGGGTAAGATAAAAATTACGTGCCTATTCTACCTGGCACAGGAGGTATGGTAATTTTTAAATTATTATTTTAGTGTGAATTCTGAAAATTAAGAATTTTAATGTAAAAAAATTTTAGTTCATCGTTTGTGGTAGACAATTTTACTACCCTCATATTTGAGTGATATTTTTCGTGTACGAAAAATTACGATATGGTTGCCAAAAAATGGAAAACTAACAAATTACGTAGGTAGTTTACTTTTTCATCATTATTTTTGGGAGTTGGTTACTTACAAGAAATTTGTGTTCGTTATAAACGATATGCGTGTATTCATTGTCTTTTCAAGTCTACCTTCCAAGAGTTTTTATAATGTGAAAATCGGATCTAGTTTTTTTTAAATTATTTTACTTGGGTTATGTATGGTAGAAAGTTGCCTTTAACGTATTATTCCTATGCGACGTTTTCCTTGGTTTTATGATTAAGATAAGAAAACTACTGTATGTTATAAACGATGTGCATGAAATTCATTGTCTTTTCAAGTTTACCTTCCAATAATTTTTATGTGAAAATCGGGTCTAATTTTTGAGTTTTTTTTACTTAGATAACGTATAGTGGAAAGTGGTTATGATACATTATTGCTACGCTATGTTTTCCGTTGGTTTTATGATTAAGTTTACAGGCGTTATATGAAAGACATTTTAGATTCAGATGATAATAATTTTACCGTGAAGAAAGTGTGGCTATGAAGAAGTTTGAAAGCCACTATAAGGTACACAGGGGGTATTTACGTTAGTAGACACTTTGGTGAGTTGATTTTTTATTTAAGATTATTTTTGTGATAGTTTCGAATTCGAATTAGTGAATACCGTAGTTATTGAACGCATGGTAAATCGAAAAATTATTTTGAGTTTGTTTGTTCCTCTATTATTATGAGTTTTCATAAGTTGTCGACCCTGGAGCCCGTAGAGTGATAACCTTGGTTACTCTGATTGTATATTCTGGTCAAAAAGTGTCATCCGAACCACGCTCAGCGGGGGTTGGTTGAGAGTACATCACTTATTTAGATGTATTGGTTTGATTGACTGATTGAGAAGTGTTGTTAGCGGATTGGATGACTGATGCGTTCACACGGTTTTTGTTTGAAGTTAAAATAATGGAATTTCAATAATTATTAAACGTGGTAAATGCAGTTGACTACTATAATGGGTAGTTTTTAAATTTAGAGGTTCATATAGAGTGAGCGATTTTAGTCTGATAGTTAAAATGCTAAATGTTTTTTTATATTTTGAAAGTTTATTTTGACTTGAATGTTGAAGTATGAAGGTCAGGAGTAGCAGAGTGCTTGTTTGGGTTTATTTAAGCTTTGTAGCGGGCGCGGTGGCCATTACAAAGTGAAACAGAGGCGAGGTGGCCAGTGAAACAGAGGCGAGGTGGCCAGTGAAACAGAGGCGAGGTGGCCAGTGAAATAGAAGCGAGGTGGCCAGTGAAATAGAGGCAAGGTGGCCAGTGAAATAGAGGCGAGGTGGTCATTACAAAGTGGAATAAAAGGCGGGGTGGCTATTGAAAAGTGAAATCGGTGGAATGAGAGGCGACGTATCGATTGAAAAGTGGTATCGATAGAATGAGAGACTGTATACTATTTGGATATTTTTGTGTTTGATTTGTGTTTTGATGTTTGACCCAAAATGCGTAGCTCGATGGGCGACGAGGTGGCAGTTTCGATACTGCTGACTTGATTTGGTGTGTAGTACACGATGTCTTTGGTCAGGAGTGGCCGAACTATAATATCTCTTTCTTTTTGCAGATAATCCATAATGTGCGGCCCATCACACGAGGGCGTGTGATACGTCAGGACGGCCGTGTCGGAGAGAAGATATAAATCTGATAATTGTTGATTGGATTTATAACGCACAGTATCATTTGTTTACATTGTGATCGCTTCTAAAATTCTTAATGTAATTTAATTAGATTTGTAAATGTTTCTATAACTTAAAGATCGTTCTAACCTAATAAAAGTTATGAATATTGTAATTTAATAAACGACCAATCAGAGCAGAGCATATGGCGGAGCGGGGTCAGCGCCCTCTATACTTTGAGTAATATCTACTTGGGTAGACTGAGGAGTTTTTGTGGCACATTTGGTTGGTGGCTACAGGTCGAGATGGACCTTTGAGAGTTTTAAAGAAAGTATTGAAGCTGGAAGTATGAGCGGGTGCCCTGAACCCGCTGCTCGGTCTAAACTATGTCATAATGTTGATCAAATCTAAATTAAAAGTGTATAAACCGTGGCTATTGTGTTTTATGCTCGCATTTTATCCTGATGACGCCCACTAAACCTGCAATAACTAAAGATGATGTCGTGAGAACGAGGCCGTTCTGCGACATATATATATATATATATATATGTGTGTGTGTGTGTGTGTGTGTGTGTGTGTGTGTGTGTATAATGTAATGTAAATGTATGTAGTAATAAATATACATAGAAAATGCAATATTTATTTATGTAATATTTCATGAATATTTAATTATTGTATTGAATTTTAATTTCTTAGAGGTCGGCGACGCCCCTGGTATTACAAACGTCCATAGGCGACGGTAACCACCTTCTGTCAAGTGGGTCGTCCGCCTGTTCGCCTGCTTCAAGCAATAACAAAAAAGTATAATAAATAATGAACGATAAACTTGTACTCTTTTTCTCACCTAAACACAAATGTACTATACTTTTACAGCTTAAAAACAAAAATACTATATTCTCTTCAATAAAAAGTTTCTGGTAGTTTTTTAACCGCACGTTTCAGACACTACGTGTGAAGCAGCCGTTAGGCGGGGCGCGTTTTTGTGTGGGCGTGCCTTGTTTAATTTTATCGCGTCGGGCTCCAATCAGCTCGTTATTGTTTTTGGCGATAACGTCAAAATGAAATTACGGGGGTCCCCTTTTAGGCTACACCACCTACAGGTTTAATTCACTAAAATTGTTAAAATTGATTTTATGGTACGAGGAAATGGGAAAAACATGTTTCGTGATTTATTAAAATGTTTCACTTCGATTGAAAAGCTTTTTGATTAAATTCAGTTTATTTGTGTGAACTTTTTTACGAAGCTGAAATTAACATCTACTGAATATTTTATGGCGTCTGTTATAATGTTTTTGAAAAGTAACTTGTATGTTTGTATATTGTACTAACTTCTGCCTGCGACTTCGTCCGCGTGGAATAGTTAAAAAGGTAAGATAAAAACCGATTTTGAAACATTCTTCTTTGGTGTTCCGCTCCTATTGATCTTAGCGTGATGATATATTATATCCTTTCTCGACTCTTTAAGCATTCAACAATTTTACAGTATATGAAACTTAGCGAATTGGCACAACCGATAGCGGATTGAAGTCATTGATAAACTATTTTAATCAAAAGGTTTATGAATGACAAGAACTTAGTACATTATAGTTTGGAAATTTTAGATTTATGTAATAAAATAAAAGGAACACAGTAAAACTCGTAAATATACTAGTACTATGAAATATATATTACAGTGTATTTTTTTATTTAATTTTAGGAAGGCTTACAGACTAATACATATCAGTACAGTAAAAGAAAATACATTACCTAAGCAAAATTATACTATTTTTGCTTAGGTAATGTACATTTAAATATAAACTGTAGATCATTTATCGCTGGTAATGTTCAATAATACATAATATCTATCTATATCTATAATGTTGTTACTACCTAGGTGCCGACAAAGACAAATCACACCTGCAGCCCTGTAGAAACACATTTTATTACTTTTTCGGCATTTGGACTTCTTTTGTTCACTTTGTGTTTAAAATTTGTGATAAGAAAAACAGCCCATTGTGTATTGTAATCTTTTATGGTAGTCATTAGCCAGGTGTGATTCTAGGAAACTCGGTCCACGCGGGCGAGCAGACATATTGCATTTGTACGGTATAAAGCAACGCCCCATTTGACAGATGAGGCAGTCAAGCGATAACCACAAGCGAAGCAAGACGTGTGTACATTCTGTAATCTGTTTAGTGAGGGATTTGGCGTGTGTTATTGAATTGCGTTACGTTTGGACTGGTTGTGTTCAGTTATATTTTTGCCTGTGTTATACGTGTGTGTATAGTTCTAATAAACTCTATTAATTCCAACGGCATTTTAATTAGAGTTCTGCAACTCTAACCTCAAATATTATAAAAGTGTAGTCTTTTGTTTTTTATATATTTTTATTGCCTGTTCGGGTTTCATGCAAAAACTACTGAGCCGATTTTGACGCAGTTTGCATTGACAGCAGCATATTCTCAGACTTAAAATATGCTGTATTTTGGATGCAGTTAATCTTTTGAAAATATTCTTAAAAGCGATTTAAAGTGACTCAGATTCTCTGTGTAAAATAACAGTCATCATTTCTACTCTTCCAACGTGAACGAAAACGCGGGCGAATCCTAGTATAATAAGAATAAATATTGTAGTTTGACTAACGTTAAACAACTCGACTAAATATCAAGCAAACAACGCAATAGATAGCTGAAAAAGGTTCGACACTGTAAATACAACGTGGACTGTACAAACATTACAAATCATCCATTTTTTGCTTCGGAAAAATCTCTTTGATAAATATTTGGAATACACGAATTTGCTTTACGATAGAATGTATTATTCTGAAATGTAAGCTTATTGTAACTATTGATCCAAGGGGTGAGGAAAGTTACTACTCAGTCAAAAAAGGAACGGGAAAAGTCAATAAATACACAAGATGTTAGTTATTTTTTCAAAAATATTTTATCACTTTCAAAGTATCCTACTTCAGAAACAGTTTTGTTGTTTTGTTAATGTTACCGTTTCCAAAATATTTTACTTCACATCAGCACTCGATAGTGAATCTCTCTCTCTGTCTCTCTCGACTCTCTGTCATCTATAGTATTGTTACAACCTAGGCGCCGACGAAGACAAATTCCACGTACAAATCTGTAGAAGCACATTTTATTACCTGTTGGCATTTGAAATAATTATAATCCTTTTATGATCGTCTTCTTTGTTCACTTATTTATTGGCATACGTTTCCAATTATTGTGGAGAATAGTACTCGCTCATTAGCATCATTAGCCAGGTGTTACGAATTCTTTTACATTTCTGAAGTATAAAACGAAGGCCAGATGAAGAGAGGGGTCAGTTGAGCTACAACTACGATACAGCGTGACGTGTGCACATTCGGGAATCTAATAGTGGCGGACTTTGCGAGTTTTATTGAATTACAACCTTCTGCATTACGTTTGGATTTGTTGTGTTCGGTTATATTTGTACCTGTGTTATACTTGTTTGTTTAGTTCTAATAAACTCTATAATAATTGTAACGGCAATTTAATTCGAGTCCTGCTAACTCGTAACAGTATAGTTTAACCCCTACTTTCCGCTGCTACAACCCTGTTCATATTTCTTGTATATAAATTATAAGATAAGCGTAAAAGTATACGCATTACTGAAGATACATAATGCCTTACTTTACACATCTAAGCTCAAGTTATCATGGAATCTCCGGAAATGGAAATACATGTAAGTAATCACACAACAGGAAATCATTTATCTTTTCGATTGCTAACTTCAATATCCGGTTTATTACGGCCAAAATGTTTCGGTCCATTACAAGACCACATATTTGTATTAGATTGCTAAAAACATGTTAAAACCTCCAATAGGGGAGCGGACGTCAAATCAATTGAATTACTTTTTAATATAGGTAGAAATATAAAACGTTGCAGCCTAATATTTTTTGTTGGAATGAATGAATATTCTATGTTACATATACAGATCAAATCAAATCATATGTATTAGGGTGGCGCAAAAAACGGACAATTTATTTTTGAATCTCGAGTGAAAAAATGTTAGTTTTTGATGTTTTAAGGCAAAGTTCCAAAGGACAGCCTAAAAAAACTGTAAGAGGTTGATCTAAATTTTTTAAGAATTCAAAACTCACCCATAACTGATTTTTTTCTACAAAATAAGTTTCTGAAAGTTTCAGTTTAAAATTTGAATTGTAAAAGGTCGCTCATATTTTTTAAATGTAGTTTTATTTGCATTCCTTTAGACTAGTGCATTTTTTCTCGAACGAGTACCTAAATAAATAAAAAAATGACAAAAGTTGCCGTTTCCCCTGAGTTGGTTAAACGGCACAAGGATCTAACTTCACCCGTAACCATGATATAGAGATTTTTCAATACTATGTACTCTTCTCAGACGTAAATAACGCTTCTAGGATTAATCCTCTTTTCATTACTATAGCTACATCCATATATCATGTAGCAAATAACACAAACAATACACGTTCCCTCTAACCTCACCGCACTCACTGAACGCCTCAATGTAATCACAATCTCACAAAATGCAATTTTCGATTCGAACTGTCGTGCATCTCGATAGTTACGGTACCACAGAACTGCGGAAATTCGGACAAAGTGTATTTCACGTGGAAACTGTTTGTAAAAACGAAACGAATGTAATTGCTCTTCTTTGTTCTAGATTCGGAATAATCGGCTGGTGTTGTATGGTAATTATAAAAAATAAAACTTCGTTTAAAAAAACCGACTTCAAAAACTAAAATGTATAAAATAACTTATTTCTAAAGCTATTATTATTAATATATATTATCTAAAACATCTTAAAGTCGGTGCTTAGTAATTTTCAAACTATAGTAATTTTTATGTTTTACTTTGCACCGACTTCAAGATGTTTTAGATAATATATATTAATAATAATAGCTTTAGAAATAAGTTATTTTATACATTTTAGTTTTTGAAGTCGGTTTTTTTAAACGAAGTTTTATTTTTTATTTTTTACTTTTTAGTGTCTAGCTATGTATGGGAGGACCTACGAATGGTGCCGCGCTTCTTAAAAAATATAGGTTCCAAGAACCGGGAACAAAAAAATGTACGTAAAATGAAAACTACTGAGCCAAACTATGTCAAATTTTTAGGGGACCACATGGCAGCTATTCCGCGTCGAACTCAGAGTAATCGGTGTACATATGGAACGGAGTGAAAATTATTTTCATGAACAATGTTCATAAAATGAAAACTACTGGGCCAAACAATGTAAAATTTTTAGGGAACCAATTAGAAGCTATTCCGCGTTGAACAAAAAAAGAATCACGTAA
This sequence comes from Dendrolimus pini, assembly GCA_949752895.1. Taxonomy (NCBI): domain Eukaryota; kingdom Metazoa; phylum Arthropoda; class Insecta; order Lepidoptera; family Lasiocampidae; genus Dendrolimus; species Dendrolimus pini. The sequence continues at coordinate 24,056,407 of OX457130.1, forward strand.
ATCGGATCATAAATCACGGAGTAATCGGTGTACATATGGAACGAAGTGAAAATTATTTCCATGAAAAATGTTCATAAAATGAAAACTACTGGACCAAACTATGTAAAATGTTTAGGGGACCAATTGGAAGCTATTCCGCGTCGAACAAAAAAAGAATCACGTAAATCGGATCATAAATCACGGAGTAATCGGCGAACATACATAAAAAAAAAAAGATCCCGACGAATTGAGAACCTCCTCCTTTTTTCGAAGTCGGTTAAAAATACGTGAAATTGCAGAGAGGTGCTGGAGTCATTATCTTGATTAAAGTACTTAGGGGCCGTTCAATCGGTCTGTTAACACGCTCTTGCAGAAAATCGGCGTCAAACGATTTGGTTTGACCTAATCGTGTTTCGTACGATGACGCACTTCCTCCTCTTCCTGTGCCATTCTAAGGGCGGTAACTTCGCCTCTGATGTTGCAAACATCTTTAGGCGATGGTAAACACTTTTCATCAAGAGGGCCGTCTCCCTGTTCTTCGCATTAAAAGTAAATTGTTGCAGGGATATTCCATAGTACATTTTGTCACCTTTTTGAAGTGAAACTTCTTCAGAATCTTTGTAATTTGAAACTCGATGAAATGAAAAAGCGACATTAAAAAGAGATGAACATATAAATCTATAGAACTAATTCTGCGAGAGAATGAGATAGAATACATTTTATTGAAGTTTTTCGTAAACGTGTTTTGAAGCTTAAATATATTATAACATTATACACTGACGGACTCATAAACTGCATCAAAGTAATAGACGACTTTGAAATAAATATTTTAACCAAGTATGCAAACTTTCTATACAGATTTAAATTGAAACCTCTAGATTGGTTCGTGAACTTTAAAACAGCGTAGGGTCATATCCTGAAGTTTAAGTTTGTGTACTGGAAAGGACCTCAAGACTTTTTTTGAAGAAAAAACAGAAATTTAAGGTAAATTGGTTTAATTAAAAAATTGGTTTTAACAATAGACACAAACTTTATGCAAGGGTTTATTTATGTTTTAATAAGGTTTATTACCTCCACGTGCCCTTATTACGGGTTCTAATCGGTTCCTCATAGATTTTATTAGGGTTATTAAAAGATCTTGCGGAATATTGTCCCATTCTTCTGAAAGTGCTGTTAGTGCTGGGCAAAGTCTGTCGTGGGCAAAGGGTTTCTCGCATATACAGCTCTTTTTAAATTGTCCCAAACATGCTCAATGGGATTAAGATCCGGGCTGCGTGCTGGCCAATTCATTGTACGTATCCCAACCTCTTCGCAATATTGTCGAACTTGTGCAGCAGCGTGCGGCCGGGCATTATCCTGCATTAAAGTAAAATTTTCGCCTGTGAATCCCATGTAAGGCACCACGTGATCTTCTAAGATCTCTGTTATGTATCGATGTGCAGTCAAACCCCCTCTATTACCGTTTTGACGGACCATGTCTATGAACACAAGTTCTGTTCGCCCGTTCATCGATATGCCACCCCAGACCATACACGAACCGCCTCCAAAAGGAACACGCTCCTCAATGCAACTTTGAGCATATCGCTCCCCACGTCGACGATAGACTCTTCTGCGACCATCTGCACCATATAAACATGTCCTACACTCGTCCGTGAACAATTCGGAGGTCCATTGCTCTTCTGTCCAATTCAGGTGATCACGCGCAAATCTTAAGCGAGCTTGTCTGTGAGCTACAGACAACTTTGGACCATTTGCTGGTCTAAAAGGAGTGATATCCGCTTCCTTTAACCTTCTTCTTATTGTTCGTGCATTCACGTTTACTCCACGCACTTCATTAAGCTCTGTTTTGATGTTAACAGACGTGAGGAAACGATTTCGCAGGGAAGTTGTAACAATAAATCGGTCATCATGACCGGTGGTTGCTCGAGTCCTGCCTGTACCACGTCTCCTTCTGTAAGAACCTGTCTCCACAAACCTTCTGTATATTCTAGAAACCGTAGACTGGTTTAAATTTAAATTTCTACCAATCGTTCGTTGATCCAAGCCCTCCCGCACCAATGCTACAATTTGAGCCGCTTGTTCGGACGAAGTATCCATATTATGGTTCAAAAACTCTCGATGAGTTAAAAAACTAACAAAACAATTCTGCTGGTAACAATAATTCAATTGACAAAAGAATGAAAAATCAATGAGAATCAATTTAAAACTTTGCTATAAATAACACGCAAATCTGATACTACGAGTAAATTTTCTTTTCCCGGCTATATTCATTAGTTTTACTGCAGTTCTATTTTTAAATTTTCCTTTTTTTTGACATTAAGAGCCAGTCTCTCCATATTTATATAATTAAATCAAAAAAGTTTGCATACTTATTTAAAAAAATCATTTCAAAGTAATCCTGAACTTTGATGCAGTTTATGAGTCCGTCAGTTTATAAAATGTGACATACGAAATTTAGAATCCCTCTCTTGTCACACTTTGTTTCACTTCTACTGCGTGTGAATAGCACACACACGCATTTTTTTATATATCTATACTCCGCGATAGGTCTTCCTGGCAATCCTCTAGCGATGTGACTGACCATCACATACTAAATAGTCCATAGCGTATTTTTTTTTGGGGTGCAACAGAATTACACTAAAATTAGAGACTTTTCATTTCAAGTTTTTTCACGTTGAGGATATTATTATCTTTCACTGAGAAAAAATATACTGTTACTGTCGAAAATGATATATATTTATTTTGTTCACGAAATCGATTTAAGTAGTTCTACAGTGTGCATCACTAGATGGCGTTGTTCGTTTTCGATGCACACAATGATTTGCTGATAGCCGCCTCTTTGAACTTAGTATATTTTTTTAAATTGGTATTGGTTGTAGCCATGGCGGTGGAAATATACATTTCAGAACAAGTTTAATATGTATGTGAGATCAACAGATACCAAGGTATAGTATAGAGCACATCAACAGTACTATTTCGTCCTCTTCTTTCTCAAAACAAAACAGTAGGTAACATATTTACATATCTTAAAATTAGAAGGTAGTAGTACTACAACGGACGTCATGGTAGCGTAATGGCTAGCGCACGCACCCCTAAATCGAAGGGCGCGGGTTCGATTCTGACCGGCACGCATGCACCTCTTAGTCAGTTTTCTGATCTAATTTGCATATTGTTACAATTACCACGTGCTAACAACGGTGAAGGAAAACATCGTGATGCAACCTGCACATCGAGATAACCGATGTGTCAAACCTGCTAAGCCGCCTTGGACAAGCGTGGCGGGTATATTGTCCATTCCCCCTATAATGCGAGGCCTGAGCCCAGCAGTGGGGCATTTATGGGCTGATATTAATATTTTTTATAGTACAACCTTATAGCTTAAAGCAATCTCTTCGAGGCAACCTTTGGAATACTTTGGATGGACAAGGATCTTATCCACAATTATTTGTTGGCAACTACCTAAAATTGATTGTTAATATCTATATTTACGCAAGTGAATAATCGAGCCAAGCCTAGTAATTATATAACCCGTTCAATGTTTCAAACAGGCGCATTATCAAAACATGAAATTGCAGTGCCCCAGTTTCCTGGGTCGCGCGCTACCAACCATTAGCAGGGGTTGCTGAGGGTTGCCCACGGAAGGCAATATCGCTACTAATGACAATAGGATACCAGCTCTTATCTCAGGAACAACCGTAATAGCACACTATTTTCTATGTTTCAAGTTAAGATAAAATTCATTAAGTAATTGTTTATATGACGAAGTAAAATTGAACTTTTTACCTAAAGCGCACAAACAGTAGTCGTAGTTGCCTATGGACATATGCAGCATCAGTGGCGATGCCAACCATCTCCTCCTAATGAGGTATTGGGGCTGGGGGGAGTCGCGGGACCCTTTTTTATTGCTGGAGCACAGCATACAGGCCCACCTGTGATGGAAAGCGGTTACCGTAGCCTATAGAAATTAGTAATATCAGAGGAAGAGAGAAACTGGAACCCGGCCTCTAATGCCGGAACACCACTCAAAGTTGTTATTGTGGCATACTCTAGGCCAGAGGTCTTTAGCCATCCAAAAGGGCAAATGCCCTACCATCTGGCTGTGGGTTGTTTTGTCGCCTCTTACGACAGGCCGCCCGGCCGCAGGAAATTGTATTCTTTTTCCGTTCCTGCACGAAGGAAACCCTCTTGGCGTATTACACACGGTGCCACGTGATATTCTGTTCCGAAAGACACCCATCCTTGACTTGTATCGAGGCATCACGGTAGATCTACCTATGAGTACGCTCTCGTGGCGCCTCATTACGATGCGGAGAGACACTGGAAGCTTAGTGGGTCGTTTGGCGGTCGATGATTGCATCTTTTGTTATTAGAAGATTATACCTCAGTGGCCTTCTATGGGGCTCTAAGGGGTGCGCATATAAAAAAAAAAAATAAAAAAAAATCTTTATTACATAGCCAAACAATAAAAATACAAAAAATAGTTGTCTGTGGAGTCAGGTGGTTGCCAAGGACTAGGAACAAACCTGTGTTACCGTAGGCATTGGCAGCCATCCGACTACAGGAAATTTCTTATATTTAAAGGCTAATATGTCACATACACAGAAAATTCTGAATCCTAAACTAGTAAGACTGTAAAATATTAGGATTCAGATGAAATTATATTTATATTATTTTATTTATTTAAGTGTCTGCATAGTATAGGGTGTGTGTACGTGAGGGGTATGTGTGTGTGTACATGTCGGTGTGAGTGTGTTACGATAATTACAGAGTATATGGTACCAAGAGTAGAAACCGCCATTGTGATCAAACAAATAGGTAGGGTACACGTATATTGAAGATTAAAATAAAAACTTGCATCAGAATTGCTCATTCAGTAATAAGTCGTTCCGTATTGTCATAATTAAGTGAGTGGAACCATTTAATTAATTTATTCTTTACTTCATACCTTTTGAGTGAATATATTTTTAAATGTCTGTTAATTTTATTGTAGAGATAGCCATGTAAGAACTTGAAGTGGCGTTTAGCAAATGATGTTCTACAGGATACTGTAGGGCAAACCCTATCGTGGCGTCGTTATGTATTCCCCCAGCGTTAAAAAAAGGCATAAGGGGAAAGTGGGCCACAGAAACTCTTTTTTGTAGAATAATCGTTAGTTAGGTTAGTTACAAGAAGTTGACATCGCAGGTTAGTAGTAGAGGATGGTCAGAAGAGTCATTTCGGAGTAAGTAAAGTTAGGTATAGATTCAAGAGTTTATTGATAGGATTAAACGCACTTATTGCCTTCTAGGGTTGTTTTAAAAAATTACCCAGGGGTAGATAATGTAGGTGGGGTAGCAAAAGTTAAACTAGCAGGTGATGAGCGTATTCTTCCTCTACAACGTCTGTATCCTTTAGATTTGTCGGTTTCACAGGTATCAACATCAGTTCTACCAGCTATTTACATTGAGAATTTTCAAAGTTCCAAGGATATGAATTATAGCTCGAGTGCCGGACGTTTGGTTAGGATATTGATTTGTAATAATACGCCTGTGGTTACATCTGTTTTGAATTGTATTTAAATTTCATGTTGTAATTTCATTGATTGTGTTTTAAACTTATTTAAACTAAAACCTAAACTTATTAGGTTAAAAAATTCCTTAAGTTAGGTTGCCTGGAAGAGATTGCTTTAATCTATAAGGCCTATTGTTTGTACCATGACAATATTGTCTTTGTGTATTTTTGAAATTGTATATTTGGTGAGCAAATAAAGTGTTATCTATCTATCTGTATTTTTATTTGTTTAGTTCTGCAATTTATAATTGCAGCCTGGTGGAGTATGTTGTTGAATAAATACTTATTTGTTTAAATATTATAATACTGACCACTGGGTTTTACGTTATTACAAGGGTTATTATAAGGGAAAAATGTCGTTTTATTTTCTGTAATCCCATTTTAATTTAAATATATATAATTTGACCTCATTCGGGTCCATTACACTCTCGACAATTCGAACCCAACATAACGTGAATAATCCTTATTATCTAATGATTTTGAAACACCTCTAACGACAGTCCATCCGTACGTAGCAGTTATTATTATTTATAATGACAAAGGTATTCTCATAACGACTCGTGAGCATGATCGCAAACTCGAAATTATATAGACTAATTTACACCAAACACGGAATTAAACTGAAATTAATTCAGCATTCGGCGGTTAGACGAAGCCTTTACAAGCCTTTTTCGAGTTCACGCAATGAAATTAACGCTCAAAATATAATTTACGACTGGTTTGAATTAAAACTAATTAAACCGCCTTTGTTCTTGTAAATTCATTTTGTTTTGTAACAGAACATCTTGTTTTTTTTTTATCAAAAAAATTAATTATTATATTAATACGTGAAGCAAAAACGTTGCGGATGGAGGAGTATGAAAATTCGCACACTTGTAGCTTATATAGAGAACAAGTGCAGAATGCTAACATTTTTTTAAATTATCCATAAAAAATATATTAAATCAATTAAATAAAAAATTTGACACACTACCATTTATTTGACATACACACGCATTTATAATCTATTGTTTATTTTTAAAGTTATATCAACAGTATAGCCTTGGCGAAATATGTGATTATAGAAGTATATATAGTCTTTGACGAAAGAACCTTAATAATGTTCTAACTTATAATTTAAATTAAGTATGGTCGAATTTCGACCACTGGGCGACCACTAGTCATTATAAAATTGTATAATTTATACATATAAATAATATCAACCCATAAATGTCCCACTGTTGGGCTCGGGCCTCCCATTTTATAGGGAGCGGACAGTATACCCGCCACGCTTGTCTAAGGCGGCTTGGCAGGTTTGACACATCGGTTATCTTAATATGCAGGTTACGTCACGATGTTTTCCTTCACCATTGTTAGCACGTGGAAATTGTAATAATGTGCACATTAGGTCAGAAAACTGACTAAGTAGTGCATGCGTTCCGGCCAGGATCGAACCCGCGCCCACTGAGTTTAGGACGCGTGCGCTAGCCATTACGCTCCCACGACTTGTATAATTTGTTTGTATATTAAAAAAGAAAAAGTAGCACAGAGAAAAAAATATGAATAATCGACAGACAACAGAGTTGCGAATGTGTTCTAACAAGAGTAATATACAACGGACCACTCTAGGACCGATCCTGAACAGCCAGAACTTAGTAAATAACCGAAAGGTCGTTTAAAAAAATTACCAAGGCAGGAATTGAACCCGGGAACTATATTTCAATCAGGTTTCATTTCAACCACAGAAACAGTCAATTGGGTAGTTGATACATTACAAAATGATTCTATAAAAAGTGGAAGTTAATATAATATGTTGTTTTGTAATACTGATATTGGACATATCAACACATTGAATCAATATGGTTGAAATGCATAGAACTGAATGAACACAACGGTATAGAATGACATTTAATGATAGGTAGATAGCAATTTATTGCTCACTAAATAAACAATAGGGAGCCACTTGAGTTATTCACATTTTTCAAAAATCTGAAGTTGCTCAAGTTTATTTAGCTGTTCTACGGTTAAGTCATGATTCAACTTTATGTCTATATGAATCACTCTGGTTGATTCATCCATAGTGGCAGACAGAAATGAACCGTCTATAATTCGTTTAAGATGATAAAAAATATCCGAGTTGATTTGACGGAAGTCCTATTTTTGTCATTGTCTTTTTAAACCTAAATACTTTATTTGTTGTAAAAAAACAACTTTAGTTATACAGGTCAAAGTGAACTTGGCGTGTATTAGAATGAGTATCAAGTTCCAACGAACTGAGTATATTACTTTCGTAACTGACGCGATGGTCGCTTGTGTAGACGGTTTGTTATAATCATGCCTAGGGCTGGGTTCAACAAGATACGTATGCCGCAATTTCCTGCGGCCGGGCGGTCTGTCGCAAGAGGCCAGTGGGAAATTCACTGGCAGATTAGCTGATGTTATAAGGAGTTAGGCTACTTTGTTTTTTTAGGGTAGCGCGAAAATGTTTCCACGCGGACCAAATCGCGGCGAAGTTTAGTATGTATGTATATATTTAATCCAATTTAGTGTCTGTTATTGACGACAAAACCTCTTGATTAGCCCGATGGTAAGCTTTCGCCTTTATTAACATCCTCAATGCCAATATTTTTTTGTTTACTTTGACTGTATTTTGTAAACAGTTACTGTGTGAAACATTTATCTCTCAAAAGAGTTATCAATGTTCGTATGGGAAATAATAAATTGCTAACAACAAGATAATTTTTATATTAGACAAGCTTTAAATAGTTTGAATAATGTCTTCTTGTAATTGCGATTATACTTCTAATACAGTAATATTGTAAACATCAGAAACCACCTGAACTGGCTGACAGGATGCACGTTTCCCCATTTTATTTGCACCGATGATATATCCGCTATATTTGTCCAAAGTGGAATAGTAGGTTTTTGTCACAATGTGCATATCTGCTCACGATGTTGTTCTTTACCGTCCATACGTGGTTTTTTAAATAATATGCTTATTGGGTCAGCAAAAATTACTTAACAGTGCATTATTCTCGGTCAGGGTCTGAACCCGTGTCATTAAAACACAACGCGTGCGCGGAAACTTCAGTTCGGTGGTTCGGAAACTTTCCGAACCAATGCCGAACAATGTTATTATAAAAGTAAGTTACTGTCGACTAAAGGGCAAACTCCACCGTAGCCTTACCTCGTTATATTGGTGATCCGCGGTCAAGACTCAAACAAATGACCCCAACAACACGCCCGAGTGCTGTTAAGCGCTCTGCCTACGCCCCCCTCAAGATGCTCACCACTTAATTGCTGTAATTCCACGCACTGTTATTACTTTGTACTTCAGCTTGTTTTTGGTTTTGTTGCTTTTATCCGACTGCTGAAACTGAAAGGGACGAATATTGTATCTGTGAGTTTCACAACATTATTCCCAAGGCTCGTTAACTTGAAATGTACGTACATACACGCCTTAATTTAAATACTCTTACTGAAGCGATGTCGTTCTTAATTTAAATGTAATTTATTTTCTTGTTGGAGTACAAGCCGATCGAAAGTGATCGTGGCGCTGTCGTACACGGCTGCCTCCGCGGCCTCGAGTCTGTTCTTTAGCAGTCTGCCGATTCCCAGTTTATATGTATCCAGGATGGTTTGGCCTATCTGCATGTTGAGAGTAAGGTTCGTTCTACAGACTGCTAGAAATTCGAGGAAGGCATTGGCCCAGTGGTCTCTTGGTTCCTTAGGACTGAAAAGGTTGAGACGTTCGACTACCCACATGTCGGCTTTTAGCCTTACGTCAGGTGGCTCCCTGATGGACAGTGTTATTTGGATTTGAGGGTTTTGGAGGATTTTAAATAGGAGAGGGTCTCCTCCTGTTATTTTGCGCATCAGCGGTGCTTTGCTCGCTGATGTTGATGGATATGATAATGCTGACCTTGTGGCCTGCTCTGTAAGTGACAAAGACGTTATGTTGGAGATGGGATTGGGGGTCTTTAGTTTAGCCTGTTGCCACCCTTATTCTAGGTCCATTTGGAGTCGTCCAGACCCGATCAGGCGGTCCTCAGTTGGTAGTGGCCGGCCTCTATGGTCGATGGGGTTTGTTACGTCAGAGCCGGGCTGATAGTGTAACAACTATTAATAATCGTTGTTTACTTATTATATATAATTAAAACTATAAATATTTAAATTAAAATAATACATATGTATGTAATTAATAAAAAATATAAATATCAATTAAATATAATATACAAAATAATTTAAAAGTCACCTAACATAATATTTTACTGTAATTCGATACACGTAAAGGAACGTCGCAACGTGAACAAAAAAAAGACGACTGAATGACGGTGGAGAAAAAAAAAAGACATTTTGGATTGGCTCATAGATGAGATTGCGTATTCTAATTGTTACATATTTTGAAAACTGTTCTATTTTATTTTATTCTAATATCTTAGTATTAATACAAGCCAAACTAAATAATACTTAATTTATTTTTAAAATAAGTGCTCATTATTCCCATACTGGGTAAGTTGTGTAAATAGATATTTCTTCTCCTTATAAGGGTTTAAAGAACGGTTGTTAACAGTGATTTGAAATTGTATTAAATATTTAGTAATTGTATTTGTATTTATTTATATGTAATGTAGTGTATGTAGTATCGTTTCTTTAAACCCTTAATAACTTATTTGTTACGTAAATTCTTCTTTCTTGTTTTATATAATGCAGAAAACCGTTATAAATTTTAGCATGGTATTTTAACTATTACATTAGATATTTCTGTACTATTACTTTCCTTATATTGTACGCTTGGATTGTCTCAACGCCTAGAAAAGCCACTTAGTGAGTAGGTCCCAATCTTTCCCTGTAGATGACCTGGCTTTATTGCTGACAATCCAAGTGGCTAAAAGGGGCATAGTAAAACATTCGCTGAGCTCGACTACATTGCGGTTCCAGGAATTTGGTTGGGAGTAATCTCCTCCCACTCTCTCCAAAATCTACTCCGTCGACGTGCCTGCGCCTCAAGTATTAGAAGTTGCGAATAAGGAGTGCCGTGCTGTCCAGCAGACTGCAAGGAATCTCAGGGGAGTGCGGTACCTATTCCAGGACTAGCCAGGAAAGCTGAACTTTGTTTGGCAAGAACCCATTAGTTACCATCTTATGTTCTTTAAAAAAAAAATAGTTTTAAATATACTTATTTTCTTACCCTTATTTTGATTGCGTTTTATTTATTTTAAAATAAAACGTGACAATAGGGCACAAGGTAACTGAGGTTTTCACCTCTGCCCTCGTATACCACCATTTCGTGATACTCGGTAGCCAAAACGGCACCCCAGTAGTCACTTACCCTGCCCCTTTCGTAGCCGACTGCCATGGAGTCTAAACTTATTCTCCTGGGAGTGTATAAGGTACCCGTGCTGGTTTCGCTCAAAGCGACGACCACCTTACTGGCTTTTTGAAATAGGCTGATATTGTCGCCTTTGTCGAATAGTAAGATCTGCTTGTCGCTTCTGTCTGTCTGCTTGTCTCTCATTATTTTACATTCTATGCCAGCTACCTTTACGATCGCCAGTGAATCGTAGTCACGGCGTCGCGTGATGTTTCTAGAGGCTTCAAGAGTTTGGCCAGCCTGGGTGCGATGGTGACGTTCTTGTGACCTCCGGCTTCACAGAAGGCCTCGGGAGAGGTTTGAAGTTGTTACGAGACGTATAAATTAGCTTATTCCTTCCAACGTGGATGAAGTCACAGGAGAATTTTAGTAATGGCATATATTTTCAGTCAAGTGTCTCTTTTACTCATTTTTAACAAGTAATCATGTAACAAAGTTATGTTAAACACTATTAAAATAGCTGCAAAAAGGGCTTTCGCTTCCTACAGAGGATCAACATTTCCCTTTCTATATTCATGATCATTTAAAGCCTTCAAAGGGTTAAACAAAAAACAGAGTCCGACGCGTGAATGGTCATGTTAACTCCTTGGAGCCGTACGGGTTAAAACAACCCCTTAATCGTCTGTGGAGTGATCAATCCTAATAATAGCACGTTTGATTTATCGGAAAAGGGTTTCACGGGGCGTGCTTATAAGAATCTAATGACCACGGTTAGACTTCCTTTAATAGAATTTGTAATGAAATGCCAAGAATCGATTTATTATTCCATACCCATAGATATATATATAAAAATGAATGTCTTTTATATAATCGTAAACTATACATTTGATCATGTGATGATCTTTAGCAAAGTTGTTGTGCATGAGCCAACGAAGGTTTCTGAGTTGGTTCACAATTAGGCCCGGTAGGTGGCGCTGCTGTCGGCATATCGATTGAAGCTTTTACGGGCAGGACGGCTTCTGCCGGGACAGCTTGTAGATATATAAATATGATTGATGTTGCAGGTATTCTCTTCCGTGCAGGAATGGAGAAAGAATACAATTTCCTACGGCCGCGCAGCCTGTCGTAAGAGGTGACAAAACACCCCCCGGGCGATGACTTGATTTAGAATATGCCGCCATACCAGCCTTAAGTGTGCTACATCATTAGTGGCCACGTTCCAGTCTCCGTTCGAAAGCGGCAGCACATTGGTAGATTTTTTGGTGTTACAAATCTCCATAGGCGATGGTTACTGCTTTTGATTAGGTGGGCCGGGCTGTCTGCCTGTCTGCTGAACTCATGTAATAGAACAAAAAATCTTTATTCCTGCTTTGGTGTTTTAGGAAGGCACCGATTGTTGTTAAATTTGTACTTGCAAAACCGGAATTTAACATAAAATAGTTTTTATGCGGAAACATGATATGGTTTGTACGAGATTTAGTTTAGTTTTAGTTGTAGGATACCTATATAAACTAAACATAAACACTGGCTAGCTTGTAGCCATCAAACATTTTAGTTAACGTCGACCCATATTAGCGCCAAACATTAGAATCGGTAAAAAATAGGATATGCCCGTGACTTCGTCCATGCTTAACTTGGAATTCCCGCGGGATTCCTGGGACACCGCAGTGATCGTTTTAGTGAAAACTGTGTCGGAATAAGTTATTGTTACAACCTAGGGGTCGACAAAACAAATTTATACCTGCATATCTGTAAAAACACATTTTATTACCTGTCAGCGTTTGAAGTAATTCTTTTTTGATCGTCTTCTTTTGTTTACTTATTTATTGGCATGCATTTATTAATTATTCTAGAGAACCGTCCATTGTGCTGTTCTAATCGTTTAGAGCCGTTTGCGGCTGTGGTCATTAGCCAGGTGTGACGGATTTTAAAGTACAAGCTGATTCTAGGAAATTCAGTCCACGTTGCCGGGCGGACATATTGCATTTGTGCAGTATAAAATAATGGCCGATAGAGGGAGGTGGTGTCAAGCGAGAACCATGATAAAGGCGAGACGTGTGTACAATCGGAGATGTTATAGTTACGGATTTGGCGCGTTTTATTGAATTACGTCCTTGTGCAATACGTTTGGACTTTTTGTGTCCAGTTATATTTGTAACTGTGTTATACGTGTTTGTATAGTTCTAATAAACTCTATGATAATTCCAACGGCATTTTAATTTGAGTCTCGCAACTCGTAACACTATTATTACGTCCCCGAACAACTACAAACCCGTCCCGGGATAAAAAATATCACACATTTTATTACATAAAATTTGTTATCGATCAATGAAAAAAAATTCAACAGAATTCAAAATTTTGTTTTAATTTGGCCATTATTAATAAAAAGAAGCGCAGATTTTAAGTCCAAATATTTGCTGTCGATCAGCGCAAACCGCATCGAAATCGGCTCAGTAGTTTTTACGTGAATACCGAACAAACAGACAATAAAAAAACGGACAAGTGGAAAAACGAATCGCAACGGACAAGTGGAAAAACGAATAGCAACGGATAAGTGGCAAAACGAATCGCAACGGACAAGTGGAAAATCTTCAACTGACAAGTGATAAAATGAATCGCAACAAAATTTTGACTTGAAGTTTTACGGGCAGGTTTTCAAATTGGACAAGTACATTAACAATCTGAAATTACTGAACCGATTTGAAAAATTCTTTCATTGTTGCAACTTTTTTTTTTTTTTTGTTTTTTTTTTTTTTTTTTGAGGCGAGGGAAAATGCTAACCGATTTACGCACTCTCAGGGCCGTCACTAGGAAACGGCGCGCATCCACCGGGGGCGATAACGCTAGCAATAGTATGCTTTGTTTGCGCTTCGTCCGCGATGGCTTGACACTGAGGAGTGTGGAAGACTCAGAGCGATGCCGCACGGGCGAGCAACCTCAATACCCACTAAAAACCCCCTCCTCCCGTCGACCCTGCGCTTTTATTGTGAAGGAAAGACTGAGATATAGATCACTGTTGGCAAGCTTTTTTTTTTTTTTGAGGCGAGGGAAAATGCTAACCGATTTACGCACTCTCTGGGCCGTCACTAGGAAACGGCACGCATTCATCGGGGGCGGTAACGCTAGCAATAGTATGCTTTGTTTGCGCTCCGTCCGCGATGGATTACACAGAGGAGTGTGGCGACTCCGAGCGATGTTACACGAGCGAACAACCTCAATACCCACTAAAAACCCCCTCCTCCCGTCGGCCCTGCGCTTTTGTTGTGAAGGAAAGACTGAGATATAGAACATAGTTAGCAACAGTCGATCCAGCGCAATAAAGTGCCTGGAGTGTGCCCTGGGAGAACACACCCCACTTAGAAACGGGGGCAGTTGAATCCCTTGCGTTACCTAGTAGCAAGGGGCCCCTCGTACCGGAACCTAACTCAGGGAGGGAAGTAATGCGCGTACCTGCCTCTCCGGGTGCTAGCTGAAGGCCGGCGACCTCGGGTGGAGACATTAGCACGCGCTGCAGGACTTCGCTCCCTGTCCCTTTCTGCGGCCTCTTTGAGAGACATTACTGCCTCACAGAAAGTAACCGCAGACTCCCAGCGGTCGTCGCTGTGCAACATGGCCGTTACCAAGTCGCCAAGCGATCGGACGGCTCCTACGTTTGTCTCGAGCTCGAAACGCTGAGGCGTCCATGCAGCGCACTCAACAAGCGTGTGGAACGCCGTATCGGGTGCGCCGCATTGGCGGCAGTCCGGGGAAGGCAAGCAGCCCACAATGCGAAACAGATACTGGTCGAAACAACCGTGTCCGGTCAGTATCTGAGTCGTCCTGAAGGTCAGGGTTCCGCTGGTGCGGGTCACCCATCTCTCCAGCTGCGGCCTGATTGCACCCACCGTATAGCCGCCGGCCACAGGGTGTTCGAGGTCACGAGACCAGGCGACGAGGCAGCAAGTGGTTTCCCGTTTCCTGACCGTCTCTAATTCGACTTGACAGAAGGTCAGTCCTCTAGCTAGGGCATCCTGCCGGGTGCGACGAACTCTGGACAGGACATCTGCCTGGAGATGCCAGGGCAGCTCGCCTGCCAAGAGAGTCGCCGCCGACCACGACACTGTGCGGTACCCCCGTATGGTCCTCACGGCCAGAACCCGCTGCGCGCGGTGCAGCAGGGTTCGGTTGTGGTGGTGAAGCGAATCGGACCAGACGGGCGCACCGTAGAGTGCCATACTCCTCAGGATGCCGGAATAAAGCTTCCGCGTCGCACCCCCCGGCCCCCCCACGTTAGGAAGAAGCCTGGAGAGTGCGCCCGCGGAATTCACAAGTTTGGGAACTAGCTGCTCAAAGTGCGCTTTGAACAGCCATTTCCCGTCGAGAACTAGCCCAAGATATTTCATCGTGGGCCCTACTCTAATCGCCACCCCCTGAACTGTAACGGACAAGTCCGGGGGAGGATTCCGGAATTTCCTATGGAACATGACGGCCTCCGTTTTCGCGGGGGAGACCTTCAAGCCCAGCCTAGCTATTCGATCTACGACGATCGCCAACCCGTCGTTGGCGACGTCCACGGATTCCGCAAAAGACGCGGCGCGTGCCGTGAGTAGGGTGTCGTCCGCAAAGCAGATCAGCCCTACCCCGGGCCGGACCGTCACCCGAAGGATCCAGTCATAGCCTACGTTCCAAAGGATCGGCCCGAGGACCGACCCCTGTGGAACGCCACACGCGACACGTCGCCGACCTAACACGTGATTGGCGGACTCACCGCCCTCCCAAAGGATATGCCGATCTCGCAGGTACTCGCCCAACAGCCTCGTGAGGTACGGGGGGACTCCATGCGCGCGGAGCCCTTCCCTGATCGTCTCATGAGGGAGGCTGTTAAAGGCGTTCGCTATGTCTAGCGACACTGCAAGAACGACGTCCTTCGCTTGGACGGCTTCGTCCGTCAACGCTCGCAGTGTCTCGAAGGCGTCCATCGTGGAGCGCCTCCGCCGAAACCCGAACTGCGTATCTGATAGCCCCGGCTCCACAGTGTCTAGATGCTTCACAAGCCGCTCCGCCAAGATCTTCTCGAAGACCTTGGCGACCTCGTTCAGCAGCACTATGGGCCTGAAGGCGGACGGATCGTTGGGAGGCCGACCTCCCTTGGGAATTAGGCACAAACGCCCCTCTTTCCATTGCGACGGGAACCTACCTGCCTGAATAGGCTTCGAAGAGGTCCCGCAGCTGGCTGCGTAGGTGTTTTGCAGCCAGGAAGAGGAGTCGACCTGGAACCCCGTCGGGTCCCGGTGCCGTCTTCCTGCCCCGGAGCCGGTCCAGGGCGACGTCTAGCTCCCCCTTGGAGATGGAGTGAGTCCTCGTCCGTGGGGGTGTCGGGAATGGGTGGACCCATACTGGGGGGAGTGAAGATCCCCGGTTCCGGGAAGAGCCCATCGATAACCGACCGGAGCACCTCGGGTTCGAGCGTTTCCGTGACCGTGGATGTGCAAGGCCGCAACTTGTTGCGGGCCCCACGGTACGGGCGCCCCCAAGGGTCCCGATCGAGCGTCTCGAGGAGCTCGGCCCGAGCCCGGGCTTTCGATCGCAATATTGCAATCGAAAGGGCCTTTCTGGCCTCTCTAAACTCGCCCACGAGTCCATTTTCCGCGACGAAGTCCGGAGGACGGCGCGCCCTGCAGCGTTTGAGCCTGTGGCTGATGATGCGAACTGCCTTTCGCATCTCGCCCAGCTCCTCGGTCCACCAGTGGACCGATTGCTTGCACGGAGGCTGCCGCTTGGAGACGCGTGGCATCGCAGCGTCGCAAACCCTCGTCAGGGTCTTGCGCATGTGCTCTGCCTGCGTATCCAGATTCGCGAAGTCGGCTGGGTAGGCCCAGCTTTCCGAGAGTGCCCGCTCCTCGGCCTGCTCCGGATCGAGCTTGGTAAGGGCCCAACGCGGGAGGAGAGGGGGGCGACGGTGAACAGGGCTCGGACCGGAGGAGGGGGTCGTGAGCTCAAATCTGATGTACCGATGATCAGAGAGCGACTCCACCTCCTCCAGCACCCTCCATCCGGTCACTCTGCGGGCGGCCGCATGAGTGGCGAATGACAGGTCGATGATCGATCCACCCCGCGCGCGCACGCAGGTCTGGACCGACCCCTGGTTCAGTATGGTCAGGCCGGCTTGAAGAGCCCAATCCTCGACCGCCCGACCCCTAGGGTCCGTAAGTACGTTTCCCCAGGAGAGGTGCTTTGCATTAAAGTCGCCCATCACGAAGATCGTTTTGGGCGACAGTCTGCGTACGGCAGCCCCGATGGCGTCCAAGTGAAGCTCGAACTCCGCCAGGGGGCGGTTGCGCGAAAAGTAAACGCCTATGACGACGATACTCCCGCTCTCCGCCACAGCATAGCCCTTTCCTCTTTCGAGACATGTAAGCGGTGTGCCGGACCCGGCTCTGGCCACCACCGCTACCATGTCATCGAGATCGCCCACCCAGTTCCCAGAAGGAGGGACGTAATAAGGTTCGCTTATTACGGCTAAATTCGCTTGCCACTCCGCCATCGCCTGCAGGCACAAGTCCTGAGCGGTGGGGGAGTGGTTTACGTTAGCTTGGAAGAACGTTGTTACGGGCGTACTAGGCATTGGAGGTGTCCATTGTCTGTACTCCCGATTTACCGAAACGTGGTCTCGCCCGCGAGTGGACGAAATGGCCCCTCACGAAGGGAGGTTGGCAGAACCTCGCTAGCGTGGGGTGGGCAGCGTTCAGTCCCCCCGCCGCGCACGCCGCGCAGTGGGGTTTCCGAGCCGTGCAGTCCGGCATCTTGTGTCGGCTTTTACCGCAGCGGAGGCACAAGTTGGTCCGATCCGGGCACGTGTCCGGACAGGTTTGGGTGCCATGACCGACGTTGAAACATCTGTAACAACGTATCGGTCTGGCTTCCAGTGCTTCGACCCTCGCCGAGGTGAAGCCAACCAGAAGGTAGCCCAACCCGAGGATGGTCTTGGCAGCAGCGACGGGGCACAGCACGTATGATGCGCCCAATCCGCCCGGTCCTGCACCGATGTGCTTCGTGAGCACGTCGTCGCGCCGGCAGTTGCCTGCGCGCGCGATCGCGTCCCGAAGCCCATCGACCGTGACTGAGTCGTCGAGCCCTGAGACGTAAAGCTCCCCACGCTTTACGGGGCGGACGACCTCAGCCATCCCTTCTAGGGCCCCGCGCAGGGCTTCGGCGACGCGGTCCGCCTTGGCCGCGCTCTCGGGTCCCGGCTGGAACTCGAGGAGGCGCGCGTCCCTGACGGTCCGCACCACTTTCAGCCCCTCGCGGAGGCCCATGGCGATGTTGTCGACCACCGTCGAGGCCTTTGCGAAGACCTCGCGATAGCCGACACCCTTCGCGGCCGCTGCCGGCAGCAGTCTGATGATGACTGCGGCCGACTTCGGCTCGCGGAGAACGACGGCAGGCCTCGCGGCCTGCTTCCGCGGTTGCTGCCTCCACCCCGTCGGTGGGGCAGCAGCTTGCGCCTGGGGGGGGGGGAGGGGGCCCGTTGGCCCTCGCCCCCTTACCCTTTTTCCGCCCTACGACCGTGGACCACGCCCCCCCCTCGGGAACGGGGGCGGGGGCGGGGGCCACGGGCGCCGGCGGCGGTGCGACGTACGGGGCGACGTGACGGGCGCGCGCCACGGGCGCCGGCGACGGTGCCACACACGGGGTGACACGACGGGCGCACGGGACGGGCGCCACTAGTGGCGCGGACGCGGGGGCCATTTGTCGCCCAGAGGCCGAAAACACTGGGGCGGGCGCCGAGGCGAAGGCCGCCGAGGCAGCGGCGGCGGCGCGGGCCGCCTTTCTCCGCTTTCGGAGCGTTCGCTTCGCGCCTCCCCTGTGCTTTTTCTTCGCGGGGGAGTCGGTGGCAGCGGGGAGTCTGCCACCCCGGCGGCCGGGGCCGCCACCACTTCCATCGGGACCGGGGTACTAGCTTCCTCCAGACCCCGACGGACTGCAACGGCAGCCGAGGTCGGTTTAGGCCCTCCGGTGGCCTTCGACAAGGACGCGCGAGGAGTCGGTCTGGGCGCCGGCACCTTGCCTCGGTCGGCCGCAAGCGGTGGACGGAGGGTCGGCGCGGGTCCCAGCCTATCCTCTATGGCGGCGAACCTTGCGTCTAAGAGTGGCGCAACGGCATCGAGCATGACGCGCACGAGCGCATCGTACTCAACGCCGCCGCGCCCGAGTGGGACGGACGGCGGCGCCGCCCCTTCGGCGGGCGCCGCGGCCGGCTCCGCCCCGCTGGCGGGAACCGGTTCCGACCCCGCCACCGCGGCGGGGGTCGGACGCGATTTTTTAGTCGCGACGGGAGCGGCGGGCGATTCCGAAATCGCCGCCACCTCCACCGCGACCGCCCGTGCCTTCCGCTTGATGGGCACGGGGGGCGGCGCCGCCACGACGGCGGGCGCCGGCTCCACGGCCGGAGCAGAGGCCTTAAGGGCCTTGCGCATTTCTTCGAACTCCTTGCGGTAGGAGAGATTTTCCTCCCGCAAAGAGTTCACTTCCATGCGCAAACGCGCATTCTCATTGCCGAGCTTCCATGCCTCGGCATCCGGATCCCGCGTGACCAGAGTGTCGACAATGTCCGACACTCTGTTCGCGGCATCCTTCAGCCGACGCACGTAGCCCCCCTTCAGATTGCCCGACGTCTGGGCGATGTGGAGGATCTCGGCCACCTGGGCGCTCGCTGCGAGGCGCAGCTCCCCGGGGCCGAGGGCCGTGATGTCCCCTACGAGGGCGGCGAACTGGCTAGCCGCGGCCAATTTGGCGTTGGTTGCCCTGCGCGCCTTGCGCCCCTTTTCCCCCCCTCTGTGCGGAGGAATGCCTCCGCACCCGCGAGAACGGACGCGGCCGACGCGGCCGATTCGGTTGCGCCCCACGTGGGGCGCAAAGGCGAGCGCGCGCGCGCTGGGGTGGACGCACCCGACGTAGCGGCCGAATCGGCGCCGCTGCTCTGGGACCGGTCCCAGAACCGTGACCTCGATCCGGCCGCGAATACCGGAGCACACGATACAGGGGCCACAAATGTCCCCGAAGACGTAGCCCGCGTCGCCGAGCCCGCCGCAGAAGACGACGAACCTGTGGACGCGTACGAAGTTGTTGCCGCCGCCGAAGACGAAGACGTGGACGCCGCCGCCGTCGCCGCCATCGCCGCAGCCGCTGCACACGCAGGCGCCGACGCCGCGACAGCGACTCCCATCCCAGTAGGGAAGGAAGACGAAGGGGTCGCCGCTGTCGCGCCTACAAGCTCCCTATTCACGAGCCCGGTCGATAGCGCGAGTGAAGCTCGCGCGACAACCGGGGTCGTGGAACGGCCGTCCCCGACGTTGCGCACCGATAGGTCGCAAGCCAGTGGCATGGGCGCAGGTGAGGCCTGCGCGCTACTTGCCACCGTCGTCGTGGGGCGACCGCCCCCCGCCGCCGCTGTTCCGGCCGCCGTGTAGACGATTTGTCCACAGGCAGGCGAAGCAGAGCGGGAATATTCGAAAGCGCGAACGACACCATCGAGCGCACTATCCAGCGACTCTGGAATGCTGCCCGACAGTGGCGTACGAAAGCCATCATCGTACCCGTCGCCCCCCTGCACAGGTGAGGCCCATGCAGAGGTCGACGGCGTCCCGAAGGTACCCACGTCTATGTTGCTCGCGTCGCTCACGGCCAGGCAAATAGCCGAGTGTGACCCGAGAAGCGTGTTCCTAGCTATATCCAGGTGTGTGGCACTACGTGCCGCACGGCTGGATGGGGGCCTACGCGTCACGGGACCTTCCGGGGGCCCCATAACGTTAGTCCTACAGTCGGGGGCATCCGCGGTGAGGTCCACCACAGACGCCGCCCTACTTAGCGAGACAGGCGCCTCGGGTGCCGCCGTGATAACGGCAGCAGCCTGGCAGCCTGGACGTGGCCCGGCGGCAGATTTGCTGCGCCGAGCGATTGACGCAGACGGGACCTTCTTCCTCCGCGTTTCGCCGATCTCTGCTGCTTGCCAGCCATCCTTGGCCTCCAGGTGGCCTCTCTTACAGGGCGCACCTGAAAGCCCAGGGGGCGGCTTTGGGTCCTGGGCATCCATTACTGGATGCCCGTTCCCTGCGCAAAACCAGCGACGCGCGTCGGTGTACTTAGTGTACAAAATAAACCGTTAAATGTTGCGCAATGCGCCTAGGCGCGCGAAAAGCAAGCGGAAAGAGTAAAACGACTCACCCAAGCCAAAAAACTGCGATTCGCGCCGGAATCGAACCAAATAACACTGTACACTAACACTACACTACTATACTCGCAATTTATCGCCTTTTCGGAAAGAAAAAGCGCGGAAATCTGCAATATTCGAGAAGAGCACAGGCATTTGCGACTCGCTATCCCCGGGTGACATAGGGTATATTATATTTACAAAAAAATTAGGGATCATTACTAAAACTCCAAAAATTTAATCCAAGGTATAAAAAAAATACCTAAAATCGCGTGCGCTGCGAAAACTATTGATGATAAAATAAAATAATGTACTACGACTTTGTAGAACACATCATTATTTACAAAAAGTATCGCGACAACATATATCTAACTATTATAGTTATGCCACAATAAGCGTTTTTTTATTATAAAAAATTAATTAAAATGCCGCCGCTAGAAAAGGCTTTTTATTTGTATCTTGATATTAATCCTTATCAAAATAAATTACTTCATATTCAAGACTGCTTCAATACCTTTATATAACTTTTTGAATTATTCAATTCGGACATTCCATGCGAAAGATATCACGAGTTTAAAAATGTAAGAATTAGTGACGGTGATCACGTGACTGTGACATCTTTTCGTGAGTCAAAACTCCATAAGACCCCCTCTATATAGAAGTTTCACTTCAAAAATGCATCGTGTTCTCCATCGTTCATATAGTGTATTCCATTTTCATTATCTTTTTTTAAATAGCTTCAATGTAGAAACACAGCATGTTTAGAATTTTATAATATTTTGGACAGATTTTAATCAGAGACATGAAGCCTTTATCAAAAAACCGATTTGATGCTGAAACATCTACACCCATAATATGCTACGATGATATTAGTCATACAAATATACACACTATCAAGCCTGTTTTCTCATGAGGGTAGGCAAAGAGTTCGGATCTCCACTTGCGGTGATCCTGATAAACAACTTTTGCTTTATCTACATTTACATTAACCTTTTCATACATGCACAATTTATTTGAAGTCTTTTTTTCCTTTACTTCCGCTATTTGATCATGGCGTATACGTCGCTGTTTACCATCATCAATTTCACCATTCATAATGCTGTCATACACTTGTTTTGTAATTCTACTTTCATCCATTCTCTCTACATACTCAAACTACCTTAACATTCCTTTATTGAATTTTTAAACGCGACGAATCCTTGTGACGAAGTTAATACGAAAACTAAATTTAGAAATGTTCCAAAATAGAACAGTCCTACAATCCTCTCGTATAGTATAGACATCAAAGAGAAATCGTGTACAAAGTCTTTTATCCGATTCAAAACAAACCTGGCGCAAGCATCATTTCCGGCTATGCTATACGTAAGTTCATATTCACAGCGAGTACATTGATGGTAAACTAACGTGTAACTTTCGAACGTCGTGAACAAAGCGAGCGAGGAACAATGAATCTGATCGTAACAATGTTCACACTGGAATAAACCGGCTAACTAGCCCTTGAAGTGTATGGATCATGCCAAAGGAGATCTTATAGTTCAAAAAGATTTTTTTAACTAAAACGACCCTATTGCTAGCTGTGACTAGATATTTGATACTCAAGTGAGATACCGGATTCCGTATAACGCGGTCATGCAAATGCTTCGTCAATATGCTTCAACATTGTACTTGGGTATATCTACAATACTGGTGCTCATTAACTCATGGTAGACTAATAATGAATGTTTAACTGAAATAAGTGTATACTTGGAAGCTTTTGATTTGAAGATTTTGGACCTATGCATCAAAGGATGCTCTCCCTTAACCCGGTTTAATGCACCCAGTTGGGGTTTGTAAGTGTTTGTGTAAATTTTTTAATAAAATATTTTGTAAGTTATCCTTGCATCTTCAGGTAATCGTTTTCCAGTTGTTCATTGCTTAATCTAGGCTTCCCCAAAACGCCATCATATATCCTGGTCCTTATTTCTCCAAGCAATCTCTACCGATAACTTTACATATTATGGTTTATTATGTTAATAGGTTCACCGGGTTGTAGGGTATAAGCTTGTTGAGACACTTTCTTCATTTGAAGCCCAATCTTCAAATGCTGCTGCTTTAGACATCGCTTTTGCAACAGACGTTACCGGACTACTGCCACTTCATTTTGACGGCCTCTGTGGTTAGGCGGGCTAAGCCTTTATCGGCCTACCTCACTTCTACGCAGAGGCTCCGGGTTCGATTCCTGGTATAGTAAATTTCGTAAACGTATTTTCTCCTTTATTTACTATGGTCTGGGTGTCTGGGATCTGCCCCAGAGTAGTCCGTTGTATATTACCCATAACACCAGCCTAACTTGCTTAATGTGGGGATGTACAATATGCGTGTTTGTCTGCCGATTATTATTATTATTTTATGTCGGTAATCTTGGTTCTCTTATGGGTAGCTCCGTTCCTTATTTATTCCACTAGAGTAACCTAACTCGCTACATAGCCTACTGAGTGAGTGCTGATCATCGCGTAATTTCTACCACTGTAGAATCCTCGTAACAAGAGTTAACATAATCGCCAGTAGCTAATACCATAGGGCTGTGGTGTGGAATTGTGGTAGCGCGCTTCGCTTCCGACAGTCGGTGTTATAGTCATGTACAAACAAAACAGGACACTCAATGCGACGTAAGTTGCACCTTCACGAGACCGAGTTACACATTGTTAAAGAACATTGTGTGGCGGATTGACAATTCTATTTTGCATAGTTAGCAGTTACATAGCTGCAACATCGCAAACGAGTATTGTTGCAAATACTCAAGGGGAAACGGTTGAGAAAATAATTTAATTAGTCAATAAAATTGACACCTTGTACAATATACTCATATTCATATACACATATATACATACCCAGACACACACTCACATGCACACACAATACACTTTTTAATCAATTTTTATCTTTTAAGCAAACTTAACTGTAAAAGAGAAAGAGATCAAGGGTTACATCGGATGGGTGTTTTTCTGTTTGGACTGTGTTTCATATTAGAAGGATTTAATTTTGAAAATATTCTTGTAACTTCTGTGATATATGGAACGCAAAGTCTATGGGACGCAGGCTTATGCTTTACTCGCTCACACTTATGATTTTGTTTCTCTCTCTCTCTCTTGTTCCGACTATCGAAACAGTGTTGTACCGAAATAAGTCCGTAATAATTAATTACAGTGCTAATGTTATAGATTATTTCGTATAAACGTATTATATTGGTATTCTATCAATTTGTCTGGATCTATGTATGTATTAAATTTATAAATTAGTGTTAGTATGTATATTTAAATTTTACAGTCCTATCATTTTTCTGCTCCGCCTACATCTCCAGATTAGTTAAGAATTTCTTTTAAGCTAGATTGCCTGGAAGAGATCGCTTTTAGCGATAATGCCGCCTATAATTTTGCCGTTTTATTATACATTTTGTTTTTGTATTTGTTTATTTTGGTGAGCAATAGTGTTGTCTATCTATCTATCTATATATCTGTCTGCAGTGCTGTCATTAAGATATTACACTAATAGTTTGGTATCAGCGTTGTCAGCCATAGTAGAAGTCTTAGCAGCTTAAAGAGAAGTAGAGACTCCAAACAGTCGTGAAAGTCTATGAAAAGTTACCATTGGAGCTTGTAGTGCTTCTTTTTAATTTTTAGTCCCAACATATTTAATATGCGTTAATGAGGCATTATATTTATTATGAAAAATTTGTAGTAGCGTATGCGTCCCAAACTCGAATTTCCACTTGCTATCAACGGTGAAGGAAAATATCGAGATAACCCAAGGCCAAGCCGATGCAGTAGGACGATCATGGCCTGGTATTATTATTATATAGTTATATTTAAAATAAGTGTGTTCGTTTTTATTGCTTCCTAATTTATTATTCGATCTCTCACAGCGAATATGCCTGGAGCCGGGGTCCCATAGGGCCCTTGATTTAATTCAACGATAATTGAACCCGAAACCACCTAATGGTTTTTTCACGAGTTTTCCTGTTTCCAGAGAGATTGCTTAATTCGTATGCGGGAGTATCGCGCAACTCCAGGAAATGTCTTTTGAATAATTTCAAATGTATTTGTATTTTTCTGATGGAAGTAGACTATGAATTAGTTTGTTGATTGGGTTGATTGCATATATGCATGTACACATAGGCACTCAAATTGATTTTGCAAATGAAGCTCATATTATACGGTTCAATCAAATTGATTCAACGCCGTACGTAAAAGGGTACTACTCGATTTTTTGTTTACATGGGTTACTTTTATCGCTTCATCCAATTTAAAAGACATAGATATAACGTTAAATGTCAGGTTTATGCTTGGTTTACCTTCACATTATTTAAATTCTTGTCGTCGTTTAGGTATCAATATACGTACTTTATGGAACTCAGCATCCTGACGTTGCCGACAATAATTTATTATATGTGAGGTTTATTATATGCTCTGGCGGCCAATTCCGAATGCGACAAGTTCAAACTTCGTAGACAAATACACAGCACATCATTAACGTAACTTAGACTACTGTGACGTCCAGCACTATCCTCGAGCCTAAGAGGAGGACGCCGAGGGTAGTGTGGGACACCTGAACGACCCTCACCCTACATGTTCCCGAGCGGAGGCCACAAAAAAGTTTGCCGTCAGATTATTCCTGCACACTGACGCTACCTCTGTGACGCCCCAACGCTTGGCTGACGTAGACGTCCTGCGGGAAAGGACACCCTCTTTACCAATAGGAATTCCTCAATGAACCTTGAATACTATGCCAAGCATGGTAGTGCGTGTACTTACTCCAATCGAAGCAGTGAGGAAACTTTCAGATATGGCATACTCGCTGACCAAGACGAATAAGACGGTGCATATAAAGGGCCCCTTACACTGCAATAGACTGCCCTCAGACATAAAATAATCCATGAAATTCGTTTCATTTATTTACTTTTTATTAAAATGATGAAAACATTTTTTTGTAATATATAATTACATCTTGAATGTAAATTGTTATTGAAGTGAAAATTCTTTAGAATCGTTGTGATTTGAAACTCGATGAAACGAAAAAGCGACACTAAAAAGAGATTAACACATAAATCTATAAGACTGAGCCTGCGAGAGAATGAGATAGAATGCGTTATATTGAATCATTTGAACACTATGCTCATACAGATAGAGTTGGAAATGTTTTGAAATTTTATATACTTCAAATTTCGTGTTTGAAAGCTTAAATATAATTATTATAACGATTTAATATATGAAATGTGACGTCACGAAATTTAGAATCCTCTCACCCCTTGTCATATTTTGTTTCAATTCCACTGGGTGTGAACTGTGTACATCTTACATATACATATTTGCAGTAATTGTACTTAATAAATAACTTATCACAATTAATTGGTGAGACTTAACTAGTAAGTTTCTCTTCAAACGACGATACGTGCTCAATTGATAACTTTCACAAGTGGACTCTATTTTTAACTAATGCAAAAGTAAATCAGAAGTTAGTTCTAAAAAAGCTAGCGTAGCACTAACAATTGCATAAATAAGTGGTTGTAGCACGTAACTGATTAGAGGGTCGGTTCGAGCGAATTGCAGCCATTATGCAAATGCGCAGGTTGTTTACGAGAAAAAATACACGACGAAGTTACGTAGCCATTGCTGACGGAAGAGAAAGCGTTGTGGAAAGGAAATTTCACAAGACATATGTACAACGATGACTTATTTTCGAGAAGCCTTTAGATTATTACAGACTAGCTGTGCCCGCGGTTTTACCCGCATGGTGATGGTAAGTCGTTAATCTGTACACGAACGGAGAAAGAATACAATTTCCTGCGGCCGGGCGGCCTGTCGTAAGAAGCGACAAAACAACGCACAGCCAGGTGGTAAGGCATTTGCCCGACTGGGTTGGCTACCACCACTGGTCTAGAGCATGCCGCCATAACAACCTTGAGTTGTGTTCTGACATTAGTGACCAGGTTCCAGGCTCTCTTAAGAGAGCAGCAGAGTATTTGTAGCACTTTTAGTGTTGCAAATGTCCATGGGCGATAGTAATCGCTTTCCATCAAGTAGCCCGTATGCCTGTCTGCTGAACTCCTGAAAAAAAAAATATTTTGGATAATTCACACTATATCTTTATAAATTATAGCCTGTGTGTTATTCTAATGTGTAAGCTATATTACTGTAAAGTTTCATCAAAATACATTCAGTAGTTTTTGCGGGAAAGAGTAACAAATATACATCCATTCTCATAACATTTCGCGTTTATAATATTTATTATAGAAATATGTTCACAATAAAATCAGACTATTTTCTGTTAGAGTATAACAGACAGGTTGACGGCTCAACTGCTGGACAGTGGTTACTGTCGTCTTACACAACATCCGAGGAGTTGTAAATGCGAATAACTATGGTAATAATCTATAATAAATCTATAAATGGTTCGAAGTTGTACATTGCGTTTGAAAAGGAAAAAACATCAGGGGGGCTAATTCAGACCAAGAGATTCCGAAAATGCATTTATAAGATAGATTTTTGCAATTTTTAGATTTTTTATCGGTCTGTCTGTAAGAGCATCACGTGTAAACTGCTGAACGGATTTGAACAAAACTTGACAGAGAGGTAGCTCATATCCCGCGGCGTAACTTGGGATAGTTTTTATCCCGATAAATGGAGTCATTATCGCGGGATAGATGAAAATATCGAAAAGATGCAGCATCCTTTATGAAAACTATATTTTCTTTCAAACTAAATTTAATCTAGAAAGACTTGCTACAAAATGCAGAGCCCAGATTTATATCACATTATAGTTTCATAGTAAATTAAGTTTTTCTTCAATATCGCCTATTTAACAAGGTATAGTGATGTCGACATATTCAGTTTAGGTTTTATCGACAAAATAGTTAAGTCATATATTTTGACAAT
Source organism: Dendrolimus pini (assembly GCA_949752895.1). Lineage (NCBI taxonomy): Eukaryota > Metazoa > Arthropoda > Insecta > Lepidoptera > Lasiocampidae > Dendrolimus > Dendrolimus pini. Next base: position 24,084,329 of record OX457130.1, read on the forward strand.
GTCTGTAAGAATGTCGTTGGTATCGAAATATAACAAAATGTTATATTTTGTATACTATGATAAAAACAAAAATTATATTTATTATACTTTCTTAATATATTTCATGTAAATATGTAACGTATGTATTGTATTTTAGGTAAGTACCTATTATCCTGGTTATAATAATCGTGATTTAGATTGATTTAACTACTGATGAATACAAAATTGTTACATTTTTATTATAAAACGTTAAACCGATATCAAAAGTAAATGAAAAGTAAAAAATAATATTTTTGACATCTTGTATGTTGGAGCAATCTAAAAAATACGTCTGAATTTTAAAGTTGGTTAAAAAACGTTTAATAATTGTTGAAAATAAACAATATTTGTGGTATATTTAATTTAGAGCTTATTTGCTTGAAGATTGTTTTAAAATTTGAATAGTAGTGAATATTTGATACATAAACCGTACGTAGTATATTTAAAAAATAATAAAAAGCAAGTCTTTGAAGTGAAACTTCTTTAGAATCGTTGTGATTTGGTACTCGATGAAACGAAAAAACGACACTCAAAAGAGATAAACCCATAAATTTACAGGGCTAAACCTGCGAGAAAATGAGATAAAATAATGAAAAATTATTAAATATGATATTTAATCATTTAAACACTATACCCATACAAATAGAGTTGGAAATGTGTTGAAGTTTTTCATTGATGCTTCAAATTTCGTGTTTTAAAGCTTAAGCATATAACGATATAATATATGAAATGTGTCATCACGAAATTTAGAATCCTTCCCACCACTTGTCAAACTTTTTTTCACTTCTGCTGCGTGTGAACTGCACACAAACGTAATAACGATTAAAGTTTTTTTTATAATTAAAATAAAATATCGATTATTATAAAATATTATTCAGTCTATCGACTAAAGTCTTGGTTTCTTGACAACACTATAATGTTGCGTTTCTGAACTGTTCGCTGGAAAATATTAATTTTAAGTCGTAAGTTATCGGGTTGGGGCGATTAGATTTTCCTTGGCACGGTTCGCAGTTACCATAACATGGTGCTATTGTTAGGCAACATTTTAATACTACATTTACTTGTTTAACTATAATTTATGAGATAGTTGTCTGCAATATTTTTAAAAATATTTTGTGTTTGTAATATCAGCCCATAAATCTCCCACTGCTCAACTTGGACGTCTCTATCTTTTAAGAGAAAGATATAAACATCATGCTTGTTTGAGGCTGATTGAAGGATTTCAAAGATCTGTTTCCTCAATGTACAAGTTCCTTAATTGTTAGCATAAGGATTTTTTAAACTATATCTTCCCTTTTTAACGGAATTCAAAAAGGAGGAGGTTCTCAAAACTTCTGTATGTTTTTTTTGTATGTTCGTTACTTGATTTCTTGAATTTTCGATTGATCGAAAGAGTATATTCCTCGGGTGGTTTGATTGTCACCGTGTTAGGATTCAATGAGTGGATCACAGAGAAAAGGAGAGCAACCCTTGGTGACGAGCGCCTACACCGAAGAGAGAGGTAGGAACTTTGAATATATGTGGCACTAGTACAATTTCTACAGATGCTTAATATATTATTTCTAAAGCTATTCAAGCATTTGCACGACTAAAAAGTAATTTATTTAAAAAAAAGCAAAACTGACTTTTTTCCACAATATTTGGTAGTCGGTGCGAAGTAAAACATAAAAATGACTATGGTTTGCAAATTTGTTGTTGTTTTTTTATTATACTTTTTAAGCCATAAAGTACAAGAGTTTTTGCGAAATTTGGGATTGAAAACTAAAAAAGGTCAAATATGTATGAAGAATAGTGTCCATAGAAAGAATCCATAGTGTTGTATTGTATATAGATTATTGTGTACAGTTCAAGTGAATAATAAAAAATGACTTGTCAAAACAATATCTTTGCAATGCTGCACTTTATTTCAATGTTCTCGCTAAGTTCTACTTCAATCTTATAAAGTTGAGTGCTACGGAATATTTTCTTTCAACTCGGAATAAATACAATGAAGTTTGTAGTTCCACAATGGAAGTGCCAACGGAGTTTGCAGCTTTCTTAATCTTCTAATTATTGGATGCTTTCTTCGACTACCGGGTCTTATTTCTTTGCAGGATAGTAAATTACTTTTGTTTACTTTCTTGCCTGAATTAGAATTGATGTTACAAGCTCTATTGTTGTATTGTGGTTGCAGTACTTTAATAACTATATATTGTTTATTATGGAGGACTTATTTGTTTTCAAAGTAATAACTATTATTGTATCATTTACTCAGATGATACATTTCACAATAAAAAACGTGTGCGCTTCGGGACGCCCGACAGAAGTGATAACTTAAACTAATCTAAGTTGAACTATTTAATATTGAAATTGTTTAGCTTGAGAAAAGCTAGGTTATTACATGAATTTTATGTATATTAATATGATAATGTAAGGAAAGGTTATTTATTAATAAAATCTTTTATTGATTATAAAATATATTTTATTCTTAGTTACAATTCTTGAATATGTACATTTCAATCATTTATTCATTCATTCATAGATTTTTGTGTATGTACATTATTAGTATCATTATTTAATTTAATCACCGAAATACGACTAGCGTTGTGAGTTAGTGAGAAAGGAGGAGCCTGCCTACCGCTACAGTATGCTCGAGGGAAAGGGAAGCCAGACAGACTGGCGCCGTAACGCGTTACGTAACGAAGCGGTTTACCCTCCCATAAGAAGTTATCACTTCAAAAATAAAGTGTTTTTTAAAATAACATAGGGAGCGCCAAAATAACTTAACATAAATAACAAGAAGTCGTAGTTGTGTAATAGTTAGAACACGCGTCTCAAACTCAAAGGGCTCGGGTTCAAATTCAAGTAGCGAATGTACTCTTAGACAGTTTTTTGACATAATGTGCATATTATTACAATTACGATGTACTAAAAACAGTGAAGGAAAACTTCGCGATGAAACCTGCATATCGAAATAACCGATGTCTCAAACCTGCCAAGCCGCCTTGGACAAGCGTGGTGGGTATACTGTCGTTTCCCTATGGTAGGAGGCACGAATCAAGCAATGAACGCTTATAGGCTGGTATTATTTATTAATATAAAATATAGTAAGACTCAATTTTCTGAAATAAATTAATTATTATTATTACTATTGTTTTTCTTTCACCTTTTTCACTGAAAAGGGTACGTTCTGTGATGCGGACCTCAGTCAAGCTATTGCGGTATGTCACAGGTGTATAGTAGGTACAAATCCGGACCTAGTACATTTCCTTGTGAAACACCAGCTTTTATTTCCTTAAGGTCAGAATATGCATCTTCTTGTTTGAGCTTGAAGACTATATTGGATATGTAGGACTTTAAGAGATTAACATATTGTCTTGGCAGCTTAGACTTTAGTTTCAAAATAAGATCCTGATGGCAGACCTTGTCGAAAGCTTATGCTACAGCCAAAAATTTGATATAGCAGAATTTTTTCTTCTAAAATATATTCCATAACACTATTTATTCTGTGTACTTAATCTATTGTGGGAGGTTTATCTCTTAAACCAAATTGATAAAATAACACGAAAAAGATATTATACGAATAGGAATAATATCTATTTCAACAATCTTTATAAATTCATCAACAATTCATTCTCCGTGCACGAACGGAAAAAGAATACTAAGTTTTGCGTCCGGGGGGCCTGTCGTAAGACGCGACAAAGCAACCTACGGCCTGGAGGTAGGGCATTTACACGACTAGATGGCTACCACCGCTGGTCTAGAATATCGCGTCAATAACAACTTTGAATTTGTTCCGGCATTAGTGGCCAGGTTCCAGTTTCTCCTTCAAGACATACAGAAGTAGAAAAATACAAAAAATAATACTAAAGCGGCCTTATCGCCAAAAAGCGATCTCTTCAAGGCAATCCTTGGCGCAGGAATTAATAGATTATTTAAACTGACGGAGGTGCAGTCTATAAATAATGATACAAAAGCAATATTACTATATTCTTATATAGAAAGCTTCTAGTAATAAAGATTAACGCTATGGCAGATTTTTATTGAAGATAATCTTGTATTCCACAAGTAGAACAGAGAGGTGCTCAGTGTTATATGGTTTTAATAAAAATCACGTAGCGTCACGGTCTCGTGTCGATAGGATTTACTGCATCTCATTTTCATATATTACATATTTGAGGCTTTCATTTTTCTTCAAAAACATTTTTCTTATCATATTTTAATCTCCTTAATAAACCGCAGTTGTCTCTTAGATATATCAACATAATGTTCTTTTTTTTAAATAATATTGTGTAAAAAATAACACCTATCGAATGATGTATACAGACTTGTTTTATTTCTTGGTCTAGAATTAGTGTTAACAAAGGTCTGGAAACCGGCAAATAGGTTAAATAGGTTCTAAACCCTGGTTATAAATGAGTTGTTTGCTTCTTCTTTTGATAATATTTATGTACATCTACTTTTAATTTTGTTTTTATTGCATTAGTTAAGGAGACAGGCAGACGGCCCACTTGATGAATAGCGGTTACCATCGCCTATGGACATTAATTTGCAACGTCATCGGCGCTACAAATGCGTTTCTGCTCTCTTAAGGGAGACGGGAACCTGGCCACTAATGCCGGAACAAAACTCAAGGTTGTTATGTCGACATATACTAGACCTGGGGTGGTAGACATTCAGTCGGGCAAATACCCTACCACCTGGCTGTGAGTTGTTTTGTAGGGTCTTACGACAGTCCGCCCGACCGCAGGAAATTGTATTCTTTCTCTATTCCTGTACGGATAGAGATAGATAAAAAATTTTGTTCAACGGAACCTTGCTTAACTTTTATGCCATATTTCTATCTCTATACCAAGATTGTCTAGAGCAAATTGCTGTTACCCATTTGTTCTTAATTCTAAGCTGTTTTTCTGTATTGCTTTATTAATTTTATTGTAAACTATATTCTATTCTAGTTATTTTAAGACATGAAATTTACATAACTTGCTGTGGTTTGGAATGTTCTAGAAACACAACAAGGATGTGAACAAATTAATAATAAATAACGCAGGTAACAGGAACAACGATTGTGTTTCTATAATGTATAAGAGCTACAAGCAAAAATTATATATTGCGACATTGTAATTAGAATTCAAATGAATCCCAGCGCCAGGAAATAAGCCCGTATATCATACAATTCCCTCGGAGCAATTTCCATAAGTAAACGTTAAGAAACTTTGTAATTGTCTTTTCTGACGTTCGACAAACAGAGTATGTAACGACTTGTATTAAAGTTACTTATGAGTTTTGTGTGTTTGATTCTCAAGCAGCTTATACTTTAGAACCGTATTTTATTATTAATTTCTATTTCCTAACATTATAAGAAGTTTAATTAGGATCTTTAAGTATTTTTGAAGTGATAACTTCTTTAGGCATTGTCAAAGCGACAGCCCAGTATTAGGAACTAAATGCGTATCCAAATGGAAAGAAGGGACTACTGTGCTGAACCTGCGTGCTTCTGTGCTGCACTGACTATGCGTGCTGATCACCAAGTTGTGAGCCTTGGAGAAAATCTTTTGGCTTGTCTCCTTCTTGCGGCCTTCGATAATATATGTACACACGCGGCGAGGTATAGCTACACTTGTAAGCAATTGGTGGCAGAAAAATGTGCGGGTTGTCGTACAAGGGTCGACACCAGACTGACTCTTAAAGACGAGCAGTATCATCAGAAACGACAAGGATAGTCATATGGAACGGAAGATGACGGCTAGGAAAGGTGATTGGACAACGCGGTTAGGAAAGCAGGTAGTTATGGAAATAATTTGACAGGACAAGATTTTTAACTGAGTGGACGGAACAGGCATATTGGGCACTTTTGTGATGGGGAAAAAGCACCAAACTCGCATGACTGCCACGCTCAGATACATAGTTTTCACTGCTGACGTGCAGTCCAACGACTGGGAGGACTAGGAGTTCTTTTTATTGCTGCATTATAGCAGATGACCCACCTGATGGCAAGCGTTTATCGTCGCCTATAGACATTTGCACATACCAAAGGTCAAATTAAAATAATAGTTTTACGATATTTGGAGTAAGCATTCATATTTTCTAAATCCTGCATGATATCAAAATCAAAGATACTAATAAGTTTAAAATAAAGGCGCCCTATGCGTTAAAGCTTTGAGCTATCAGATAATAGCAATGAGAAACCTAAGTAGATTGCGTGTATACCTAAATAATATCACGCCTGTTTACCACGAGTTTAGGCAGAGACGATGGTTCTCTAATTATAACGGTCCTGAAAAACAACTTTTGCTTCATCTGCCTACTATCGTTAATCTTTTCATACACATGTATTTGAGGTGCTCTTACCCTAACTCTTCTGCTATTTGACCATAGTGTCTACGTGGTGGTCTACCGACACCAACTCTACAATGCACTATCCTGTGATACTCTTGTTTTATGATTCTCTTTTCATCTATTCTCTTTACATGCCCAAATCACCTTAACATGTCTTTTTCAAGTCTTGTTATTACATATTTCAATCTACAACATTCTCTTATCACACTTTTTTATCATATCATTCGACCTATTCTTACATATATGTAATTCTTAAAGCTCTCGCTCCTGAACAGTGTATCTGTTGGTGATGCAGTGGACTGTTGGTGGTTGCTGGTTTGGTCGCTGGTTCGGGTGCCGAAATAAAAGGATGAAATATGTGCTATGGGCGGCTTCAACTTCGTTGGCGTGGTCGGCGGGAGGGAGCTTCTTTGTTGGTTGCTTAGCGCGAACTACTGCTTGTCACGAAATACGAATGGGCCTTTTTTTTTTTTTTTGGAGCTGACTCAGCTGAATAGCCGCAGATGGCTGTTTCAGCGATACCGGGCTTTGGGGGCTTCCCGCCTCCGTGGGAGCGGAGGCGTTCAGCCCGGAAGCAGCGCGCTCGAGGAGGCACCTCCTGTGAGGTTCGACCTCGGCTCGACCGCTGCGGGGGATTGACTCTATATTGGGAACAAGCCGTAAAAGGCTGAAAGAGCTAAGCCAACAGGCTGAAGTGATTATTTGGGGACTCTTCATCGACTCCGCCGGCGGAGCCGATCCTAGTCTATCATTACTACCGCTTCGCAACGTGTTATAGCTGGAGGAGAAGAAGCGGCGGAAGAAACTCTCCAGCAACACGCCTAGGCTAATCTTGTATGGCTACTTGTGTCTGTAATGAGTATGGATTGGTGGGTCTTACGATTGTGTAAGAGAATTCGAGCCGGGGGCTCTCCGGCGTCTGTTGTGTCTGCGTCTGTTATGCCAGGCTGATGTTCTGAGCCTCGGGGGGTTCATGATCGCGATTTGACGTGCGATTTTGTCAGGCTCGTCAATGAGTACATTGCGAGGTCTGCGTTTACTCGTGGGAGCGTTTGGAGTGGGTTTGTAGTTGACCGTTTCCGTCACCAGAGGGTTCGGGTGATGGGGGGCGAGGTCAAAGAATCTGCGCGATAGTAAAGTTATATAGTCCTTGATGGAGGGAAGCTCCAGGTCGCGATGCAAGTCGGCGAGCCGCATATAGCGCGGGCCGTCGACTGCAGCACGTAGAAAGTGATTCTGGATTCTTTGCAGTCTCCAGATGTTAACGTCGCTGGCGTGGCCGAAGACCACACTCGCATAGGTCAAGATGGGGCGGATGCAAGTTTTGTAAAGAGTCACCTTATTTCTAAGGCTCATCTTACTCCTCTTGCCTATCATCGGATAGAGTCGGCCGAGGATCAGGTATGCTCTGTTCCCGACCGCTCTGGTGTGCTTGTGGAAGTACAAGCCTCTGTCTAGGGTTACCCCAAGGTATTTGACTTCGTTAGCCCAAGGGATAACTTGGTCGAATAGCTTGATGAGTATAAGTTGGTTGGAGGGGCGGGTATTGGGTGAGAGGCATTTGCGGGAGAACATGATGGCTGCACTCTTCTCGGGGTTCACCTCAATCCGCCATCTACGGAACCAGTCACCTAGTTCTTTGATGGCGGTGTTGAGCTGCTTGCAGATTCTGTATCTGCTGGGATCGCTACTGAATATGGCGGTGTCATCCGCATATAGGGCTAGCTGGGTATGGGGGTGCCGTGGCATGTCGCTGGTGAACAGCGTGAAAAGTAGGGGGGAGAGCGCGGAGCCCTGGGGGACTCCCGCTGAGATGGTATGAGGGGAGGAGCGGGTGCCCTCCACTCGGAATCTGACGAATGGGCCTTGCAAGGCGCCCCATATTTATACAATGCCGCCTCCGCCGACCCCCCACTTCGTTGTAACACCCCCTTTAGTTGATTTGTTTAATTTCAGTTTACATAAGCCTTATTTTACCTTATCGCTATTACAGTATTCACAACACCATAGATCCTAGCCTATCCTGTGGGTTCTTACATTCATATGACCCACAGTTTCAAAACGCGGGACATTCTTATGGGCACATTCTTCGCCCCCCGCTTCACGAGTATAAATATAAACCGCCGAGCGCGCGGGCGATTACCTCAATGCAGAACCATGCGCCGTTGCGCGCGGACTCTGCCTGCACTAACTTTATGGCCTACTCGCTATGGAGTAGGCAGTAGTGCAGGCATACCTCACGGATCCCGGGCTCCGGTTGCGTTCTGCATTCCCGAAGCCCGGTTTCCGGTACCCTTTTGGGTCCCGGGCTCCAGGTGGCGTTCTGCACGCCCGTAGCCCTGTCTCATTTACCAGGATCTATTTGGGTCCTACTTTAATGAAACTCAAAACACTAAAACATTTATTTTCCAGCGACTTAAGGCTATTATGACAATACGCATATTTACTATAATATTACGCTCTAACACTAATTAATCAAATTAAGTTAAACAAATAAAACAATATACGATTATACGACTATTTACATCTCTGTCCGACCCGTCTCTTTCTCGCGTTAAACGGTCGTATACGTGTTATCTACGAGGCTTAGCAAATTACACCTATGCTCTTATCACCTGTGTAGACGGGTCGGCGAGTTTCTATGATACAATGTTGTCGTCGTCAACAGTATCGTCATTTTTAACATACTTTATACTCTGATATCTATGTTACAGGAAATTTGATTAACCGGGCAGTATTAATATGGACCGATCATTATGAATAATGACCACGAAGGTTGATGAATTTGATAAATTTATTTATTTGGACGGCCTATATTATTAATAGCGAACAACGGCCCATGGTCCATTAAAAAATCATAGTTTGAGATAACATAAATTTATCACTTGGATCCGGCAGTATAAATACTTCCATACGTTTCCATAAGAATTATGAAAGTTAAATTAATTTAAGGGTGAGGTACAGTTAGTTATATGGCGCTTTTATATATTATGAACAGATTCAATTTTTTAAATATAGGTAAGAAAGTTAAGGCGGAAGAGAAGTTAAGCGGAGCTCCCTCCTTAGCCTTCAAGGATATTTTTTTATAACCACCCAAAAATTACTTTATATCTCAAATAAATAAAAGGACCATATAACTATACCCTAACCTGGATTAATAAGCAAAAATATTGCTCAAAATAAAGTTGTCATTATTCATACTGACTAGGACAAGTGATTAATCATACAGTTTTATTTATATTGCCCACTTGATACGGGAATTGTGTATACAAACCGGTCATTATTCATAGTGACCGGATTTATCAAATTGCTCCTAATATCTATCTATATCAGCAATCTTTTATAATCTACTATCTACATCAACAAACTTGTATAAAAAGCTGGTGATAAATAAAAAAGTTTAAGAACATTAGGCAACCGTCAAATACCTTTTAAGAGTACATCTCGAGTGAACAAGTAAACCGATTTATCATGAGTTTACGGGTATTAAGCCTTGAGGGTTGAGGGCGGTTTATTATTTTTGATCTGAGCTATAGCGATAATGGCGGTGACAGAGCGGTTTGTGAGCTAAAAATAATATGGGTATTATGGTTAAAAATAAAATAATTAAAGGAGTTTATGCGATTTTTAATAGGAATTAAATAGGATCTAAGCCTGGATTTTAATTGGTTTTTTGACGTTCTTCTTCAGCCATTACGTACGTGGTGTAAACTCTCTCATGCCATACGTGAACAGACTGTGGAATGAACTCTTTCCCGCAGCTTTCTCAGAGCTCTACAATACAGGGCTTTTCAAAAAGGGCATACACATATACTTAAAACCTCAAGGAGGTAGGTGGTAGGTGTTTCAGAAGTTCATGGGTGACTGTAATCACTTTCCATCAAGGGGACCCGTTTGCCAGTTTGCCTACAAGCAAACATAAGAATGCTAACATTGATGAACGTAGGCTTCTCCAAGACTGCACCATGCCGCGACTTTACGCAGATACGCAGGCTATTGTTCCATCCCGCTGGAGGTTAATAAAAAGTTGATATTTCCAAAATAACCTCACAATAATTCTTCTTTAAAGACAATCAATAGTCGTAGGGACTATTGTTAATATTAAACTGATACTCATATTGATCGATGTGCCTCTGGTTGTAGCAGAGGTACTTCGATAGCATATGAAAATATCAACAAAATGGATAGCATAATAAAAAGTCGAAAAGAGCTGAAATTCCAATGGGTTCCTTCACACATAGGTTTAAAGGGCAACGAGAAGGCTGACTCTCTTGCCAAAGAAAGCGCTATCAGGGGTAGGGAGTTAAAGTATGAACCTGATTTTTTTGAGTTAACACCCAAATATAGGACACGTATACAACATCTCTGGAAAGAGTATTTTGATAGAAGATCTTTAGACAAGTATGCTAGTATGCCACTTGACTCTTTGCAGGGCTGAGCGGTCCGGATTCTCGACGATCCCAATATTATAGACGGTTTAGATTCTCTCAGCCATAGAAGAGACGTCGACGCTCTAAGCGTGTTCTATCGTCTATACAACGGGGAGTGCTCTGCTGAACTATTTAATTTGGTGTCTAGTCGCCATTCTATCATCGCACGACGCTCCTTCATGCTATATGTGTCCAAGATATGGAATGAACTCCCTCCCACGGTTTTCTCAGAGCGCTACAATATGGGACTCTTTTAAAATGGCATGAACAGATGCTTAAAGTCTCAAAGAGGTAGGTAACGCATCGGCTCCCTTAGTGTTGCAGATGTCCATGGGCGACGGTAACCACCTACCACCAGGTTTGTTTGCCAGTTCGCCTACAAGCAAACATAAAAAATGTGCTGCCGCTCTCAAAGGGAGACTGGAACCTGGTCAGTAAAGCTGAAACAAGACTCAAAGTTGTTATGGCAGCATTCTCGAAACCACGGTATAAATCAGGATTAGACGAGATATTTATTACCTTACAAGTTGCCGTCAAAGTCACACATGAAGCTTTCGTATCTCAATTTGTTGAACCTTTACCGAGACTATAAAGCTTGCACCGCGCCGCACCTGCACTTTCTGAATTCGCTACACACGCCTCTTCGATCATTTCGCTACGTTTTACAATCGCTCCACATTGATTGCCTATTGTTCTTCGATACCAATGTTTTTGAACGAATTATTGATCTTTCATATAAACGATTCCATAAATCTGTATGAAAACGTAAAAATATCGGCCTTTATCATATTTTGGCAGTGTTCTGTATTTTCTAACATAAATATGTATGTTTTCGAACGTATGAGTAGTTCTAGTTTAGTTAAGTATTCGATCGCTGTATGAGAGCGAGACGAATTGATGATGAATAAAAGAAAGGATAAATAATAGACGATATAATAAAAGACGATCATAATATAGATTTGAAGAGTCGAGTACATTCGAGAGTTTTGTTTAAGATGTCGACGATATAAAGTGTTTTTAGATAAATTTCGTAAGAATAAACGAAAACTACATATATGTTACAATTACCACGTGCTAACAACAGTGAAGGAAAACATCGTGATGCAACCTGCACATTGAGATGACCGATGTGTCATACTTACACTAATTTATAAATTTAATATATACCTATATATAGATCCAGACCAATATATACATATATACGAAATCTAAATAAATATATTAATTAACATTGTGACAAGCATTATATTAACAGTAGATAAATGAGTAAATGTTTAATTCATTAGACATATTTATTTAAAAATAGTATTTTGTGACTTCCGAAATATAAGTAATAATATATTTGTACAACAAAAAAAGATATAGAAGTCAGGGTATTACGTGAAAACTACTAAACAAAGTTAAATGAATCTCAACATAGAGGCAGCTTACGCCTCGGATCAACACTTAGGGTAGTTTTTTAAACCTGATAAATGACGTTGTTTCGGTGGGATAGACGAACGTAGCGCTGTGCGCTATTATACGTCCTCGTTATGCCAACGCGAGCGAAGTTCCGATGACACTAGTAACAAACTAGCTTCTGCCCGCGACTTCGTCCGCGTGGAAAGTTTTATTAACTATCCCACAGGCACTCTTTAATTTTTCGGGAACAAAAGTATCCTATATGTTGACCAGGGATATAAGCTACCACCATACAAAATTTCATTTAAATCGATCTAGTCGTTTCGGAGATTAGTCCGTACAAACAGAGAGACAAAAAATTTGAAAAAAATCTTAATTAGTTATATTTCGCTGCTTATATCCTCTGACTCGGTTTTTAGAAGTTTTTTTCATTGTATAGAAATTCGACCTCTACAGTTTTATTATATGTATAGATAAAACAAAGCATTATTGAATGTTGGAATTCGTGTCACAGCTAAAAGCGAAGTAACCGCAAACTCCATGACCACAAACGAAAACAAACTAACGCAGACTTCATCATATTTCCGGGAAAATTTCCCATTTACAGAAAATAACTTTTCTTTTGAAAATGAAAACGTTTAATAAAAACATAATTATGTTCATTCGTTGTTTAACAGATATTTTGCCTTCCTCTTTCCGCATGATTAAAATATTTTTATGATTATTATGTTATTTATATATGACTAGCTGTTACCCGCAACTTCGTTCGCATGGTATTTAATTTGCCTTCCGATGCGGCGATTGTGCCGGCCATTTTTTTTTGGTATAAGTACCGTATATACATTCATATGCATTTAATTATTTACTGTTATTTTGATCATACAAACCGACACTTCAATTTTATTTATTTGTATATTATTTGAAATTTTAATACAAGTATTGAAGAATTTGAGTTTTCACTGTCTTGAGTTTCATGTTTCCGTAGAGTTTATTTCATTTTTTGAAACCAAAAATAAATTATTAATATAAATTGATAAATAGTTTATCTTGCTCTTCAGGGTACATACATATATAACTTCACGCCAGGTCCCTTGCGGGGTAGGCACGAACAACAGAGCGCCATTCAGGGTTTTATTTTATTTTTTAAACTTTTTATCATTAATCTTACTGTCTCAAAAGGTAAGTAACACTAAATGATAGGGTCATAAGCGTAGATTTTGTGATTTACTAATATTTATTATTAAATTGTAAATTTGACTATTTATTTCGATTTGGACAGAGTTTGTACATAATTTTAAGTAAATACGTATAATACGTATTACTTAAAACTTTTATTCTACTTTCTTCCTTCTTAACTCCTTCTCTACAAACACACGCGCACACACACATCCTTATATATATGTACATGAACATGACCAACATACACACTACATGGAGATCTGAAATTTTAACAGTGGCAATTGGCGTGAGGAACCTCTGATTGACTCACATTACAGGAAAATTACACCTATTTTGAGAGTCAGAATCAACTTAATATCTTGTATTGTGTTTTTAAAATGTGTTTCACTTTTAATTAATTCATTTTTGTACTTTGTTTTTCTTAAAGTCTTAATAAAGATGGCTTGGCCTTATTATGAACGTTTTATGTCGTATAGTTTAATAATTATCATCGTATCTTACGTAAGTATTAGCAAAACAGCAATAAACTTTGCTGAGTGTTTCGCGAATCGTACAAAGCGAATAACACAACGAGAATGGCTTTTAAGTCAAAGTCGTCTGGCTGCCAGATGCTCGGCGCAGCTTTAGATAATGCAGGGATGTACTCTAGGGGAGTGGGAGCAAACTTCCTTATGGTTTTAATTTTTTTATTTTGAGTGACCCATACAACATCAGATGTATGAGTCCTAAGAACATATCATAAGTATAAAGGAGACTTACGGCTTTCAGCTTGAGCATGTTCTGAACAAAGAAAAAAACTTTTACTGAAATACAGATTATTACTTATAATTTTTAAGTCCCGGTTTCTAAGAACCTAAGTCTAGTTTTAAAAATTCATATATCATACAATTAAACTCAAAATATGTCGCTTTGCCTAATTTATGATCATAATATATTTTAGCCAAGTTCTTGAAAAAAACAACACAACTCTTTTCCGTCCACACTCCTCTATTCTGACATACATTTTCTCTCACACCATGTATCCATGCATCTTTTTTTGGCAAACCTTTACATTTATACCCATCCAGCTTATCCATCCACAAATTACAATCATATACGTGTGTCTAATTAAATAAGCTACTTTACTACTAGCTACATACTTTAAAATATATATTTTTTATATTTCTTTCTTTTACTTCAAGCTGCAATGAGAGTGGGCGCATAGAAAGAAGGAAAGAAAAAAGAAAGAAGTAGTGATGTACTTATATTGCTTACATATATCTTAAAAATAAAAACGTATTTGGGAATTTGTATGCCATATATTCAGCAAACAAGGTTTGGACTCAGCTTATTGCTGTGCCGGAATCATATCCGATACAACGCTGATTTTTAATTCAAACCTTTCCTTTGGCAACATACGAAAACTACCCGAATATGAATAATAATCTAATTATTGAAATATTATATTTAACTAGTGAATGGTAATATACATAATAAAACTACGTTTTAACGGTTTTAAGCGCGGTAATTTATTTGATTTTGGTTTACCCGACGTTTCAGCCGATTTTCAGTGGCCGTGGTCAAGGACGACAAAGATGACATTTGTCTAACGTTTATTGTCAAAGTTTTTATTTAGCCTACCGCCAACTTGTTCATTTTAATTATTTAGTTTTAATTTTGTTCATGGATACTATTAACTCTATGGGAGCCTAATCTAATTTACCACCGCTTCACAACATGTTGTGGCTTGAAGAGAAGAAGCGGCGCAAGAAACTCTTCAGCAAACATGCCTAGTTCTAAAATTATTTATATAATATTAAAATGGGTGGAAGGAAAAATAAAATAAATTATCAGTCGAGTTGGTTTGTGTTTCGTTGCACGCAGAAAAAGCTCACAGTGTCTTGAGGTCTGGCAGTTGGTTTTTGCTGGGTTTGGGTCTTAATAGTTTTGATGATCGGATCCCAAACAGGTGGTACCAGCCAACTATCTTCTCTATTGAAATTTGGGTGTTTTTTGATTTCAATAGCCTCACGCATCATTCTTGGTATGAAACGATTCTCTTTCGCGAGGATTTGTGGGTTATCGAATCTGATGTAATGGTTGGGTTTATCCAGCGTGTGTTCACTGATCGCAGACTTCGTAGACCTTGTGTGTTTCATGTCAGCAATGTGTTTTTATTCTCCTCTTTGTTTGCCCAATGTATCATAATCCACACTCACAATCGAGCTTGTAAACACCTGCATCCTGGAGTGGGATATTGCATTTCACAGGTCTCAAAAATTGGGTTATCTTTTTATGCGGCTTGAAATATGTTTTGATTGAAGCTCGCCTAAGGTTGTGACCAATTCTGTCTGTGACCCCCTTGATGTAGGGAAGGGTAACAGGGCACCGCTCAACTGAAGGTGGTTTGGGGCCTTTGTGACGTTGGTGTGGAGTCTTCAGCTTATTGCGTTGTAAGACTCGCTTGACGTGCTGAAGCTCTCCAGCCACATGGTTCCCGTCACAGATTTTATGTGCTCTCTGAAACAAAGATTTGCCCACGGTAGCTAACTGACTAGGATGGTGGTGAGACGAACCATTGAGGTATTTATCTGTATGGGTAGGTTTCCTATCACCGTATGGCCAAGAGTATTGTCAGAATTCCTTAGGATGAGCACATCAAGAAAAGCTAATTTATGGTTTGACTCTAGTTCCATAGTAAATTTGATATTACTGTTAATGGTATTAAGATGATCTAGAAATGCAGAGACTTTATCGTTTGGGAGGACGGCAAAAGTATCGTCTACGTACCTTTTATACATCTTCGGTTTAGCCGGAGCAGTATCCAGTGCCTTCTGCTCGAAGTCTTCCATAAAAATGTCAGCCACGACAGGAGACACCGGTGAGCCCATGGCAACACCGTTGATTTGTTCGTAGAAGCCGTAGTCCCACACGAAGTAGCCCGATTAGAGTCAATGTTTAAGTAGGTCTGCATATTCTTCAGGCATGTAATTATCTATTAGCTTCCTTTTGACAATCTCAATGCAGTCTTCCACTGGTAAACTGGTAAATAAGGACTGGACATCAAAACTGACTAGTACTTCATCCTCAGCCAATGTCAACTTTTCAATTGCGCTGATGAAGCCGAAGGAATCCTTGACATGGTAGGGTGTGTTGCCGCGGAGATTTTTGAGTGTCTTCGCTAGATGTTGTGCCAGTCTGTGTGTTGGTGAGTCAAGCTGGCTAACTATAGGGCGCAAGGGGATGTTGTTTTTTTGAAGTTTAGGAAACCCATACAGTTTAGGCGCTTTGGCGCAATTTTATTATGTATACAAGTCGCGAAAACTTAAGAAAATAGAATGGTAATATACTTAAATAAAAAATATAACTTCTTAAATACCAGCGTTTCAACAGTTGTCGTTAACTTGTAGTCAGCCAAATGCTGAGAGGATGACTGTCGTACAATGATAACATTCAGAAATTTGCCACTGGCTACGTGTCCTATGAAATATAATAAAGAATTGTACTGACAAGGGATTTTTATTTTTTTATATTTTTTTACTGTTTACCTACTTTTGCCAGAAAAATTCTGACATCGGGCTGAATAAATATTTATTTTTTTATTGTAGGAGTTCAGCAGACAGGTAGATGGCCCAATTAATGGAAAGCGGTTACCATCGCCTATGGACATTTGCAACACCAAAGGTGCTACAAATGCGCTGCTGTCTTAAGGGAGACTGGAACCTGGTCAGTAATGCCGGAACACAACAGAAGGTGGTTATGGCGGCATACTCTATCTAGACCACGGGTGGTCGCCATCCAGTCGAGCGAATATCCTACCACCTGGCTGTGGGTTGTTCTGTCGCCTTTTATGACAGGCCGCCCGGTAGTAGGAAATTGTATTCTTTCTTAATTTCCCAACTAAGTCCGTGCCTGTTCAACTATCTAATTCAGAAAGTTGTTCGTTTGAGCGCTAATTAAACGCACAACAATTTCGGGCGGTGAGATTAATTGGATAATCTCGTTTAGTTTCACCCCTTTTATACTCGTTTCGAAACTTTTAATGGCCCTACAAATTTATTTTATTTATTTCTTAACTTTCAAGTATTGACCTTTTGGGACTATTTCCAATTAAAATTCTATGATGAGATTTGCAAGTTCAGACCAGTCAGCTATTTATTTCCTCTTCAATTCTTAATAGTTTAATGGATGATAAAGTTTGTAATGTTATTATTGTATGACATATTCGTTGTGAAACAAATAAAAAGGATATTTATTGTATTCAAATTTTGTAATGGCAATTAAAGTCTATTAAAAAATAATGCAAGGGTAACAAATTAACAATATAAAGGTCAACATTATAACTTAACTACTCAAGAACTCGATGAAGTCGTATTTAGTCAATATAGGTATAACACCAAAAATAATAGTAACAGCCTTAGACTATTAATAGAAAGACGGAGTCGCAGGCTCTCAAAGTGAAGCAAGCTAAATTATGGCAAATTCGAAATAGGATACAGATCGTTACGAAAACTTGGATTTGATCTTCAATTTAGTGCTGGTGAAGGTAGAATAGTTTTCAATAGATAAAATACTTGACAACATATGCAAACCACGTGTATACTACATAAGTTTATGCACACAAGTTTAAAAAAAAAACTTCATTTGATGCTTCTGTTCACGCAGGAGTCTATAATATAATAATCTAAGCCGTCACCTTAGACTATTACTGGACTATTACTGGCACAATATGTCTTGTCCTTCCACACTCTTCTATTCTGACATACATCGTCTGTCACCACACAAATTGTTAGGAGTTGCGAGACTCGAATTAAAATGCCGTTGGAATTACTATATAATTTATTATAACTCTACAAACACGTATAAGACAGGTACAAATATAACCGGACGCAATAAGTCCAAACGTAATGCACAATTCAATGACAAGCGCAAAGTCCGTCACTAACGTCTTGCCTCGCTTGTGACTATCACTAGATTGCCTCACCCCTCCGTTCGGGCATTGATTTATACTAAACTATACAATATGTCTCGACACAATACTCGACCGAGTAACAATAATTTCTAAAAATCACACCTGGCTAATGACTATCATAAAGGATTACAATACACAATGGGAGGTTTTTTTAATTACAAATATTAAATACAAGATAAACAAAAGAAGACGGTCATAAAATCGCTTCAATCCTATTAGCTCAAACAACGCCGGCGAGTAATAAATGTGCTTTGACAAATATGTGGGTGGCTCAAAGTGTAACAATATCATCCTTCACATAATCTATTTATTTCTTATTTGGTCTACCTTTACATTTGTATCCATCTATCTTGTAGTTTAACATTATTTTTTCCCATGACTTTTTTTGTGTAGACGTATTCATTTTACTGTCTTTCGTTCGTCTCTCAATTAACTAGGTCTTATATATATGTAGTCTGAGACCTTTTACATTGGGCCTTGGCGTACATTTAGCCATCCCTAACTGCTTTGTTTCATGATTACCCCATGATATAACAGTATATACCAATTTAATAAAAGTTCCTTTTTTAAGTAGGAAAATGCGACTGTTTGGTCCTTGCCTACTTAAGTAGGTAGAATATTGCTCCATCAATTTTGCTGTCTACCCTCTTTCTGTATAAGGCCAATGCACAGCAGGTTAAGGGGTGCCATTTTTGGACATAAATTTGTCATCATCGTCCAACGACATCGCGCTGTGCGCTCATCTGTTTTTCTTTTAATTCAAATAATTGTAATTACTGGCCGTGCCAATAATTTTTATTAAGACCTAATTTGGGTACAAAGTGATAGCTCTCAAGAGAAACCATGGTGCCGTGCGCTGTTCCCGAGTGCAACCTGAACCGAGCCAGGAGAGGGCTGCTGATTACAAGGTTGGTGGAGCTTCTGCTTTATAGTGCAAGGATCTAGGTCATATCTCCGCTATACAGTCCATAGCAATCGAACCACATTGAGCGCGGGCTATAAGCGTCCGACAGCGATCATGGCTGTGGAACCCATAGCACACCAGTTCCCACTGGATATGTAACCAACGTGTATTCGGGCATAGTTCTAGTGTGCCATATTGTTACGAGCTACAGGACTCGAATTGAAAGGCCGTTGGAATGAAGAACTGTACAAACACGTATAAAAAAACTGCACGATCCAATAACACGCGCAAAGTCCGTCACTATATCGCTTGTCGAATGTATTACTAGTATCGTAATCCTCGCTTGACTGCCAATCCCCTCCGTTCGGTCATTGATTTATACTAAACTGTATAATACCAACAAAGGGCCGCGTTTACTGAGTTTATCCGCACATCTGGCAAGCTTCGACGAAATGCAATAACAACAAGGATTAGTTCGAAACTAATGACGGCCTTAATTTCAAATTTTAAACACGAAGTAAACAAAAAAAATCCGAATGCAGGAAGGGTAATAAACTGCGTTTTACGACAGTCAGGTGTGCGCATTTCTTTGTCGGTATGTAACAATATAATATTTGGAGTAGGTCACATACATATACATCGAATCAATAAGCTATTCCCTGACGATATTAGTATTTTAGTTCTATAGGCGTAGGTGATTTAATATCCGCTCTCCGGCTCTTGTCATATCCGTTTTGACTACAGGTAACGAGTACCTGGATACCTTGTTTGCTCGTCGTTCATTACTAGGAAACCATTTTGTTGGTTGAAATCTTTTACATTATTGGAGCTCCTTAAGGAACGATTTTCATTTTTTTTTAAATGGGGAATGGAAAAATACAGGCATTAATCCCAAAGCGTTAGATTTTATAATTCGAACTATAATATAATTTGACTCACGTGCAACTTTATAAACTTAAGTGCCTCCAAAATTTTTATTTATGGTTAGTATTTGGGTTACGCAAATATGATTTTTAAAATACAATTTTCTGCGTTGGGGCGGCCTGTTGTAAGAGGCGATAAAACAACCCACGGCCAGGTGCCCGACTGGAGGGCTACCAACCCTGGTCTAAAGTATGCCGTCATAACAACCTTGAGTGGTGTTCCGGCATCAGCGGCCAGGTTCCAGAGCAGCAGTGCATTATTGACATGTAGCACCTTTGGTGTTACAAATGTCTATTGGCGATGGTAACCGTTATATATCAGGTGGGCCGTCTGCCTATCTGCTGAACTCTGCAATCAAAATAAAATAAAATTGAAACACAAAAATGAACCGTCTAATATAGGTTTAACAAATACTGGTCTGCAACCAAATCCTCCTTTAAATAAAAATTCGTTAAATATATAGAATTTGAGATGCTGAATTTAGATCTGGTTTTAGTTTCTTGCTATCACGTATATTTTTATTTAACTGAATATTTTTCTGTGCAAAACTTTTTTCTTATCATGTCAGTAGATTTAATTTTCTTTTCTACAAATCTTTAAGCAATATAATATTGTTACGAACTGAATGCCGACAAAAGACAAATTCACACCTGCGTCTGTAAAAACACATTTTATTACCCTTTTGGCATATATAGAGAAACGATACGAATGGTAAATGCTCCGAATTATGTTACTTCATTCGCCACAAAATTACAATAGAATACATAAAAATGGAGAAAACTACTAACTGGAATGAGTTTATTAATTAATTAGACATAATTTTGATGATTTTAAATGTTTTCGAAGGAATTAAATGAGCTATTGTCATATTAATTCAATGTGCATTTTGTATGTAAAGCAAAAAAAGCGCTTAATTTAAAACATCAATTACAAAAAAAATTGAGGTGGTACAAAGTTTTTAATACTATATTTATATTCATAAGTGTCGAAGTTATATAAAAAAAATTACAATAGTTACAAGGAGTGAATTTTCATATTTTTTTGCCGACTAGTGAAATCAAATAAATAAATATGATTATCTTTGGGTCGCTTTTGTAATAATACCCCGGAGTTATTAAAAACCGTTGGTTATTAAAAACAATGTGATTAATATTCATCAGAATGGTCGATTGTTGATCGCGGGTACCTGCTCTTAATCTCTCCCTAATACCCGACCAAAACGCCAAAGCTATCCGATTTCTGGACCTTCGTTATTTTGCGTGGAATATATTATTTCATTGTGAGTTCCATACAATAGGTATAAAGAACTGATAATATTCTAAAATTACGTGTTCCGGTTATTAGAATAGAATGGACTGGACCGGAATGCCACGGATAGAACTGAATGAAATGGAATGGAATAGAACGGAAAAGGATGAAATGGAACGGCACGGATCGCAACGCAACAGAACGGAATGAAATAATTTGGAATGGCATATAATATTCTTTATTACAAATAACGTTACAAAATACATTGACACATTCAACAGTATTGTAAACTACCTACATTTTATTTCTTTTACTTCGTGTATAATGCAGTTGGATAAGCACTGATTGCATACTATGTATTGTTTTTTTTAATGTAACTGTGGTATCATAAATAAACATAAATAAGTACCTACTAGTTTTTAGATTGTTATAAATCTAATAGTATTTTTATCACTCATCTCTAATCTTCCAACCATGTGCCATGTGGTACAAGTTAGTGATAGTGTTACCGTACTTATTTTTACTATTCTAGGTGGACGAACTCGTGTGGTCCAGAGGTCCTCCCACCTGGCAACTGTAATATTTCCTTTTATATCTACAGTGGATCTTTCCCTTGCATTTTATTTTTAAAATCCCCGACTGAGGCAACCTTAAATCGCTTTATTTATGTGATCCACCGTCTGAGGGTCTTGTAACGCTACTTTATTGCCTCTATGAAAAAAATATGAGTGTTCAGGTGACCTTTGTCAAAATAAAAAGCTATATTTACGCAAGTTTGCCAAAGAAGCAGTTATTTCTGGAAATTTATATCTGTGTCATGTACTGGGACAACGTAATATGTTTAATATGGTAAGCGGCGCCCAACGATGCGGAATTTTGAATGGATACGTTTTATCCTCGACTATATCTGTGGTGTGGCATTTATTTTAGCTAGACGTGTTGCTGGAGAATTTCTTGCTGCTTCTTCTTCTTAACAGCAGTAAGTAACACGTTGCGAAGCGGTGTACTGTAGCGGCTAGCGGTTAACGAGTGGACCGGGATCTTCAATAAGAGACTGGGTTCGGGAAATATATAGTTAGACATGCGTGGCGGGTATATTGTCCGTTCCGCTTACAATGAAAGGCCCGAGCCCAGTAGTGGGTAATTTATGAGCTGATATTATTATTTACTAGATATCAACATAAACGGTTTTATAGTTTTTCAGTGAAAGCGTTAAACATAGACAGAATAGAAAGATTATTATAGAAAGAAAGAAGAAGAAAGAAAGAAAGAAATAAACTTTATTTGCAAAAAATAGCGACGCAATTACATTTCTTACACATTTTTATACACAGAGCATATTTTGAAATTTAATTTTTAATATATATTTTTTTTTATTTTTTTTTTATATTTAAATTTTTGGCATACTTCGATATAATCGATAATTAACGGAATTTTCAAAAGTCCCCCTTGGTCGAAATTCGACCATAATAATTTTTTGTCAAAGATTATACTTCTATAATCACAAATTTTGCCAAGACGACACTGTTAATTTGACTTGAACAATAAACAAAAAAGTACACTCGTATATGTCAAATACATGGTACAGTGTGTAATGTTTTTCATCGATTTAGTGTATTTTTATGCATAATTAAAATAAATAGTATTCATCGCTTCTTCTCTACATGAACTATAAATTTGTGAAATTTCATACTCCTCGTCCGCGCAATTTTCGTAAAAAGGGTACAAAGTTTTTGCTTCACGTAGTAATATGTAGATGCCTCGATTCTAAAACTTACCATACCAAGAATCAAACCCGGAATTCTTAATCTAGTAAAGCAACGTTTAGACCAGCAAATTTGATATATTAACAAATCCAATAACTGCTAACAAACATTAAAACGTCCCGACTGTCATCAACGCCGGATGGATAATGTATTCGTTATATACAAACGTATTTCTAGAGTTTAATTGTACCTTATTACCGGTAAATAAAGTTTAAATTAGACAAAAATGTTTGCATTATTAAAGCTGTATTTTACGGCTGGTAACGTTTACATATGTCTTGAGGATTGGAGTCGTAAAAGCCTACGGAGGGAAAATCAAGGCTTTATAATAAAAGTCGGGTTTCAGTGCGGAATCCCAATGAAAACTTAAATCCACTGAGAAACGACTGGCTGTAATTTGGAATGGGAATGTTTGGGGGACCGGTTCGAGATTGCTGGAGACGGAAAATTAAGGATTTATTAGTTTTATTGAGCTCCCTGGAAATATATCTAAGAGTGAAAGGCGACATTTTATAAGAAACTTGTAATAATCGATATTTCTTTTATTTTATTGCTATACGGCTACGGCGCGAAACCCTAATAAATGTGCATGAACGGACATACATGAATACCCTAATAAGCATGAACGGACAGAATACCCGCCACGCTTGTCCAAGGTTAACTCGATGTGCAGGTTGCATCACGATGTTTTCTTTCCCCGATGTTAGCACGTGGTAATTGTAGCAATATGCACATTAGAGATTTTTATTATGTTTTGCTATTATTACCACTCTACATACTTTTTCCTTTTGTTGTGTATAGTTTGCTACAATTGCTTCAATTCATCGACAAGTAATTTTATTACAAACCTTCGTATGTATATAATTTAAAAAAATAAGAGCCTAATATAGACAAGTATGCAGTAATTTATCCAGACGTGTTCTTAAGAAATTCCTTGCCGCTTCTTCTCCCTAACAGCAATAAGATTTTGCGAAACGATGTACATAAAGTAAAAAGTAGACTCCTAGGAAACTTAGTTTGAAGAAAAACTTTGACTTTGAATTTTAATATTCTGAATATCGTAATGAATTAGTAGAATATACATACAACAGTTATACCTACTAGCAAAAGCAGTACACACACTCTCTTAAAATTGAATATCTTTACATCCCATATTGAAATGTGTAAAAGAATAATAAACTCTGTTTTGCCGGTTTTAAGCGTGGTATTTTATTTGATTTTGATCGCCTGTCATCACGGCTACTGAAAAGTGGCTGAAACGTAGGAATAATAATAATAATCGGCAGACAAACACACACATTGTATATACCCAAGCTAAGCAAGTTACGCCTGTGGTATGAGTGATATACAACGATACTCTGAGGCCGCAGACACCCAGACCAAAGCAAATGATGGAGAAAATTCTTTTCCAAAATGTACCATACCAAGAATGGAACCCGGAGGCTCCGGCTAAGACTTAGCCCGCTCATCCACAGAGGCCGTCGTAATAGTAAAAATCCAATAAAATACCGCGCTGAAAATCGTTGAAAAGTAGTTTTATTATGTGTACTAGTCGCGAAAATTAATGAAAATACGACGTATAAAAGAATTTACGGTACATTAAATATCGTTATAAATTTTGTAGAAAAAGTTTCAATAGAGGAAAATCCGAAACATCGCAGTTAGGTCATTGTGTTTATGATTGGAAAATTCCTGGCTTTTATGCCCGTTTTCACATTTATTGCCATCCATAAACCTAATTTTAATCAAGAATATTAGATTTTCATTATAAACTCTCTTAGTATTTTTTCTGAATCGTCATATCGTTACTTCGTTATATTTCTTCGAAATATTTTAGTGACCTAGTGATGTTGATGTCGTCACATTGCGGAAACTAGCCGCTTGCAAAAGAAAAAGAAGGAACAAGATCTCGTGATTCAGGGGTCATCTGCGTTTCATTTTAATGACGATGAAGTGACTTCGGATCTAGCTAAAAGGCAAGTTTCCAGACAGAGTACAGTACACATTACTACAATTACTATGCACAACGAGGAAAGAAAAGCATCGCGAAGAAATCTGGACACAAAGATGAAAGTAGACGAAGAAACAAGCGTACTATATTCAATGGAGAGGCTCTTATCCAACAACAAAATGTTTACAGACTATAAGAGAATTTTAAAGTGAGACTGGAATCTGACCACTAATGCCGGAACACAACTCTAGGTTGTTATGGCGACATACTCTAGACCAGGGGTGGCAGATATCCAGACGCGTAAGTACCCTACCACCTGGCTGTGGGTTGTTTTGTCGCTTCTTACGAAAAGTATTTGGTTTTAATACCCCTTGATGGACAGTCAGACGTACCTTTGCAGACATTTTTCCAGCTATTCATAAAAGAGTTCAGCGCTCCATTCACCTTATTACCTACCATTACTCACCTTTCAATATCACTTTCATGCTTTCCATCTTTGGTAAACATGCACCCTAGCACAAAATTATACAACCCACATATAGAGATACTACTCCATTATTACAAACCCGTGGTTATCACCTCGTTGAATGGTTGAAAGTGCGTAAATTAGGCAGGGACATCTCATTTCCTCGAACTAATAAAGGTGGTAAAATAAATCCCGGTTCACTAAATCAACTGTAGGTGGCGGTAGCGCGTGACGGGGACGCGCAATTACCCGCTTGTTTTATTGCTTCACGGTTTATTATCGGGTATTTTGGGTACGCTTTGAAAATTTACTCTACTATTCTAGTAATTGTTATTTCCTAGGGAAATGACGAAGACCGTGATTTGATCAAATCTCTAAGAGAGATAATCAATTCACGCGAGATGTTAAAATCACAACTGTGTGGGTGATTTCTCTAAAGCGAATTAGTGATGTGATCAAATCTCTGAAGTGTTTTAGTGAAATCATTATATTAATACGTGAAGCAAGAACTTTCTACTCCTTTTTATGAAAATTGCGCGTAGGGAGGAGTATAAAATTCGCACACTTATGGTCTTACTTATAAACGTTTGTTAAATTTTAAGCAACTGCTCAGCGACTGATTAGTGCAAATCTTACCCATAAACTCCTCTTTAGTCGATTATTTTGAATACAACCTACGTTAAATCATTCAAATTTCGTTTATCTGTGCTCCTCTTAGGTAAACAACAGGTAATACACGTTTATAAGTGAAAAAAAAGATATTCATTGATTATGACTGATTCTGATTCTCTTACTTAAGAGATGCCTAATCGTTTCTTAACAAAATTATTATAAGTAAGGCCTTTATAGTTTAGGTAAAAAGGAGTGCAGAATGCTAATATTTTTCTAAAATTATGCATAAAATTTAAATTAAATCAATAAAACAAACATTACACACACTGCCATGTATTTGACACACACACGTATATATATTTTGTTTATTGTTAAAGTTTTAGAGTTTCTCCATTACAAAAATACAATAATAAAAAACTTTCCTCTTTATAATATTGGTATAGATTACATCCTTAAAACTATTTTAGTACATATCAATATAGTATAGTAGGTTTAGCAGCCACGGAAAGCGCTCCACAAAACTCTTTTTTCTTCCAAACGAAAAGTTCCGGGGAGTTTTTTGTCCTACTTTTGGAAGGCTATAAAATGGATTGAAATACGATTTCAGCTCATAATTTATTTCACCGCATTCCGTGTATTTAATCATTACCAAATATAAACTGTGCGGCTATTAGGTCGACTCGTTTAACCTGAAACCGCCGCAGTGGTTGCCCTGAAATTACGTGGAAATATTACCCAAAATGGGTGCTACTAGCACGTATGATGCTCCGCTTATATGTAATATTAGCGCTGCAGTTTAACACAATCGCCGAGAGGGGTTAATCTATGAAAACTTCATTACTTTTTGTTAAAATAAATAAAGCAGCAATGGATTCTCAAGCTCGAGAATTAACCAAAAAAGTATTAGAAGACTTACTAGCGATCGCTAGCAACTTCTACGTTTGCCAATGCAGTCACAATATGGACATGATCTTCCACGACATCTTCTTTGACTCGGCTGCCTGCCTTCATATATGTATGTATAAGCTTTATTACTGTAACATGAAAATTTGTGTAGTAATTTTTACACGACAGTGTAACAAACATCCATCCTCACAAATATTTCCTATTATAATATCGTGATAGGATTTAATACATACATACGTAATATCACGCCTGTTTCCCACGGGGGTAGGCAGAGACTATGGATCTCCACTTGCGCAATCCTGACAAACAACTTTCGCTTCACCTTCTTTCATTAACTTCTTAATACATGCACGTTTATTTGAAATGCTTTTTACCTGACCTCTCTTTAACAATTCTGATATTTAGTCATGGTATGTTCGTCTCGGTCTACCGGCAACAACTCTACCATTCACAATACTGTCATACACCTGTTTTGTAATTCTACTTTAATCCATTCTCTCTACATGTCCAAACCACCTTAACATTCCTTTTTCAACTCTTGTTATTACATCTTCTTTCAAACCACAAAGATCCCTTATCACACTGTTTCTTATCATATCACAACTTTAATCACAAGTCTATTTCACACAAAAACTTGATAACAAAATGTTATATCGCTATTAAGGCTTATATTTATGCAAGATAAGAGACAGCACACACATTATTAGTAGGTATATCGTTCAAAACTACGAGTATTACCCTCGTGCTACAAGCGTAGCAATATTCGTAGCTCATTACGTCGTAGTAAAAGCTATTAGGCGGCGTAGCACTTACGCTCTCAGCTATTGTTGTTAAAACGGTTTGTACAAGCGCCTCTTGTCTATGTTATTGTTATAAAGAAATTTAAAGCCTTACATTTTCTGAATGTACATTTTTATTTTGAGTTCCTTTTTTCATAAACTTCCTTAGCAATTATTAATATTGGTAAAAATGTTGCCTTTTATAACTAACATGTAGATCTTACTAACTTTGAATAATAAGTTGGTTTAACAAATCAAATGCTGTTTAAAAGTACACTAATATTTTTCTACGTCAAAACACAAAAGAGGATAAGAATATATATTATGGAATATATGCAAAATAAAAATATCTCATAATATGGAAGTACTGGTCGCCCAGTGGTCGAAATTCGACAGTAATAATTAATTTAAATTATAAGTGTTTACATTATTAAGGTCCTATTGTCCAAGACTTTACTTCTGTAATCACAGATTTCGCCAAGGCTACACTGTTCATTTGACTTGAACAATGAACAAGGCAAGACTTGTTTACATTCGATAAACTATTTAATAACGGACTTTGCGTGTGTTATTGAATCGTGCATTACGTTTGGACTTATTGTGTTCAGTTATATTTGTGCCTGTGTTATACGTGTTTGTATAGTTCTAATAAATTCTATAGTAATTCCAACGCCACTTTTAATTCGAGTCCCGTACTCGTAACCATATTATTAATTAGTAGGCATATACTAGAAAATCTACTCTATCGATGTTGCAAGACTTTGAACCTGTAAATGAATGAGATGCAGTCATATAACACGAACAAACACATAACGACAAAACCCTATTAGCTGGTAATTACGTTTCTATATAATATAAAAAGCGTGATTAGCTAGATAATGTCACGTAATGGCGTCGCCCCACGGCCCTGCGGCGTGCACGCGCGTGACGGCGTGCCGGGGTCATTAGCCCGGGCCCGAAGCCCTCGACACGTCTTGATTACACTTTAATATATAATTTTAAATAGCCTTGCAACAATACTCTGCTTCTGATTTCCGAAATGAGATTTCCGTAAATTTTTATGATAGACCTTTTAACAAAAACGGAACTTTTATGTATCAGCTATTAACAGTTAAAAATGCTTCCTTAAGTCCAGTTCATCGGTGGCAGGCATTAAGCGGCGTGATACCACGCTCTCACAGAATATTGACGTGGAATAGTTATATAATAACAGACCACACTGAGCTCGAGCCTTCTACTGTAAAGAAACGGACAGTATACCCACCACGTTTGTCCAAGACATGATGTTTTCCCTCACCGTTGTTAGCATGTGGTTGTTATATCAAATTGCATGTTAGGCCAGAAAACTGGCTAAGTAGTGCATGCGTTCCGGCCAGGATTCGAACCCGCGCCCTTTGAGTTTGGGACGCGTGCGCTACCTATTACGCTACCACGGCTTCACTTGAAATGGTTCGCCTTGAGCTAATCGTGTTTCGTAAGATGAAAGAAAGAAAACTTTATTTGAAGCAATCGCGACGTAAGTACATCCTTTATACATTATTATACACAAGCATAATTTGAGAATTTGTACCGGGAACCGGCAACGTGTTGGCTTGCTCCTGATGTTGCAAACATCCATAGGCAACGGTTACAAACGAAGTTACTCGTATGATTGACACCCTCATTGTTTAACTTTTCAACATTTCCTTCCAGCATTATATGACGTATAGATTGCTTTGATATAAAGACCGTATATACTTTCAAATGCATTTAGTAAAAAGCTGTTATTTTGAAGTTACAAACAGACACTTCACTTTCATTTATCTGTAAAGATAAATCTAATGTAAAAACAATTTAATCTAGTTTAAAACACGCCAAATTAAGTGCAAACAAAATAAAAATAGACAATAAAAAAAAATACACTCTGAAAATATCTGTGTAAAAATAATTTTAATTATAATACCTAAAAACGGTGTCCAACAAAAACTAGGACAAAACAAAAGTTGTTAGACAGACGTAACATGACAGTTTTACGAGATCCCATTATTTCAAAATAGCTTTCCGTAGCTATTAAAAGCCTTAAAAAAATAAGAAAGTTTTATCAATAGTAAAAGTTAATTTAATTATTCTAAAATGCTCAGACTTACTTTTATGACTAAAACTGTCACTGTAATTTATTATTCAAGACATAAAAAATACTAGATAATGCCTTACAAAAGAACTCGTATTTTAAAACATTCGAGATACCTTAATGACCTTTTTATTGAGAAAATGCTAATGCCCTTAAATAAGATAGAAGAGGAAAATAATCTTAATAGTCATTTTGAAAATGGTAGATAAGTAGACTATGAGTTATGACTTTTAATACATAATCGTTTTAATTTATTTACAACATATTTGTCTTAAAGAATTTACAACATAAAATATTTAAAAAAACCTACTATATACATATTCACAAATAAAAAATGGATTCCAGGTCAATGTCGATGAGAAGCGTTCCCAATAGCTTCACAAAAGCGCATTTCCTTGCTATTTCGTTATCCAAAATACAGACCAGCATTTTGGTCACGGGAGACTACATGCAATTGTATTGAAGGGTCTCGATAGAGTTGATAAGCCTCGCCTCTCCGCGGCCCTAAAGTCTCAACCGTGAAAGCCACAAGTATATACCCATTACCAATGGATAAATATTTGCGACGTTTCAGGGTTTCGTGGTATGTAGCAGCTCCCCCGACTTTTAATAAAGATTTAAGATTAATTGTGTACAATAACTGAAACAGCAGGAAACTGTGCGGAAACCTTGTTTACTGAAATACAAATTCTCAAAATATGCTATTTCTAATGACACATAAGAAATGCAAGTAAAGTCGCTATTTCTTCAAATAAACTTTTCTTTCTAATAATGAAGTAGCCTTAGCAGCTTTCCAATTAGCGCAATTGCGTTCTGAATTAAGTGGTTTCGAATACGGCCAGGAAACATGCACTAGGCAGGCAGTACTACTTAGGCAGTTTTTCGAAACAATATGCATGTTAGGCATATTGTTTACTAATATCGCACGATGACCAAGAGGAAAATATCATGTCTTTCTAAATGGTGGTTTATTCTATTTCATATTTTGTAGCTATAAATGTATGTATATTATGGGTATAGTATAGTATATATTAGGGTGGTGCAAAAAAATCAACTTTTTAAATCAATAAATAATAATTTTAAAAAATATGAGCGACCTTTTAAAATTCAAACTATGAACTGAAAGCTTTCAGAAACGTATTATTTTTTGTCTATAAAACTGTACCGTAACGAGAAAAAATTAAATTAAAAAAAACAGTTTTTGGCTATTTTTGAAATCTTTAAAAAACCTGGAGCGACCTCTTAAAAATTTTCTAGAGCTGTCCTTTGGAGGTATTTCTTAAAACATCAAAAACTAACATTTTTTCACTGGATATTCAGATTTATATAAAATTTACCAAGGGGCCTCTATGTGTTGGGATAGCCCATGTCCCCACGCAATCCCTTGAAAAAGTCCAGTCCATTTTTATGGCCCGTGGTCTAGGAAATATACTAATAATAATTATGAAGTAAAGATATGTTGTTGCGGAGTTTGTTGCGATATTTCTTCTACTTTAACAGTAACTTAGATTGCTTTGGAAGCGGTTTTAAAGTCATAACTTTCAATAAGTAATCTGTAAGATTCCATTTTCAAATAAATACATTCATTTTCATTTTCTTTCATAATGAAACTATATCGATATAAACGATGTGTCAAATTTTCCATCCGCTTTGGACAGGCGTGGCTGATCTATTGCCAACCGATGGTACGGCAAATGAATGATTAGTTAGACATAGGAACCCGCCATAAATGGGCCGTCTGCTTGTTTACAAGATTCACAATATAAATAACTTTTAAATAATAAACTACATACTACGAAACTTACTAGATGGGTTGGATGGATTGTGTAAAGGATGTTACGTTAAATTGTAGTGTGACAGAAGATGTACACGGGACACTAAGAAAGTTTTGCAAAAAAAATGTTCTGTTCTGTATCCGGCGCAGATCCATTTTTCAATGAGACCCGAGTTACGTCGGCTAAGCCCTTAAATTAATTAGTAGTGTTAGGTTTCAATATAGTCTGTAAGAAAATAATGTAATCCTCAGTTCAATATACGCCTCGAACGAATCCAGTTGTCTTTTTAAAAGCTCCTACGCGTTGCCACCCACTTAACTCACGCTAATTTAAATTAGCTCGCAAACAATGTGGAGAGAAATTTTGAAATTGGAACTTACCTATTTTTAGTCATAAATAATCATATTTTCAAAATAGATTATGACTGGCCAGTCTCTCATACATAAAAACCTTTTTTTCGCAATATTTTTTGAGTGGCCTGGTATGTCAGACAGATTACGAAACTTGCTGGTATTAGATTTATTTTTCTAATATAATTAATGAAGAAATCCACCTGTGTACTTGAAAGGACAGAACTATCGTAAAACGGTTGGCGCGAGTGTTGTTCAAACAAGCCGGGGACAGTTTTAAGCTAAAAGCTTTTCCAGAAGCTTCCGGTTCGGCTTATGTAAATGGACGCGGAGGCCCTACACAATATACGAGATTAAGACTTTGTGTAAACATAACTCAAACAGAATAAAACAAGGGTTTAATAAAATATAAGGAATTATATAAATGGTAAATACTATACTTTTAGAAGGGAATTTATTAGGCGGCGGAAACAGCTGATAACTCAAGCGGAAAGCGTTATTTTTTGTATAAGTTATGTATCATACAGATATTACAGTAAAATTATAATCTATTTTAGATTAACAAAAATAAAACTAGCGTTCAAACTAAAAAGTAAATATTTGCTAGAACATCTCAAAGTCGGTGCATTTTGTAATGCCTCGATATTGTTATGGTGATGGAGCCGTTTCTAATAGCAAATGGCGCAAATGAAGGAAGACTCAAGCATAAATATATTACACACAGCACAGGAATTCTCACTGAAGGTTATATAGCCTTCAGTAAGAATTACTGTGCCATTTGTTGATGAGACGATAGAACTGAAACGTCCTAAGGCTATGAAACTATTGTAAAAGCCTTGCAGAGATTTGGGTAAGAAAGTACCAAATATTAACTATTTGGGTAGGGTTTCCCCTTTATTGTTCAGTCTTTGATGTGACTATTCACACCGCAGAGTAAGCAATGAACACCGTCTACACGCCACTACGCCTTGCAATTACACTGCATCATTGTTAAAAATAGCAATTACATCATAGTGTTGCCAGGATCACAAAAACAATTATAATAATTACTTACTGATGCACTAAATTATCTAGACGATAATTTAGTGGGCTTTAAAAGTTAACTAACCGGTATAAAACGGTAATTTAATTATAAATCGAACCATCTGTTAAATCGACTAAAAATATTATTATCTATGATGACCGTCTGTGTGATAATAATGTACACTATGACCACTGTGATGGGTATCTTGTAACACTATACAAAGAGTTATCATAACAATTTGTTCTTAAAACTGAAAATTAAGCTCCTCAATGCAAACTGGCTTCGCAAACAAAAAGCAAATTACACCATAAAGCTGCGAGCACTCTATACTGGAAGCACGTCATTAGGACTAACGATGTATCTACTCCTTACTTTCAACCTTATCTCCATGACATAAGGCTGAAATATTTAAAGAAAATATAACTGTAATACGAGTGTTAGAAAATATACGTTAAAAGAAAATTCATATATGAATATAATAGGTTTAATATTTCAATCTTGAAGAGGGTTATAAGAACATAAGACTCTTGTCTATATATCTAACTATGCTACAGTGAATCTTTAGTGTTTTTTGAGTTTGTATAATGAATTAAAAAATGAGATATTATAATATTACGCCGGCTACTTTGGATTAGCAGATTTAGAAAATGTAACTTTTAAGACTATGTTTGTATATTTTTCAGAGCATCACGTGAAAACTACTTAACGGCTTAGGAATGGCCCGACTAGGTGGAGAAGGAAGAACGACAAGGAATGCTCCTCCGTCTCAAAGGTAGATCTTCCATCGTGGCTATTGTTATGCCTCGCAGACCGATGCCCTATTTTTGTTGGAAATTTGTATATTAAATTTATATATATTTTTAAAAATATCACTGGATGAGCGAATGTTGCTCGTATAGTTTATTTTACATACAGATGTGCAACAAGCAATATACCCAAAACAGGCGTATTAACATCATCATCACATGCGGCACTTGTGCGTCGCAGGTCTTCAAACAACTCGATCTCAACGTGGTTTGGCTTAGAAACACCATTCAACCGGTGTCCATCGTGAATGACGATTAAATCCACCATCTTTGAAGTGTACAAACTGTAAAATCAACAAAATTACAAAATCTATATATTAATACCTAAACACAGCAAAAACTTTCTACCCCTTTTCACGAAAATTGCGCAGATGGAGGAGTATGAAATTTCGCACACTTATATTGTATATAGAGAAGGAGTGCAGTATTAATATTATTTATAAATTTTGCATAAAAAATGCATTAAATCAATAATAAAACATCAATATTTTCTTAAGTTTTCGCGACTTGTACACATAATAAAAAAAAACATTACACACACTACCATGTATTTGACACACCCACGCATATATACTCTCTTGTTTATTGTTAGTCAAATTAACAGTGTAGCTTTGGCGAAATCTGAGAATATAAAAGTATAGTCTTTGACAACAGAACTTTAATAATGTTCAAACTTATAATCTAAATTAATTATTATGGTCGAATTTCAACCACGGGTGACCCTAGTAGTCACCCGTGGTTAAATTATTATACTAATTAAGCAATAATCAATCGTTTAAATAACGGTAATCAACTGAAAGTCCTATTGAGCAATGAGATATAGGAAACAAATATTCAGATACACACGTTAATCGTATGTCTGGTTCCGGCCATCCATTCTCGCTGGACAAATACGGGTGTAACATAAACAACATTATTGATGGTCTGATCAGACTGGAAGGCGGCGTAAACCACATACAATTTGGTAGGTGACACATTTTATAATTAATCGGGTTAGAGAATATTTTGTTTTGAACTATTAACACTACTATACTTGCCTAAAGATTGGTAGTTTATTTATAAACTGTTTCTTCTGATAAGATAAATATTTGAATCAAATTATAGTTAAATACAGTATGGATAGTTAGTTCGAAACATTAGATACTTTAATATCTAACATTTGTGATTTCCGATGTTGACTAAGACGTAAAACATCACTAAAATTTAATTGATTGCAAAACTCACATAAGAAAATTATCTTCTAGAAAATTATAAATCTAATCAGTTAAATTACTACATAAAAACATGGTAGTTATACAAGTAGGTGTTATTGGAACGAAGTTCCTTATCGCGCGTTGCGAAAGGGGGCTAGGCGAAAAAAATTAAGACCAAAAGTTGTAACGACACTTTTTGCTGTAGTTGTAAGCCGTGCGGCGTGCGCGTGTTTCTCTGCCTGTCTCTCTCTCTCTCTCTCTCTCTCTCTCTCTCATACATAGCAAGCCAGTTATTTTCGTGTCGTCTTTCTATTTCGCATTGAACAGTGTGATGTAAAAAAATATTAATATAACTTAAAAAATATAATTTTATTACAATTCCTTTACTAATTAATCGAAAGGAACTTCGTTCCATCCGGGTGTCCCGTGACACCTCTCTAGTTTTTATTTTATAATGATCACACGTTCTTTGCCGGTTCAGCCTACAACTCTTTGAAACATATGTTATATAGGTACATACTTATTTCAATATATATTTAATGTTAATTATTATTACAAATGCAAATTTAATCTTATAAATTTCTATAACCTCAAATTGAAGAAGCTACTAAACAATATACGATTTAAATTACTTATAATAAAATTTTCATATGTTTTTAATGATAGTAATATGGTACAATTATTATTAATATATGTAAACACTTAACAATCTATCTTATCATCTATATTTAAGACTTAAAATTAATTAATTCCATTACATTGTAGTAGCTTTTTATCAGTAGTTTTTTTTTAGTTGTTATTTAAATAATTTTAATTTCTATTGAAATTAATTATATAATTTTGAGGCCATGCAAAAAAAAACGAATCGCAACGGACAAGTGGAAAAATGAATGGCAACGGATAAGTGGAAAAATAAATCGCAACGGACAAGTGGAAAAACGAATCGCAACGTACAAGTGGAATAAACTTCAACTGACAAGTGACAAAACGAATCGCAACAAAATTTTAACTTGAAGTTTTACGGGCAGGTTTTCAAATTGGACAAGTACGTTAACAATCTACCCGTAAAACTTCAAGTTAAAATTTTGTTGCGATTCATTTTGTCACTTGTCAGTTGAAGTATATTCCACTTGTACGTTGCGATTCGTTTTTCCACTTGTCCGTTGCGATTCATTTTTCCACTTATCCGTTGCCATTCGTTTTTCCTCTTGTCCGTTGCGATTCGTTTTTCAACTTGTCCGTTGAAGTTTCACTTCTAATATGTGTCCCAGCACACATTTCGATTTTTCGCAGGTTTACTGCAAATTATGATTTGGTTAGGTTGAGTACGTTTTAATGAATGCAATTTTTATTTAAACATATTTTATTTTATCAAACAAGAACTGAATTCGATTCGGAACCAAATTCAAAGTCTACTTTAAAATTATACACATACAACGGTACATTAACAAATGCGCATCTTTCGTCATCAATCTTCATTCGGACGTCTAATTATGTTAACAGAAAAAAAAATATTCAATAATATTTCGTTTGCTCAGTTTTGATGAAGAGGCTCCGAAACTACTGAACCGATTTGAAAAATTCTTTCACTGTTGGCAAGCTACACTATTCTCGGGTAGCATATATTACATTTACAAAAAAATTAAGGATCCTTACTAAAATTCCAATAATGTAACCCAAGGTGTAAAAAAATACCTAAAATCGCGTGCGCTGCGAAAACGATTGATGATAGAATAAAATAATGTACTACCACTTTGCAGAAAACATCATTATTTACAAAAAGTGTCGCGACACTTTATGTCTAACTATTATAGTTATGCCACAATAAGTGTACTTTTATTTTAAAATTTTAATTAAAATGCTGCCGCTAGAAAAGGCTCTTTATTTGTATCTTGGTATTAATCCTTATCAAAATAAATTACTTTATATTCAAGACTGCTTCAATACCTTTATATAACTTTTCGAATTATTCAATTTGGACATTCCATTCGAAAGATATCACGAGTTTAAAAATGTAAGAATTAGACCACGTGACCGTGACACCTTTTCGTGAGCAAAACATTGTAAGACCACCTCTATATAGAAGTTTCACATCAAAAACGTTGTTTTTGTAGGGTGCATACAAAGTCTTTCTTTATTACGTATATTGCTAACCATATAAGGTTCCTAACCGTCCTAAGGCATGTATACAATGTACATATACTACAATTTAGCAATTACTAATGACATTACATTTTGAGTAATGATTGAGATAAACAATGGTTTATAATATCAAACTGTCTAGCCCTCCACTAACCCGATCAATAGACGGCTAGATACTCCTAATAACTATACTCGTATTATTCACCGAAACTCTTGAACTGAGTCGATAATTATATGTCCCAGATTACTGCACACATTCAATGATTTGAAGATATAACTGTAAAAAAATTCTAAAGTAATATCTGATATGGGAGATCGGTGTGGCCGTGATAGGTATTATGAAGGTATTCAATAAATGGAAATTATATATTTGCCGTGCTGAGAACACATTGTGACTTTAAATTGGGGGTACTTATATTTTTCTTAAAATACCTGCACTTTATTTTATTAAGTAGTGTTTTATCTAACTAAAAACTGGGTTGTATTTATATGATGAGGTTTATATTGTTGAGTACTCTATAAATGTTTTTAGGATTTTTAATAAGCTTTTAATAAGTTCCAGATTACAATATTGCTATAATGTGAAGATTATGTTGTTGGTTCGATAATATAAAAGGAGATAAAATCATCTAATACGGGACGTTCTACGTTCGTCGATTGAAGAGAGCGAAAGCTCTGTTGGACAAGGAGCACATAATATATTGTGGTCGTTAATTACTGTCTGATAATTACAGTATTATTTAAGGGTAAATTGCTGCTCGACACTTGACAAACGTGGATGCAACTCTTGGAGTTATCCTAATATTTCTGTGTGCAATATTTAATATTGTAATAATTCTAGTGTAATAAACTTTGATTATAATTTTTCAGATTATTATTGCTTTATATCCGGCGTTATTCGCCGCCGTAAGCCTACAAATATAATGTATAAATAACAACGAACACATAGTCCGTCATGTACAGAGCCCTTTTCGCACTGTTTGCGAACACAGACGGCGATGACCGATGATCAAACAGTTGGGTTTGAACTAATTTAACCGAACATTAATCATTTATATTTGATTAGAAGTTGGCCGCTGTTGACTCGGTGTATTCAGTATCTATCATTATTCGCCTAAACTTCAGTTTGCGAAGTTAATTGAGATAACTCAAACAAGGAGAAAACGTAAATAAACTAAAACTATTAATGTTATCATTCAATTTGAACTGTATTTATATAAATTAATAATTGCATATTTAAAGGATAAGAGAAGGAGAGAGGGATATATTTATAACTAGCTGTGCCCGCGGTTTCACCCGAGTGGTGATGGAAAGTCGTCATATTTTGGATAATTCACACTATATCTTTATAAATTATAGCCTACGTCTAAGTCGTGGTAGCGTAATGGCTAGCGCACGCGTCCTAAACTCAAAGGTCGCGGGTTCGATCCTGGCCGGAACGCATGCACCACTTATGGTGTTTTCTGACCTAATGTGCATATTGTTACAATTACCACGTGCTAACAACGGTGAAGGTAAACATCGTGATGCAACCTGCACATCGACATGACCGATGTGTCAAACCTGCCAAGCCGCCTTGGACAAGCGTGGCGGGTATACCGTCCATTCCCCCTACCGTGGGAGACCCGAGCCCAGCCTTGGGACAGTTATGGGCTGTTGCTACACTATATCTTTATAAATTATAGCCTACGTGTTATTCTGATGTGTAAGCTACATTATTGTAAAGTTTCATCAAAATACATTCAGTAGTTTTTCCGTGAAAGAGTAACAAACATACATCCATATATTCTTACAAACTTTCGTGTTTATAATTTTTATTATTATAGAGATAGAGATTATATAGAGATATATCAGACATGAAAGTGCACTTCTTTGTAAATAAATCGTGTAATCTTGACAGTAGATACATTTCATCAAGTGGGCCGCTTGCCTGTATGCCTGCTTCGAAATCTATAATATTACAAAATTCTAAACATGTCGTGTTTGTATATTGAAGCTATTTAAAAAAAGACAACCGAAATACACTATATAAACGATGGAGAATGATGAAAGTTATTTTTAGATTTCTTGACTGTTTGTTTGGGATTCACGTAAAAACTACTGGGCCCATTTCAATGCGGTTTTCGCTGATCGAAGCAAATTCTTAGACTTAAACGCTGCGCTACTTTTTGTCTTGTCTTTGTCTTAAAATAACCAGATTAAAATAACTGATACAAAACAAAATTAATGTAATAAAGTGTGTGATATTTTTTTATCTCGGGAATCTCGCGGGAATATTCCCGGGAGCGGTTCGTAGTTGTTCGGGTGCATAAAAAGTATCTTATTCCGACACAGTTTTCACTAAAATGAAAGCTTTGATTATTTTTTAAATGTACTTTGTGTACCGGGAATCCAGCGGGAATTTCAAGTCAATCGTGGACGAAGTCACGGGCATATCCTTGTAAGAAATAAGATCCAAATGTTAGCATATAAAACATATTAACATGCTTTTAGAATGTACAATATTCACAAAAATATATAAATAAAAAAACATGCATCTCGGGACGCCCGATAGAAGTGATAACTTAGCCTGCCATAAGCGTGAGAGAACGGGAAGCCAGACAGACTGGCACCATAGCGCGTTACGTAACGAAGCTGTTTACCCTCCCATCAGAAATTATACCTTCAAATGTTTACAAAAAATCTATCAAAAATTAATTGACTTCAACAGTAAGCGCTGTGCGTCATATTTCAATATATGTCGAAAAAGCGCGAAATTTCCCTAGAGCATACTGAGTACGTGTAATTCACTTAATCTAGAACACATAAGGCACGAGCTAATTGCCTCCGGGAGTACGCAGCTCTCAAAGGCCTTTTAGGATTTAAATGATTCAGTCACAATGAATGAAAACGGTTTGTTCTTTTCAGATAGTACTAAATAAGGGTCGGACAATGTCTTTGAAGGCGTGACAGCCACACGACCTAACGTTGTTTGCTTTTAGCTAGTATTATATAAAGTGAACATACTACTCATCAAAAGTGTCTTTTTATTTTTTTATTGCATATAGTTCAGCAGACTAGTGGACGGCCCACTTGATGGAAAGCGGTTACCATCGCCTATGGACATTTGCAACACCAAAGGTGCTACAAACGCGCTGCTGCTCTCTTAAGGGAGACTGGAGCCTGGTCACTAATGCCGGAACACAACTCAAGGTTGTTATGGCGACATATTTTAGACCAGGGGTGGTAGCCATCCAGTCCAGCCAATGCCCTATCACTTAGCAGACAAACGTACTTGTTCCCTGTCTAGGGAACAAGTACGTTTTCTATTACGTACGGTTATTATTTTAAATTTTTTGGATCTTTATTGAATCTTTTTAGTGAATTTCAGTATTTGAATGAAGAATTGTATTTAGTGAGGTATTTATTCCGACGTTTCGACCACTATTCAAAAGCTCTGATCTTGAAAGACAAAGATGTCAGTATCAATGAGTATGGTATAAACCTTAATTTAAGCAAGTTACGCTTGTATCATGGGCAATATACAACGGAATACTCCGGGGTCGATCGTAGACACCCACGCCATAGTAAATAACGGAGAAAATTCGTTTTCACACCTGGCTAATGACTACAATATGCAATGGGCTGTTTTCTAATTACAAATTTTACACACAAAGTAAACAAAAGAAGTCCAAATGCCGAAAACGTAATAACGCAGGTGTGAATTTGTCTTTTGTCGGCATTCAGGTCGTAACAATATAAATAAATACTCTAAAAATATATCTGTAGGTCACGAGAGCTTAACATTCAAATGAGGAGCGACTGGAACCTTTGAAGCAAGATAAAACACCGCACCTGCAACCTTCGTCAATTTAACTAGTTTCACACTTATTGTTTTCTGCTGCGAGATTAGGGTTCAACGTTTTACTCAGGCTTGAGAAAGGACAACATGGCGTGTCAGTTTAAACTGATGCGGGGACGCTGGGTTTAATTTTGTATATACTTAAGTCAGACGAGTGTGTAATTTAATTACAAAGAAATAAACTTTATTTTATTTACTGACCTATTGATTGACTGGTGCCTATTGTAGATTTCTATTACTATATTTTGAAGTGATAACTTCTTATGGGAAAGCAAACCTCTTCGTTACGTAACGCGTTACGGAGCCAGTCTGTCTGGCATCCCTTTCTCTCACGTTAGATTAGTTTAAGTTATCACTTCTGTCGAGTGTCCCGAGACGCACACCGTCTTTTTTTTAAAGTGTCGAGAGCTG
The DNA here is from genome assembly GCA_949752895.1 of Dendrolimus pini. NCBI lineage: Eukaryota > Metazoa > Arthropoda > Insecta > Lepidoptera > Lasiocampidae > Dendrolimus > Dendrolimus pini. The sequence continues at coordinate 24,125,834 of OX457130.1, forward strand.
ATATTAAACTGGTTTTTGGATATTGGTTTGTCAGAGAATATTTTCCTGTAAACAAACAACCCATCCTTACCGCAGCAATCGGGCGACAAAATCCGCATTGCTAAAATATTCCCGGCTTCCAAACAGCTCGTAAAGGTAACAGCAATATGCTGGAAAACAAACGGTCAGAAAAACAAAAAAAAGATTCGACCGGTGTTATTGTCGGGTTTTGTGGAAAAAACGTGTGAATGAGCGGACAGTCCGGCTTTGGTTCGCAATTACAGGTTATGTAGTATATATGAAAAAAGGTATATTGGATTTCTCTAGCTTTGTACCTATAGTGCTTTTCATATCTTATTATTATTAAAATTAGTATAACATACTAATAGTACAGTCGTTTGGTCGAAAAAATAGAGGTTGCCTGCAAAGCTTTCCGGGAGTTTTGAAAAAACACATCATGTTTATCTATTTCGGGTTCTTTTTTTAATAAATACAGAAGTTAGTTAAATTTACAAGTATTTTTGAAAAACATAATGAGAGAAAAATAAAGAATTAATACCGTCGTAATAATGACAAGACATAAAAAAATATACTGCTATCTACTAGTATATATGTCCATAAATATCTTACATCTGACAATTTTTTTAACAAAAACATTGGCCCATAAAAATGGCCCAGACTTTTGGAGGCCTTGTGTGGGGCCATGGGAAGGCCAACACATAGAGGCCCCTTGAAAGATTTGATGTAATTGTGGCGTGACACTTTTATTATTATTATTTAAATGTTTGATCATAAGATCATCATATAAATGAATTAACATAATTATTACATACATTACGGTGTACATAATTAATTATAGTGGACACGGAAATAGGCACAGCTCAGCCGTAACCTTCCGACGTATTGGAGCGCGGCAGATTGTCCAACTGACCGTGTGCCCATTGGATTGTAGGCGGGAATTGTTAATTGCATAGAGGTTATTCACCCTCGTCTATACGTGAAGCTTTTAAATTATCTCAAGGACCGCTTTGAGCATTAGTATGGTTCTAGAATTCAACTCACACTTATCCGTGCAAGAACGGAAAAATAATACTAATTCCTGAGGCCGAGAGGCCTATCGTAAGAGGCGCCAAACATCCCACAGCGATGTGGCCTTTGACTGGATGGCTACCACTCCTGGTCCAGAGTATGCCCCAACTTCTTATACTACGAATTTTGTGTAACATTTTTATCTTGCCAACCATGTAAGGAATTTATGATGGATGATATGTTGCAGTATAAAATTCTAGTACGTCATCTCATTACTATAACTATAATAACATTTTTCTTTCGTTTTATTGTGTTCTTGTCTTTCTGAATATGCACTGTTTGCTACAACTCCATTAATTCTTCAAAAGTCATTCTGTAACAAAAAAGAAGTTTGAGTAAGTCAATCTTGCCGCTGCTTCTCCTTAACAGCAATAACACGTTGCGAAGCGGTGTACATAGACCTTCAAAAATTGTTCTCCAGTGGAGCTTTTGAATTTTGCCGATATATAACAACTTTGAATTGTGTTCCGGCATTAGTGGTCAGGTTCCTCTTTGGCGCCGTCAGCACAATGACAGCACTTCCGATGTTGCTAATGTCCACAAGCGACGGTAACCGCTTTCCATCACATTTGGGCGGACAGCCCATGTTTATTTGTGGTATCGTTTAAGCAACCTTTCTTCCAAGAAGGCGAGTAGACCTACTCGTGGTTGAACGTGTACATGCACATTGCGATAGTGTGCGTGGCTGGAGATACGCTTTGCCGCAAGCGGGCCCTCCAATCATACCCGCTTTGGATCTCACGTACACACAGATATGTACGTGTATACCACAAGTAAAGCCGCTTCATCTTCGTGATTTATGTGTACAAGTATGATCCTAAATGTCACGGAAATAATTACATATACAAAATGGACTAAAAATTTGTATGGCCCTTATAATATCAGCCCATAAATGTCCCACTGCCGACCTCGGGCCTCCCATTATAGGGGGAACGGACAGTATACCCGCCACGCTTGTCCAAGGTGGCTTGGCAGGTTTGACACATCGGTTATCGATGTTTTCCTTCACCGTTGTTAGCACGTAGTAATTGTAACATTTGCACATTGGATCAAAAAATTGACTAAGTGGTGCATGTGTTCCGGCCAGGATCGAGCCCGCGCCCTTTGAGCTTGGGGCGCGTGCGTTAGCCATTACGCCAACACGACGTATGGCCCTTAGAACTAAAGTAATATAAACCACTGGTTAAAAGGAAGATAGTAACACATTACTGTCTTGTTTTAAGCTACTGACAGGCATAATAACTTGGTTTAAAAATTAAGGACAATATCACTTTTTTAATTTAGAAGCATAATTAGGACAATATTGCAGACTAGATTACTTACTTCCCGTGACATCACTTGGTTAAACGCTGGCGAGAAACTATAGTTCATTTAGACAACTTTTAGAAAAAAGGTAGAAGATTTTGGAAGGAAAAGAACAGGACAGATACATTTTAGAAAGGGATAGATAATGAACAAAATTCTAGAACAGAAGGTTCAGGAAGGAAAACACAGAGATAGATAGATGTTTAGAAAAGGATATATAGTAAATAAAAGAATATTTAAATTATGGGTTCCAGAAGATTCTTCCAGGTACATAAGCAGCGTAAAGCGCGCCTACCGAGCAGTTCATTTCTAGACAGCGAAGCGACAAGTGTGATACGAAAGAGTTGGAAGAGAAGTCAGTGATGAGCTTAGTGAAAAGTTTAGTGGACAGTTCAGTGAAGGAGCGCGGTGAATTCGGAGGTGAGCACTGCAGTAGCAGGTGGAAGTTTACGCAATATCGGCGATGGTACAGTGAGCAAGTTGTGCGTGTAGGGGCAACTCTGCGGAGAAGGTGGTGGGTCTTTCCAATCCCAAGTGCGTAGAACGCTCGCACGTAACAACACCACATTTCAGAAAAATTTGTATTACTGTACTTTTTTTCCGTGAAATCGCATAAGTAATATTAATATGCAAGTAACTTGTCGGTTTTCATAAAATGCGTAAACATTCTCTATCTAATAATTTATTGGAACCTCCATACTATCGATTTCAGTGAAAGAATCCTTGTGGTCCCTCGATTTGCAGCAATAACAAACTTTTTAAAAGCAGCGCTAGAACTTTTACAAAGTAAAATTCCTCGCGATAGACAGTCCACTCTACTTTACACGCTTTTAGAAAATTGGTTGTTTTTTACTTTTATTCTGTGCTATTGTAAGTTTAATTTAACTTTGAATAAAGAAGACGTGGCTTAGAGAAAATTGAAAAGAATTAGTAATGAAACATTTTGCATATATAATATACTCTTTTGTTTATTGTAGCTTGCGAAATCTGTGATTATAGAAATATAGTCTTTGACATTAATTATTATGGTCGAATTGCGACCACGGGCAACCACTAGTTAGAATAATAACGCAATCGGTAGCTATCTAACCGGAGCTAGCGAACAATTAATAAAGCAGTAATTTATAGGTCGGCAAAAAGGTCTTGGGGGTATTTTCTTTATTTGCCCATCGTTTATCAACGTCCGATAAATGTACTAAGTCTAATGTCCGAGCCGCCATTTCAGCCCTTTGGGTTGCTAAGAAACTTCTCTCAAGAATTTCTGTTAGTATTATTTGTAAAATAATACTAGCAGCCAGCCGCGACGTCGTCTGGGTTTGAACTTAAATTTGGCAAAGACGTTATAACCGTTAACGATGTCTGCCCTGCCTTCCAATCGCGCACCTCGCGGGACACGTGTTTATGTCTTTCGCCCCTCGTCATGCCCGCGTATTGCTCTACACCGTGACATAACTCATATATTTTGGAATCTCTCCGGCCTTTATGTGAGGGTCCGGCTTCCCCGCCGGCCATCCACACGGCCGTAACCTACAGCGGCTGGAAGTTGTCATGGGCGTCCCTCCGTTGGCACTGGCGGGAGAAGAGCGTGGCGGTTTGCTCCCGCTTCCGCTTCCGCCGCCTCCTTCGCGGACACGACGGTCTCGTAGAAGAAGGCGGCTGTGTCCCACGCATCAGCGCTCCTGACCATGGCCTTCACCACAGCCGGGAGGGATAAATCCGCTCCGATGGCTGCGACGAGAGCACGGCGCTGTTCGTCCTCCAGGCTGGAAGATGTGCAGGGGTGTGTCTTCGTCGCCGCTGACGCAGTGGTGGCACCCTGACGTTTGTTCACGCCTTATTTGACACAGGTATCCATCCACTCTGCCACTAGCACCTGGCACAACTCGTCTCTGTGCCCCTCTATCTCACGAGGACCGTTAGTACATTATCCCTGAGTAACATAGTCCTTTTCTTAGGGCAGGACAACGTCTGCCGGGACCGCTAGTTGGGTACATATTGGCTCTTGTAGGCAAAGAACGACCTCAGGCCCTCAAGCGGTTGTCTTTGAAGAATCGCTGAGTAAAATTGACTCGTGGCTAGATACACCGGTAGATGTAAGACATAGCATAAATATAGTTCCACGTTATGTCAATACTTGTCACGTCATGTTCATCTTATGAATAATGACTTCTTTATATTATACAAGTCCAATTTGCATCAATAACCACTTACCATGAGGTTGAATGCTGGCGATTTTACTTAACTTCCTTTTTCAAAATAAACAGAGGTTTGTTTCACAATATCGAACATACAGAGCAAAAAGTGACTTCCGCCGTTGGCCGATATTCCGCCATGATGTATCGGCGTACTGACAGTTATTGCGGTTGCAGATTATATTTCAAGATTGCCGCAATATTTTACAGGAACGCGCGCCCACAGATAACGCTACTATCACGACATGGGGTACAATATTAAAACGAAGGACAAAATTCATGTTCTTTTGGTGTGAGACGTTGTCCACAAGAAGATTAGACATTTGAATATATGAAATCGCAATCCCCATGTGGGCACAATTTGATAAAATCTTAGTTTATCGAAATCAAAATAAAATTTTTGCCGATAGCTACAACCAGCTAATATTAAATTATGAAATCCTTGGTAACATAAAAGGTGTTAACAACAACAGCTATATATCATGCTATTTACCCAATAATGGTATTGTTTATTATTTACCTAGATTTTGCCGGCGACTTCATCCGCTTGGAATAGTTCAAAAAAGTAAGTTAAAAAACCCCCCGATTTTGAAACATTCTTCATTGGTGCTCCGCTCTTTTTGGTCTTAGCGTGATGATATGTAGCCTGCCTTCCTCGATAAATGGGCTATTTCACAATGAAATAATTTTTCAAATCAGAACAAAATTTCCTGAGATTAGCGCGTTCAATCAAACAAACAAACTCTTCAGCTTTATAATATATTAGTATAAGATATACTCAAGTCATGGTACCGCGATCTTTTGTTCAAACTACAATACACATTCTTGACACATACGTAATTCCTTCTCTTTTTGTGTAATAGCATTAATTATGTATCTCTACCATAATTTTGTCTTGATACATGGAAGACGTCGGATTCGTTTGCTGTGTTAAAAAGACAGACATGTAAGAATTAATAAGATTTTTGGCATGTGCAGTGAGTTCTTGAAACTAATCAAATGGCGGCCGCCCTGAACAATGATTGTTATTGTTTGAATGATTGATTAAGGGGCTTTCAGATTCCGTGTATGTGTGATATCTACTAATGAAGGTGGACGTTCTTAATCAACGGGGTTTTGGGTAAGTCTGTATAATAGTCTGTTGTATTTATTTTTGTTAAGAGACAAACATTTGCACAACAATCGAAGGCAACAAAATTATACTATTTTCTTCAGCGGTTTCGTGTGAACGGAATATCCGGTTTTTTTTAGATTTCGGATCCGTGCACATAGGCACATACAACCTGGCCCCTGTTGCAGCTAAGAACAGTTTTCAATGCATCATCAAAAGCATCGAGTGGTCAAACAATTCATGTTAGTCAAATATTTATTGAATACTCATCATCATCCGAGCATAAATCCTGGTAACGTTCGAAGCGTGTTCTTCAAACTCAGGGCCCACTTTTCTACTCTTTCTTCTCCACTTCGCAAAATCTTTGCCATCCCTTGTTGTAAGACTAAGCTATTTGTTATCCCTTACGACGTCAAACATCATTTCTTGGGTCTACCCCATACACAGACTTGGCTGAAGCGGTGAAGCTAGACATTATCAGTTAGTTTGAATGTATCTTTGTAATTCAACAAATTCAATTGAATCCAAAAGTATGACACTTTTGGATTCAATTGAATTTTTAAAAGAAGAGACGGAAAGAAAGACAGTCTGTGATATGATATGTAACTTTCATAATGGTTTCCGGACCACCTCTCGTAAGAGGCAACAAACCAAACCACTTTCAGGTGGTAGGGCATCTGACTACCACCCCTGGTCTAGAATAAGCCGCTATAAAAACTTTAAGTTGTATACCGACATTAATGGCCAGGTTTCAGTCACCTCTGCGAGGCTAGCAGCACCTTGGGCCTTTCGAATGTCTAGCGACGGTCACTTCCCGTCAGATAAGTTATGAGACATCATGTTCTTCAGTATCGATGAATGCGAAAGAAAGGGAAGTAGGATGGATATTAAAATCCATTATTCAAACAGCACCTTTCATGCATGGCAGCTTTTATGGTTTCACAACGGTCTATGTGGTTTTAAATATACCTTCAAGAGAACCACCCACCACCACTCTTCATACAGTGTAATATGAATCAAGAGGTTACATTTAAAGTACATAAGTTTCCGTCAGCGTTCCTCAAAGAGCTCGGCTCAGCAAATATTTGTCTGGCCAGTAGCATACCGCAGGCGTTAATCGCGTGGTGCAACTCATAGGATAGAAGAGCAGTTTATGGTGTTTCGATTCCTAGAAACGACATGTCAAACAATAGTTCAATTATAAAGGTAGCATTGAATACTGAGCTATATTACTTTTATACTAACTACTAGGGTTTTACCAGAAACCCAAAATATGTTTAGAGCAAGCATTTATATTATATACTAGCTGCTACCCGCCCGCTTTGCGTGCCGTAAAATCCGTTCTTAGCTGACTTCTATGGCGGCATACTCTAAACCAGGGGTGGTAGCCATCCAGACGGACAAATATCCCACTACCTGGCTGTGGGTTGTTTTGCTGCCTGTTACAATAGGCCGCCCAAACGCAGGAAATTGTATTACTTCTCCGTTCCTGCACGGATATTAAATAATATATGCTTTATGACCAGTGCAAACGTGTGCAAACTTACAGGGTGTTTTCGTCTTTCATGATATTAGGCATATAATGTTCTCTAGTAACTTAGACCACAAATACATCCCATGTTACTTTACGAAGGGGAAGATCAACTCGGTGGACATCAGAGGCGTTTTGTGCCGCCACCTACTGTCCATTTACACGGTGCCACACGCCTCAATGGCCGCTTCGTAGGGGTGGGAAATTCTTTGGAAAACTCCGTTTTATTTACTTGATAAATGGCTTAAGAATTGGATTACACTGAATTTGTTATATTAAATCTATTCAAACTTTTTTAAACTGACCGGAAGGCAGGAGCTTACCTCTCCCAAAGAATTTGCGTTACATACGCTACGTAATTCAGCGAGGTAATGCTGCCAGCCTTCCAAGTACACTACCCAGCGACAGCGTCTTTAATTTTAATGTATATAAATTTGTTAGGGGTTTTTTAATTTTTATTTATTAGAAAGAAAGAAAGAAAGAAAAAGTATTTATTTAGGACAAGATACAGAAAGTCTTACACGATAATATATATTACAATTAATTGTGATGTCCTAAAAAGGCTCTTGCTCAGCATAATGCTAGTTTTACAACTAGCGCTGATCTTCCGCAAGTACCTCCCAGTGATGCCACGGCTTAGCTCCACAAAGCAAATTAAAACTATAAACATTCGTTATTGAATTATGCAAAATATAAATTGTACTAACAAATAAAAGAAAACAAACAAAAAAATAAAAACTACGGACAGCAGTGACGAACAAGACAGGAATGAACAATTGGTAATGGTTTGATATAGCGTACTAATTAACATACGAGTAAACTTCCTCGTATTTTATAGTATTATAATACTATAAAATACTTGTGTCGTATTTAAGGTCTCTCTGGCGAAATTGATGGTCAAATAAGAATTTTTTTAAGTTGGTTCGGAACCCAAAGACAGACTGCAGGTTTCTTATCGGCGGCGGTATGTTATTCCAGCACTTCGATGCAGCGTAACGAAAACTCCCCCTGAAGGCAGCCGAACAATGCCGCTGAGTAGCGAGCTGCACCGAGCCTTGCCTATAACCGAGTGACCTTCTTGTTGACATCCACGAAAGCTTTTCGTAAAGATATAAAGGTGTCTTATTATTTATAACACCAAAAAGCAAGCAAGCTAAATGTAACTTTTGACGATGTCTCATTTTTAAAATAGAATGCTTGTTTAGGAATGGTGTAACGTGACCTCTTAGGGGAACTTTGAAACAAAACCGTACACAAGCATTCTGTACTCTTTGAATGAGACGCTTAGTTTTAGCAAGAAGCCGAGGACCAAAAATGACATCTGCGTAATTTAGATGCGATAAAACAAGAGATTCCACTAGTTGAATGCGTAATGCTTCATTTATAAAAGGTCTTATACTGTATAAAATTTTTAACTTATAGAAGCAAGTTCTAACTGACTTAGCAATGTGTTTCTCAAACTTTAAATCGCAATCTACATACAACCCTAAGTTTCGAGCTACGTAAACTCGTTCTACTGGTTTACCCATGAGCATTACTTTTGCTGATGGGTGAAGAGTATTGAGTTGATGTTTGGAACCAAACAGAAGATATTTAGTTTTAACAGGGTTAAGAAGTAAGGAATTAGATTCAGACCATTGAGTTATTCTATAGAGATCTTCGTTTATTTTGTTTATCGCATCATTTGTGTCAGATGATTTAAATGAAATATATATCTGTGTGTCATCGGCGTAAAAATGCACTTTACAATGTCTTAGTTTTATTTTAGATTGTATATATATGGTTTATTTTAATACTACGATTTTACATAGGTTTGTATATTTGTAATTTATAGTTAATTTTATTTAGAAATCAGTATTACTATATTAAACTAATTAACTTGTTTTAATTAAATTACTAATATGCTTATAAAAAAATTCAGTCACAAGCAGGAAGCTGTATCCGAAAAAACTACTATATTAGTAGTTAATGCGATGTTGAATCAATAACTATAAAGTTTGATGCTGATATTACATGTATCAACCAAATTGAATGAAAGGCACAGAACTGAAATGATAGATAGATAGATAACACTTTATTCCTTACCAGAATAAATAAATAGAAAAACAAAATGCATAATTACAAAACTTCTTGGCAAAACAACAGGCGGCATTATCGCTAAGAGCGATCTCTTCCAGCCAACCTAGCTTAAAATAAATTCTAACTAATCTGGCGATGTAGGTGGAGCAGAAAAAGATAGGGCTGTACAATTTAAATATACATACATTAATTTATAAATTTAATCTTATATTAATACTAGCTGACTCGGCGAACTTCGTACCGCCTTATTCAAATAAATTAATAAACAAACAAATCGAGAAAACATGGCAAAGGGCTCATAGAATTTGAAAAATATATATAGCCTATAACCATCTACGATTAATTCCACGTCGAATGGTTGTGGTTTCATGCTGATCGGTCCAGTAGTTTTCGAGTTTACCTCGGACAAAGAAAACAAACTTTGCTTATATATATATATAGATAGATAGATAGCCATAAACCATCTAGGAAAAATTTCGCATCGAATGGTGGTAGTTTCATGTCGATACGATCAGTGGTTTAAGCGTGATTGAGCCTCAAACGAACACCATTTTCATTATATATATATATATATATAGAAGATAGATATAAATATAGAGTTTGTTTGATTGAACGCGCTAATCTTAGGAACTACTGGTCTGATTTGAAAAAATCTTTCAGTGTTAGATAGCCCATTTATCGAGGAAAGCTATAGGCTATATATCATCACCCTCAGAGCAATAGCAGCGAAGCATCAATGAAGAATGTTTCAAAATCGGGGGGGTTTTGAAAACAAATTCCACGCGGATGACGACGCGGGCACAGCTAGTAGATACATAAATCCAGACACATTTATAGAAAACCAATATATACGTATATACAAAATAATCTAAATCTAATATATAAAATTCTCGTGTCACAGTTTTCGTTGCCATACTCCTCCGAAACGGCTTGACCGATTTTGATGAAATTTTTTGTGCTTATCCGGTATCTATGAGAATCGGCCAACATCTATTTTTCATCCCCCTAAATGTTAGGGGTAGTCCACCCCTAAATTTTTATTTTTATTTTTAGACAAAAATTTTAATTTCTATTTTTTTATGATACAACATACAAAAATACATACAACCCTAAATTTTCAACCCTCTACGATCAACCCCTATTTTTTACCGGGCAGGACGACGTCTGCCGGGACAGCTAGTAAATATATATATTTATTGTCATTATATATGACAAGCCTTATATATTAACATATATTACAATAGGTAAATAAGTAAATGTTTAATATATTAGAGATATTTATTTAAAGACAGAGTATTTTCTAAGGGAGTTCCGAAATGTAGGTAATGTTTTGGCTTCGTATAACGCATTCCATAGTTTGACAGCCTGCACTGCAAAAGGATGAAGTGTGTGAAAGGGCGAATGAATTCAAAACTTCCTTAAAGTAAGAAGGACTATTAGGAGTAAATAGTATATAATAATATCCCTTCCCTATTAATATTATAAATGCGAAAGTAACTCTGTCTGTTCCGTTTTCACATAAAAACTACTGGACCGATTTGGCTGAAACTCAGTATATATATGTTTTCGATGCCGAGAATGAACATAGGATACTTTTTATCATGAAAAACGGGATAGTTTCCGGGATAAAAATATATTTGTCTTTCTGTTTGTTATGCTTTTACGGAAAAACGATCGGACCTTGAATTACTTGAAATTCGGTACACATGTAATTTTCATACCGCGGGTGAACAAGGGATACCTTTTATCCCGGATAATGGGATAGATTTTGGGATAGATTAATGTAAAGGTTATCCCAAAAAGTGGGATAGGTTTTAATGTGATTTTCCATTTTCATCATTTTGGTCACCTTTGTCCGATTTGTCCTTATTGTCCTTTTGCTATTTTTGACCTATTTGCCCTTTTTGTCATTTTTTCACTTTTTGCCCTTATTGTCCTTTTGCCCTTTTTGTATTTTTTGTCCTTTTTGCCCTTTTTGTTTTTTTGCCCTGTTTGTCCTTTTGGTCCTTTTTTGTCCTTTTTATATTTTTTGCTTTTTTTGTCCTTTTTGCCCTTTTTGTCCTTCTGCCTTTTTTGTTTTTATTGCCCTTTTTATCCTTCTGCCCTTTTTGTTTTTATTGACCTTTTTGCTTTTTCTGTCCTTTTTACCCTTAGTGTCATTTTTGCCTTTTTGTATTTTTTGCCCTTTTTGTCATTTTTGCCCTTTTTGTCTTTTTGTATTTTTGTCCTTTTCGTCCTTTTTGCCCTTTTTATATTTTTGCCCCTTTAGTACTTTTTGCCCTTTTTGTATTTTTTGTCCTTTTCGTCCTTTCTGTCCTTTTGCCCTTTTTGTACTTTTTGTCCTTTCTAATCTTATTGTCCTTTTGCCCTTTTTGTCCTATTTGTCACTTTTGCCCTTTTTGTACTTTTTGCCATTTTTGTACTTTTTGCCCTTTTTGTATTTTTTGTCGTTTTCGTCCTTTTTGTCATTTCTGACCTTTTTGGCCGTTTTGTCATTTTTGCCCTTTTGTCCTTTATGCCCCTTTTGTCCTTTTTACCTTTTGTGTTCTTTTTGTCTCTTTTTGCCCTTTTTGTCTTTTATCCTTTTCGTCTTTTTTGTCCTTTTAGTCATTATTGTCATGTTTGTCTATTATGTAGTTTACATAGACGGGGATAGATAAGTATAACTAGGACGGTTTGAAATAAAGAATGAAAGTTTGGATGAGACCAATCATTTCTCAAGTTTATAGATATAATAATTCGTTGTCTATAGAAAATGCGATAGTAACTCGATATGTCTTTCCGTTAAGCTTTCATGGAAAACTACTAGGAATACTGGATCGGTTTTGCTGTTATTTTGTTCAAATGTAGTTTTAATACGGAAAATGGACATAAACACTTTTCATGCCGGGAGCTGGGATAGTTTGAGATATAAAATGAAATTAATCTTCCGAGTGCAAATAGCTCTAACACGAAAATTTAGTACAATGTAACCTGTATTAACGCCTGCTCTTTAAACAAGAAGCACGCACTAGAGATTGACCCGCGGCGCAGCCTATCTTACTAGTCCTACTAATCCTACTATCCTACTAATGTTATAAACGCGAAAGTTTGTAAGGATGTATGTTTGTTACTCTTTAACGCAAAAACTACTGAATGCATACTTTACAATAATATAGCTTACACATCATAGGCTATAATTTACAAAGATATACTGTGAATTATCCAAAACATGTCGATTTTCCATCCCAGGCGGGTGACACCGCGGGGCGCAGCTAGTTGAAAATAAAAGTGCGCCGTCTAGCATCGGCTTAATTTAGACACGTTTACATGGAAAACCTTCAGCTATGGGGGTGTAATAAACTTGTAATCAGTATTTCAATACAAAAGAAAACCCATTTTCACTTAAAGCAAACTCGAGTATAAACAAAGCCGCAATATTTCACAAAACTAGAGGCCTTGGACAAGCGAACAAACTTGGGAACTTATCTTCAGGGTCGTAAAGTGACATTTTAATTAGTACCCAAGGCAATGTAAGCCGCGGTTCCGCAGCCTCTGTACAAGCGAACCCAAGTTTGAGGACGCCGTGTCTGGGTGTAGCCAAGGCGTAAGACAAACGTTTTTACTATATCGCATGGTTTAAGTATAAAGACCACGCGATTTAATCATTAACGGTCTTATTCATAGAGAGCTGGAGTAAGTTTGAACTCTTCTTTAAGGACCATAAAGAAGCGTTCAAACATGCTCTAACTCTCTATGAATAAGACTGTTAAAAGTTCAGTGTCAAATCATAAACAAGAATAAAATAGTTAATTAGGAACCATATTGTTACATGATAACAGGCAGTGCTATAAAGTGTTGTTACAATAAAATAGGTTAAATGTAATTAATAATTAGGGAAAACTAAAAATAGCGAATACTAACACGTAAACTAGACAAATGTAGTGTAGGTGTTAGTCCCTTTCTATAATGAATAACTTGAATGAATGAATAGTGGGTTTCTTGGAGTTGAGAAAGTCTATTTTTTATCAGAATATGGCAACACAAAATACTGAAATAAAGCATTTATTATTTTGTCAAGTTTTCGGCCACTTTTCAGTAGCAGTGATCACGGAAGAGAATAATATCAAGTGTCAATGAGTATTGTTACATTTTAATTTGACCTACCACCAACTTGTTCATTTTAATTTTATTTAGCTTTCAGTTTGTTTATGATTATTATTCACTCTATGGGAGCCTAATCTAATTTACAACTGCTTCGAAATATGCTATGGCTTGAAGAGAAGAAGCGGCGCACGAAACTCTTCAGGAATATGTAGCTAGGCAAGAGGATTTATTACTTTTCTTAAACATTGTCTGTGACATACTTAGACAGACGGACAAGCGGGCGGATGAACATGACAATTTTAAAACGTTACTATGAAAATAGGAAGTTTTGCGCCAAAAGGAAGGTTTGCACTGAAAATCAGCGTTGTGTCGGATATAATTCCGGCACGGCCATATGCTAAGCGCAAACCTTTCTTCTCAAAATATGCTCTAAATACTATACGAGGAAAGTAATTACGTCGCTATTTCTTCAAATTAGTCTATTTTTTCTTTCACTTATTTTATTAATAATAATTATGTCAAGTCTAAGATAACCTATTAATTCACCGCTTGGAATTGGTGATTAATTGAATTAAAATCAATTAAAACACCAAACTAATTCACAATTCACTAATTTGGCTATAAATCTGCGCTTAGGTTCTCGCATATGTTCATCACACACATGTGCCTGTGGAATAGAGGTAATCGACCCGGGATGCCACAGTCTTTCTTGCCGCCGCAGTGCCGGCAGATGGTCACGCCACGTCGCCCTGAATGATGTCTTACGGAGGGCGCTTGCCACCGCTAACGTGCCGGCTCTATTGGAGCCGAACGGTATTGCACGTGATGATGGTAGGCGCCCTGACGGAATGACTCTAATTCCCTGGCAGCGTGGCAAGCCTTTGGTGTGGGATGCGACTTGCGTAGAGACGTTGGCCGGATCCCATCTACCAAACCCGTCTAGATCGGCCGGTTCGGCGGCGGAAACAGCGGAATCACTCAAGCAGCGCAAATATGCAACCCTCAGTGAGAGTTATATGTTTGTGCCGTTTGCTGGCGAGACGTTTGGACCGTGGGGTCCTGAGGCCATGAGCCTCTACCAAAATTTATCGAAACGGCTCATTGACTCTTCAGGTGATCAGAGGGCTGGTGCCTACCTCGGTCAACGGATCAGTATGGCGATCCAGCGAGGAAACGTAGCCAGCCTTCTGGGCACCTTACCTATAGAAGACGGTGATCTGGGCTCAGTATACTACTTATAGTCTTGAGGGACTATGGGTAGAATACAATACAAATAAGTTAAGTTTTCTTACATTGTATTCAATAGTAAGTAAAATTAAACTTTATTGTCATTCACCGCTAATGTTTTACAACTTGGATCGCGACCAGGAAGTACAGGATTTGTGTAGGTTTTAGTTTGTTTGTAAGCCAACGAGCTGTGTTATTTATACGAGCAACAAACAGCCGAAATGGCGGTACGTCGTCCCGTGGCCACCGACGTGGACGAGACATGTGGACACCAAATGTGCTGTAACAGGAGCCATTTCTAAGGACAAGTGGGAAAAGGGAAATGTGGGACGAGTTAAGCCACATTTATTTCACAGTACTTACTTTTATGTGGTGAATTACAGGACATATTCAAGTTATTCACATACATATAGAAGGAAGATATTAAAAATATCCTATCTTCATATACCTGAGTCTTATATATATAAAAATCTCGCGTCACGATGTATGTCCGCTATTAACTATTTATAACTTACT
The DNA here is from genome assembly GCA_949752895.1 of Dendrolimus pini. NCBI lineage: Eukaryota > Metazoa > Arthropoda > Insecta > Lepidoptera > Lasiocampidae > Dendrolimus > Dendrolimus pini. Next base: position 24,140,949 of record OX457130.1, read on the forward strand.
ATCAACATGTGATTTGGTCAAATTTAAAAGATAGAATAGTTTTCAAAGTTTTTTTAATTCATACTGGACTGTTTAATCGTGTTTGTGTATTAGTGGACTGTGTTGTCTTTAATTGAATAAATTATTTTTATTATATTTAATCGACTTTAAAAAAGGAGGAGGCTCTCGATTCGTCCTGTAAATAAATAAATAAAAATATTAAATAAATTATTGCGTTTGATTAGTAAAGCTTCGTAATGGTCCCATATAAATTTTATTGTCAGCAGACTTTAGGTTCCAAATATATAACAGAAAATCCTTGAAATCAGGCACAAATGGTAATTTTTTGCAGTTTCTCAGGCATAACTTTTTCTTAATCAATTTTAGTCGCTTTTTGCGTTACATTCAGTACAATTTCAAAATAGTTCCGTATCAATTCCATTGGTATTAGATCTTGAGTATCGAAGATATAGCAATAAATACTTGAAATCAAATAGAAAACATTGTAATGAGTGGTAGCTGTAATTTTGTTATTTGTTAACTATTTTTTATTGCATTGCATGTAGAATTCCTTCATAAAAGTTTGGTATAAATTTCATTGCTATCGGACATTGGGTTTCGAAGACAGCACAAAAAAATTGTTAAAATCATTTAAACAATGCTTGTTTGTTCAGGTATTTAATTCATAACTTTTTTGTTTCTGAACAGATTTTGATTATTATTTTTTTTTTTTTTTTATAGCTGGAGTACAGCAAACAGGCTGACGGCCCACCTGGTGGAAAGCGGTTACCGTCGCCTATGGACGTTTGCAACATCAGAGATGTCACCAACGCGCTGCCGGCCTCGAAGAAATTTTATGACACCCTTTTTGAAAAACTCCATATCGTAGCGCTGTGGGAAAACCTCGGCCGGGAGCTCATTCCAGATTCCTACGGTACGCAAGAGAAACGTTCTACAGAACCGTTGCGTACATGAGCGAAGTGGCTCAAGGAAGTGGGGGTGAACTCCCAACCGATGGCGAGCGGTGCGATGGTAGAAAGAGGACGAAGGCACCATTCTAAACAGTTCTTCGGAACACTCCCCGTTATACAGTCGGTAGAATACGCAGAGAGAAGCAAAGTCTCTCCTAAGGCTAAGCGTATCTAAGCCGTCTGTGAGTATGGGATCATCAACAACGCGAACGGCTCGACGTTGAATAGAGTCCAGGGGATTGAGTTGGTAGGCAGGTGCTCCAGCGTTATATGCGTTGGATTCAGTATAGTTTCATAACAGTTCCATATAAATTTAATTTCTATTATATTCTGGGTTCCGAAGATATAACAGAAAAATTCTCAAAATTCAAAACGTATTGAAATATCGTTAGGACAATCCTAAAACCAATAGGTACTGTAGCGACCAGCGGTTAACAAGCTGACCGGGATCTTGAATAAGAGACGGAGTTCAGGAAACATTTAGTTTAGGTATACTATTCACCAAGAGATTTTTTATAGTCATGTGTTCAGTTCGCGGCCCGATACAATTCTGTTTTCGATTGTTTTGCGAGGCGTTCCACGATTTCGATTTAAATAATTATATTTCTTTATATTGTTACGAGCTACAGGACTCGAATTAAAATATGCCATTGGAATTACTATAGAGTTTTTTACAACTGTACAAACACGTATAAAACAAATACAAATTAAACTGGATGCAACCAGTTCACACTGCGGTTCAATGCAATTCAACACGCGCAAAGTCCGTCACTAAATCGCTAATCGAAAGTACTACACAGGTCTTGCCAGTATCGTAATCGTCGCTTGACTGCCGCATCCCTCCGTTCGGGCATTGTTTCATACCAAGTATACAATTTAAAAAAATCCACCGCGTGCCAGTGCACCGCTCGGCACTCGGAAACACCAGTGGGTTTCCGAGAAATAGTAATTTGCACACCTGGCTGATTATTTCTGCGAACGGCCAACAAAGTTAAAAACAATAACAATACGCAATAGCGTATTGTTATTGTCTAATTTGCAATTAGACAATAGTCTAATTGCAAATTTTAATTACGAAGAGAACAAAAGAACTCCGAATTCTGAGAAGGGCAATAAACCAGGTGCGCGGCATTTCTTTGTCGGTATGTAACAATAGGTTTGCAGGTGGCCCAACATGTAGCAATATGTATGTCGACGAAAGTGGTTAGTCTTTACAGTACCTAATTAAGATCACTAATATGCTGCACTAGACTAGACTAGGGCTAGGAAGTCGTACAATCAAAATCCATAACGATAAACAGCAAGACCTTGTAAATTGACTTATGAGATATGTCGTATTTAGAAGAACATCGACAATCGGAGTTAGATTAAAACGAAAATGTTGGTGCTATGTAACAATTTTCGTCAAGTTGTCGGCACTGAAAATCAGTGAGAAAATACTGAGTGCCAGCCTCATTTCTTGAACTAAGCTAATCTGGTTTGTGTTCTTTGTGTCGCAATTGGAAATAAATATTTTTTTCTTTCTTTTCTTTCTATAATATTCCCAAAAACTATGACGTAAGAACATCTTAGCGATCAAAGAAAATTACTTTCCATGTTTGCAAATTATTAAAATTGCTTTTATTTTGCAAAAGAAGACATGTTTCTTTATTACTCCATGTATGAACGTAAATATGTGGAAGAAGTTAAATGTGCTGTGAAATTACTTTTTCTTTGACAAGCAGTCGATTTCAAAGTTATTGTCGTCATATTTATGATAATAGAAGAGTTCAGTGAAACAAGAAATATTTTGTACAGGTGCTGGAAATTATTCGAATGGTTAACTAAATATAATAAAAGTCATTTATTTGATTTTTATTATTCCGTCGTTTCGGTCACTTTTCTGTAGCCACGGAAGACAAAGATGTCAAGTGTCAATGAGTATTGTTAAACTTTTATTTAGCCTACCGCCAATTTATTTATTTTAGTTATTTTGTTTGAGCTTAATCTAATTTATCACCGCTTCGCAACATATTGTGGCTTGAAGAGAAGAAACGACGCAAGAAACTCTACAAGAAACATAGTAATTTTATATAATACTAGCTTTTCCCCGCGCCTTCGTCCACGTGGAATAGTTAAAAAAGTAAGTTAAGTAAGCAACCCGATTTTGATTGATTTGATTTATTTGGTACCGATTTCAAGATGTGGAAAATTTTATATTATTTCGTCTTTTAATAAACTAAGTAATTTTTTTTTATTAAGTAATGTAATACTTTTCAGTTTCTGAAGTGGGTTTTTTTCAGCGAAGTCTTTTTTTATTATAAAATGTTAATAATGTGTGTTTAAACTAACTTTAATGAACATTAGGGACGCACTTAGCAGACAGGGGTGGAGTAATTCTACTTAATTTGCTCCTGGCATTCCTCTTGTAAGCTCGTGCTCGTTGCTAAGTCTGAATGTGTGACTGGTTACATAATATTCACTTTTTTTTATTTATTGTCTAATATGCTTGCATTTCTACGTTAGAAACACATTTAATTGCGGCACAGAAACCTCTTGAATTTATTCGTGCCGCAGAGATTCGTGTACACAACATTATTATGTCAAAAATAGGAGCAGAGGCGAGTAATTGTTATTGATTTTTCAAAATTATTTTCATGTATATATTGTCCTGGTAGGCGAACACGCATTAATAGTGCTACAAAATGCACCTTCTTAATCTATTATTAATAGGTGAAGCAAAAAATTTGTGCTCATTTTAACGAAAATTGCGCGGAAGAAGGAATATGAAATTTCGCCCACGTATAGTTTATATTGAGAACAAGCGACGAATGCGTATTTTTTTTAAATTGTGCATAAACAATACATTATTTAAAAATATATTTTTATCCGTGCAGGAACGGAGAAAGAATACAATTTCCTGCGGCCGGGCGGCCTGTCGTAAGAGCCAACAAAACAACCCACAGCCAGGTGGTAGGGCATTTGCCCGACTGGATGGCTACCACCCCTGGCCTAAAGTATGTCGCCATAACAACCTTGAGTTGTGTTCCGGCATTAGTGACCAGGTTCCAGTCTCCCTTAAGAGAGCAGCAGCGCATTTGTAGCACCTTCGGTGTTGCAAATGTCTATAGGCGATGGTAACCGCTTTCCATCAAGTGGGCCGTCTGCCTGTTTGCTGAACTCCAGCAATAAAAAAAATAAAAAAAAACTATACACACACACACACACATATATATATTGTTCAAGCCAAATTAACAGTGTAGCCTTGGCGAAATCTGTAATTATAGAAGTCTTTGGCAACAATTTATTTTGGTCGAATTTCAATCATGGGCGACCATATTCTACTACCAATGTACATACCATACGTATATTGATAACTCTAACCTAACTCTCACCGTGCATGCCCACAAAGTAGACCAATTTATTATTTACATAGAGTAAAAAATATTACAGAAAGAAAACATAAGTCAGATGCCAAAACAAAACTATTGCTAGCTGTAAGCCCGTTCAATATCTCTTTAACATAATGCCAGTATGTTAACATACTCAATTCGTCACTGCCAGGCAATGAACGTCGCAATAAATGTATATTTGTCGCTAGTCAAACATTGGAAATCACGTGAAAGAGCGTGAAAAATACATACTAATGCCAGTGATATACAATCAAATATCTACCCTATTTTTCTAAGTTAAAGTTGAGTTTTGTATATTAGTCTTTATAGAAAATGTGAGTGAGTAACGCAATAAACTGGAATTGGTGATTGATATTACATTTTTCGGCGTGCAGCCGACGTATGGAGGTCTTATGCCATTGTAACATTACGGCAGAGATCTTTCGTAAAAATATATTGTGTTTATCGCTTTTCATGTTATTGTTGTACGTTAAGAGTAGCGCACACTAAAGCGATTAATCTGATAATATAGTCTCGAGTGGTGGCCTTGGAAAGAAAGATTTATTGTCGCAAATGTTAACACACACAGAAAACAGACAATCAACAATATACAATTATATAAAAATAGACAGAAAAAGTACATTCCATCCACAGCAATGAGGCTGGAACTTAGCATTATGCTGCGTACAAGGGCTGACGCAACGCTGATTTTCAGTTCCAACCTTTATCCAAAGAAAAAAATGACTACATTAAAAATATTAATTTAATTTCATACAAAGATATTAAGAACAGAAATTTATACATTGATAAAATTCAAAGTTAAAATTCCATTAAATACTAATAACAATAACTTGGCTAGAGTATAAGTAAAATTATGGTGTATTTTCGAAATGTTAGGTATCTCTTACAAGTTGAGGGACAAAAACATGACGTTATCGATAAATTGTCTTGGGTAAATACATTGGGTACGCTTAATACATAGTATTTCATATCAGTATGCTCACTGCTCAAGATTCCTGCCGGGAATAATAAAACAAAACATAAGCAGAAGTAAGTGCACACTACACACATCACTCGCACAAATAACGCAATAAATGTGTTTTATACACAACAATATTCTTAGAATTCTTTCGTTGACTACGCGAGGTTCGTTGGTTGACAATGCTATGACCTTAAGTGTTGCATGCTTCCCGACCAGGATTCGTATCCACGTCATTTGAAACTGACTATACATACAGTCATAAAAATAGACATCCTAGCAAACTGACTTATAAGTTAATTTGTTAAGATGGATAATATAATAATACGTGCTGTATTATTATTCCTTGTGTTTTCGTTCCATTTCTTTATTTATCTTCAAGAGACATCAGAAAACTAATCTCTCATGTTCATCGTCCATCAGTGACGGATCCCCTTGCGGTTGACATATAATTACGTTGCGATCCAGTTGAACCAGAATGGTTTGCGGTCATCTGACTTCCTGTCTCCAAGTAATAAGGTTGAGTTTAAATGATTTTGCCTGTATTGCTACAAGTCGTATTGTCATGTCTATTGGTGGCAACTAGAATGGAATTTTCAATTGGAATAGTTCTCTTGCGTTTCTTTAAAGAAAAATAATAGTGTTGTAGCTATCTATACCACTGGTTATAATATAATATTATGTATATGTAGCAATCGTGTTTGTTATTATAAGGTAGCCATATGACGGAAGAAGCCAATTACCGAGTATGGAGCATTCTTTTATGAAGTGAACGGATGGTGGAAGTAGGTTTTATGAACGAAGTGAAACTAAACTAGCTCCATTGCATCATCGGGTAGTGTCACTGCGGCGCGTTACAAGGACCTTAAATACGCAGTATTCGAACAGAGAGAGAGCAGTCTACACGAGTAGTCTACACGGCTAGTCTACACGGGCAGTCTACAAGGCTAGTCTACATGGGCAGTCTACACGGGTAGTCTACACGGGCAGTCTACAAGGCTAGTCTACATGGGCAGTCTACACGAGTAGTCTACACGGGTAGTCTACACGACTAGTCTCCACGGATAGTATACAACAAGTGGGCCTTCATGGCCAAAAAAACACTCAAAGGAGTCTCGATGCAGATTTTAATGAAAACTAAAGAGGTGTTAATTGATTTTTGAAAAATTAATTACCCTTATCAGGAATCGAATCGGCCAATTTTGAAAAAATACCACATACTGTATTATTACACCGAATCATAGTGTAACTTGTCAAGATCAATTTCTGTGAAGGAAAGTCAAACAGAACACCGGGGGAAAGGGTTGTTTTTGAACAAAACGTTCTATTTTGCATATATTAATTGTAAGTAATTTATTTCACTGAATGAGTAGAGCAGACAGACTAACTGCCCACCTGATGCAGAGTGTTTAACGTCGCCTAGGGATATTTGCAACACCAGAGGTCCTGCCAATGTCGGGCGGCCTTGAAGGAGAGACTGCAACCTGGCCAATAATGCCGAAACACAACTCAAGGTCGTAGCCATCCAGAGGAGCAAAATCCTGCATGAATTATTACAAATGTAGTGTAATACATAACTATAACATATGGTAATAAAAGAACAGCAACTGGTCAGTTTACTTACAATCAGAGAACCTTATTGCTTAAATAAATTTCATACACTGATTCTAAACTCTGGAAAACATTTTTAGAACACCTCGCCATCCCTCCAACAATTTCACAGTACAAGAAATTTAGCGAATTGGCACAACCGATATCAGATTGAAGTCATTGATAAACTATTTTAATTAAAGAGATTATGAACATAATATACTATATTAAAAAATTTTCATGTAATAAAATAAACCGAACACATTAAAAAATCTACCGCGTCTGCTAACATGAAAATAAAATATAGCGAATATTGTCTGTATACAATTGAAAGATTTTCAATTATAATCTAAATAAATATCAAATCATATTGTTACATACAATTATGGTAAATTATAAAGAACTACTCCATACAAAACAACCGCTAATCACAGAATAAATAAAAATATAACATTATTATTCAATTCAGGAAATGGCCGATTGTATCGTTTAGAAACAAGAGGGTATATAACAAAATTAATTATTAACTTTAAAAAGAAACATGACAAGAACAACTATGCAACTAAATAAATGTAACAGCAGACATTTATATAATAGAATAAAAACAAATTGAAATAAATTTGACTTCAATAGGCCAACATAAAGGTAGGATGAAGGAGGCTTCCTTTTTCAGTACGTCATCCGACGCGCAACAATGGGCCGCCCAGTGGTCTGTCATCGCCAGAGGACGAGGAACTTGCCTTAGGGTTGTCAACTCATATTTTAATAATTTTAAAAATAAAATAATATTATACTAGAGATCCCGGCAGACGTTAGCCTGCAACGTAAAAATAAAAATCCAGGAGCCCAATCCCAGGGCCACCTGCCGGTTCTAATTGTGAATCTAAATAATCCCAAGACTCGGACAAATACTCACGAAAATTTCATCAAAATCGGTAAAGTCGTTCTCAAGTTATGTGCGTACATACATTCCTATGATTTATTTTTATACCCTTTAAACCTTCCGTGGACTTCTACAAGTATTTCAAAATCAAAATTAGGCAAATCGGTTCATCTGTTCTAAAGTTTTTGTGAGACTAACAAACGTCAATTCATTTATATAATATATATTAGACATCACAAAAAATAACTTTGTAGTTATTTGTTATGCAGATAGAAGTAGATGTTCATAATTAAACCTGGCCTACATAATATGCATTACTAAAGTTAAATTAATACTTTAAGCCCTTATCATCATGTGGACCGACATCTAATTAATCGATAACTTACCTATTACTTAACTGGAAAATTATGTAAAAACGATAATAATAATTATTATTTAACTAGGCAGTTTTCCAAGATAACTAACTACTTAACTAATACAAATGTAAATTAGGCTTAAAGAAAATAATGACAATTCAATAAATTACAAATCATTAAAACCTTTTGGTTGTATATGGGTGTAATGTACGTACAGGTATATTAACTTCGAGAAGTTTTTGTGTTTGGAGTACTATTTGTGTATTTACAGGAATTCTTAAGTTGAAATTTAAGTTCTCTTGTACAATCAGCAAAAAAAGTTCGTTACATTTTGAAGAAGAAAATATATTTACAATCAAAAGTCAATGATGAAATATAGAAATAAATAAATATTATAATAATTATTTACATTGGAAATAGTTGTGAGGTCTGACTATCGGGTTTTAGTTTGATAATTTAGATTTGTGTGGTTCATTGTTGTTATTTATTATTCACTTTAATTTAATTACACACACAAATTAAAAATGATTCTAAACATATCATTGAAAATCAATAGGCGATGGTAATTGCTTTCCACTGATCTCATGCAAATAAAAAATTTATTATACGCATTTTGGATTAATTTTATAAAAAAAATATCAAATAGAAAAACCTAGGGTATTTCGCACAGCCCTATCACGGGCGGACCCTTGATCATTATTTCCGCCAGAGTGATTTATTCGCAAGTGACGGCTCGGCACAATACATAGCGCCACTGTCATCGACATTATAAGCGGAAATATTTTTAGAAATGAAGCCACTATTATTTTATCAAATCATACGTAGAAATTCTTCTACGTAATTTCTTTTTATTGCAGGAGTTCAGCAGACAGGCAGACGGCCTATTAGATGGAAAGCGGCTACCATCGCCTATGGACATTTGCAACACCAAAGGGGCTACAAATGCGCTGCTGCTCTCTTAAGGGAGACTGGAACCTGGTCACTAATGCCGGAACACAACAGAAGGTTGTTATGGCGACATACTTTAGATCAGGAGCGGTAGCCATCCAGTTGGGCAAATGCCCTACCACCTGGTGTGGGTTGTTTTGTCGCCTCTTACGGCAGGCCGCCCGGCTGCAGGAAATTATATTATTTCTCTCTTTATGGATGAAAAATTATGCTACGAAACAGAGTGTATAATGATATTTTTGCAGAAACGGAGAAAGAAAACCAATTGCTGCAGCCGGGTGGACTGTCGTAAGAGTGTTGCGTCAACAACCCATAGATAGATGCTACAATAATCACCCGTCTATCTGGCCACCACCCCTGGATTAAAGCATGCCACCATGAGAGCCTTGATTTGTATTCCAGCATTAGTGGGCAGGTTTCACTACCCTCTTGGAGGCTAGCACCACCTTTGGTGTTGCAAATGTCCTTCGGTAGCGATAACCACTTTACATCAGGTGGGTCTGCTGTACTCGAGCAATAAAAATATTATAAAATTGAAATGTATTTGTAGTGTCAAAATAACAGCTTTTTACTAAATTCACATTGTCTTTCTGCCTGTCTGGATGTTCCGGCTAATCTCTGAAACAGCTGGACCAATTTTGATGGGACTTTCACTGGCATATACCTGATGTTATAAAGAGTAACTTAGGCTAGTTGTTTTTTAGAGTTCTAAATAATTCTTTGCTGTGCACCATTACAGAAAAACTTAAAAACTATAGTAGTAATATAATTGTATACAAAGGGCGGTCTTATCACCAAAAAGTGATTTCTTCCATACAAACCGTAGCAGGAAATGCAATAGAATACATAACTGTATGAGATTATATTATTATATTGTAGGTTTCCGAGTTTTTTTTTTATATTGATAAAGATTTTGCAATACTCACATATATGCCACCCTTACAAGCTAGTCAGCATTCTTTAAACTTATAGCATACTTTAGCTATGAAAATGTGCCGGTCCAAAACTAGCCTCTACGATTATTCTTCCTTTTTAACCGACTTCAAAAAAGGAGGGGGGGGGGTTCTCAATTGGTCGGAATCTTTTTTTTTTCAAATTGTACCAACTCAGCATTCCTACATTTATATATTATAATTATGTATACTTTGTTTATACGCGTGTTTTTATAAGCTTTAGTGCATTCATAGTTTGAATTGTGTTCTTTTGTTATAGCAAGGAAGGAGTTTTTCTTAGCATAACCAACATGTAACAATACACAGTGAAGGATGAATAATCCTCATCAGAATGTCTCGACGCCTGAGGCGAACTTCACAAAGGTACAAACTATACGTGATGTTTCTTCAATCATCGTGTTTTAAAATCCACAATATTGTTAAACAAGAATTGACTTTGTGTAGTAGACTTTAAGGTATCAATTCGCTTATTACACTAAAAGCAGTTGAGATCTTTAGCTTTGTGGAAATTTTGCTTTCAAAGCTTGTTCTGCTACAGTGTTTTGAGAATAAAATATTAAACAGAAACACATTTGTACTATCTCAGACGAATGGCTTGGTTTTTCATCTGTCTGTCTTTGCGTTTATGTAAGCTATCAACAATCAGAGCTATTTGAAAATATCTAGCAGTATCCGTGCAGGAACGGAGAAAGAATACAATTTCCTGCGTTAGTTTTAATTGCTCGAGTTCAGTAGACAGGCTGACGGTTCACTTGATGGAAAGCGGTTACCATCGCCTACGGACATTTGTAACATCAAATGTGCTACAAATGCGGTGCTGCTCTCTTAAGGGTGACTGGAAACTGGTCACTAATGTCGGAACACAACACAAGGTTGTTACATTACATGTGTACAACAAACTTGTAAAGGTTGCGAGATAATTACACGGCAAGTTTAATTGTTCCTAATTTTCTGAATAACTAAGCATAGAAACAAATTCAAAATGTATGTATTAGGATAGACAGGCAAAACGCAAAGCGCGTATGGATTAATTTGAGTAACAATAAAGGACTTTCTAACTCGATTTAAAAGTTAGTTTAGAATTAACGAAGCGCGTCTGCATTTAATTTGTTCTACTACAAGTTTATAATAAAGAAAAGTTTTTAAAGATTTGTACGTTGGTATATAAAAAGGTGAATGTGACAAATATGTTTGTTTTGCGTCATATTAAAAATAAGTATTCAGTCTATTTTGACCAACGAAAATATGAATTGTATGATTCGAAAAAAACGTTTATTATTATTTCACTTTAACTGCGTTCCACAAGGGATTCACGACGACCACGTTTACTACCGCGATTTTTTCGTTCCTCTTGCTTACGGGCGTTGTAATCATAGTCACTTCACTTCACTTTTTTGGTTTATGGCTCCAACGTACTTGGCATCGATTTTGCCAATATCAGAGTACAATATGAGCGACAAGTGATTATAAAAAATTAAAAACTTAATGGAGGGGGGGAGATAATTTTGACCGGTACTCGTTTTCTGTTAAAAATCTGAGGACAAACAAACGGTTATATTAGACTAACTACTTATGACGAAATGTTATTTATTGTTAGTGTTAACTATTTAAGAGGGGAAATATGGACGGTATTAGTGGGAAAAGATAATTCTATAGATAAATGTTATTTAGAGTTAAAAATTTACATAAAGTATATACATATTTGCAATGAACTAAAGTAAGAAGATAATTAAGGTTAATGGGACGAGGGATATCTGCTGGTAGGATATCATAAAGAGGAATAGAGATATTCGTGCACTGAAAAAAGATGTGTTCTAATGAACCCTCATCCAGGCCACACTCGCACAGAGAATGATCACGAACTCTAATCTTGGCCAAAAACACCGGAGAGCAAATGTGACCCAGTCGGAGACGGATTATAGCCGTAGTAACTTTTTTGGATAGGTTCCGGAATCGGAAGAACCAAGATGTTTGCGTAATGTACGGTTGTAATTGGCCATAAAACTTGCCAGTTGAGATACGAGATTGTTGCCATATGTCATTCCATGTTTTGAACATATCAGGTTTGGCTGCTAGACGGAGATCCCTGGGAAAACATTTGTAGTACTTATTGCACCCTGTGACGGAAGCTTGCTTAGCGCACCTGTCGGCGGTCTCGTTACCGTAAATACCTGAGTGTCCTGGAATCCATGCCAACACTACTTCAAGTCCTAGGTCATGACAATTTTTAAGGGTGCTTTTAATTTGGAGTGTTAGGGTAAAGTGTTCTTTTGAGCGAAAGGGAAGTTTAGATAAGTCTTGTCAACAACTAAGGGAGTATGTAAGAATTATTGATTTATTAATACGGTGTGATTCTACATAAAGGGCCGCCTCGAATCTAATAATCATAGTCTCTAGTGGAACGGATTATGGAGCTTTGATGTCATTAACGACGAAATACACAAATGCCATTGGTTGGTTTGAAAATCGCGCCTTTTTCAATGTCAATCGATAAAGAGCATTAATGCTTTGTGGCCAACACCCACTTCGACCCAGCTCTGGACATGGGCCGTTGTGAGCGCTTTGTGGTCGAAAATAATGACCGCATTAGTGACGTTTTCGCAACGAGCAAAACGGCCGTAGTCGCCATGTGGAACGACATATGGAGTATTTTGAGAGTTGTGAGATACTAAAGGAACGCGCCCTTTATATAATATAATATATATCCTCAATAATAAATAAAAAGTTAGTGTTCGCTGGCATCGGGGTTGAAGACTCGGGCTACTTGTAGTTAGGACTCCAGAGTCAGGAATCTCCTTACAATACGTACAGCGGTCAATAGAACCGTTTACCGAGAGAGAGCTTCTTAAATGTCAGTCGAGGCTGTCACCATTATAATTATTACTTAATTCACATATGCACTCCGATATTTTTGGCTAAAACCAGGGTACGAGATCATTCTCTGTGTGAATGTGGCCTTGACGAAGGAACATATATTACATATTCTTTTATTGTCAAAATTTATCTATGCCCTTATATGACCTGCAAGCAAAAACTTTGTACCAAGGAGCGCAGAATACTATTTTTTTTTAAATTATGCATAAAAAATGCATTAAATAAACATTACATACACTACCATGTATTTGACACACACACGCATATACAGGTGTCCCAGAACTCAACGTCAAGCCGAAACGGGGTGATAGGATTGATTGTAACCATCATGAGAAAAATTTGCGCATTTAATCAGGATTGTAAAATGGTACAATACTTGTTAGTTTCATATGAAAAAAAACGAGTAAAAAAATAAAAACCTCAAGTAACCCGATTTTTGCTAACCCATTTTACTCAGTTCAAATGTTTTTTATTCGCACAAGCTCTTGGTAGGTTCTTAATTTAACGGCAAAATGGTGAGAGAGATGGATAGTGGACGTGTTTGCCATGAGCGAGCATTGTCAAAACAACAGAACCTTCATAATGCTCAAACTTATAATTTAAATTAATTACGGTCGAATTTCGACCACCGGGTGACCACTAGTCAATATAATTTGATAAAAAAATATGTCTCATCTTGGTACCGCCATGTAAACGTCCTTTCGACCGATTCATACTTTTCTTCGAAATATTTAAATTCTTCCTTGAAATGTGACGGCGCGTTCCCCTTTCGCACGTCACTTCAATCACTCATTGTCATACCATATCATTAAATAAATTAAATCGCCCCGCAATTGTAAATATATAAAATAAAATAACTTAAAACATACCGCGCCCGCACCATATAAATATATATAACTTGTAAATAATCAGCTCCGTACCGCAATTCTAATATATAATAAACATATCAAATACTACAAATAAAGAACATAAAATAAAATACTATAAATATAAAAGTACAATAGAGTGTGTATGAAGTGCATAGTGGAGAAGAGGAGAAGAGGAGCCGCATTTCATTCCCATTAACCAGGTAAGTGCGTGCTCATTCCCAAATTGTCCCACACTTCTTTTCCCGCGAAATTGACGCAGTTCGCTTCCGGCTAAACCCAGCGCCGCCGCAACTAGATGTGTTACCAGATAGGTGAAGGTCGATATTGAGTGTCTCCTCTATTAATAGTTATTTATCTACGGCGTCATAAAAAGTGTAAACAAGTCCTTATTGTAGTCAGAAACAGGGAGCTCGTTACGAGCTCAATGAATCAAATGCAGCCGTGGAGTAATTGCACACCGTCGTCTTGAGACTTGGCGCCGGGTCTTTGTGCAGCGCACAATGCGCCGGCCGTAATCCGCTGAGAGTCGCTCGCTAATGAAAACCACCAGAACGCCTTGGAGATGCTCTTGTCTCCCAATCTAATCTGTATGACACGTACATTTGACAAATGAGCTGGATTGAATTACTTAATTTTCTAAACTAAGGATTTTGTACAAATGATTACATGAATCTTTTGTTATTGTGAAGCTGGCTAACTAGCAGACAGCCTATCTGCTGGAGAGTGGTTACCGTTTTCTATAGGCGTTTGCAATACCAGGTACAAAGTCAAAACGTTGCCAGCCTTTAGGATGGGGTTAGTAGGGAGGAGCGAGAGGAGGATGAGGGATGGGGGATGAAATAGAGGGAACAGACAGGCGGAATTGGAAAGAGGGGATAGAATACGGGAATGGAATACGAGGAGGTTGAAATAGACCACTGAAACTCTCCATCGCACGAAATACGATAAGCTGATTATGTGACAGCGTGATATACTGATCAATCAGGCACTAAAAGCTGTAATCGAGTAATGATTCAAGCATGACTCTATAACGTTTAAAGTGGAAGATTGATAGATATATAGAAAAGTAACGATAGACCAAAAACAGATGAATGGATTTTCAAGGAAGGTAACAAACATATTGTCAACGCAGCATCCCAGTATTTTTTACATATTTTTTTTTATTCTCCTCCTGACGCACACGCTTTTCAAGGTTTTTTTTCCTTTTTTTTCGATAAAAACTCATTCTTATCAAAGAAAGATTATCATTCTTATAATATCATTGTTCACGTCAAATTAGATTATAATAATGCTAACATCGTCTTCTAATACAGAGGTAAAGTATTGACATATTGTCACTTGGTTGCACAAGATTAAACTAGATGGCGCTGTTCAATATCGAGCAAATCCTACATGGCGTGGACGTGTTCATACAAGATTAAAGGTAATATTATGTTTGTCAATTGATTTTTAAGTAGTATTAGTAGCGCAGACAATCATTATTATCTTTTTTGCTGTTAATTTTAAACTAGATATTAAAAGTATTTATATTTATTTTTAATATAATAATTAATAATTTATTGTAAATCATTATTATTCTTAGTTTAATAAATAACGTTGTTTTATCTATTTTTTTCTTTCATTTATATTACTAACCCACCAAATGACAAAACCAAATACACTATCGATAACGCTTATCGACAACAATAATGCGTATCACTATGCCTGCCCATAAGGCCTGTGAGTGTAAGAGAGAGCGAAATACTCGCTTCACTATTCTGATTATTTATGACCCAAACTGAGAAAATAATTCTACTATAGGCAGCCCAGTATTAGCGAGTTAACGCGCATCCGAAATGGCGGTGGTAGTGTTGCTGGTAATGGATAGAAGGGAGACTAACCTGAGTGCCTTTGGACTGCACTGACTATGCATGCTGATCATCAAACCTTGAGCCTTGCAGCAAATCTTCTGGCTTGTCTCCCTCTTGCGTTCTTCGATATTATATCGAGGGGTGAAAGGCTATTTGGTTTAAGCGACATCTAGGGCGATATTGAGTTATATACATATTCGGAATCAGCGAATTTTTCTCCGTCGAATGATGCCGGATTCATTAAAATCAGAGCATTTTTTTGGCGTTTGAAACAATACTATTTTTCTGTTGTTTCCAAAGTAGCAGTGTATTATACGACGTGGATTTTGCATATTTTTTTTGTAATATACTTGAACCATACAATTATATAAAGAACCGAGACATGAACCAATTACCCTTCCTCAGATAAATAATTCAATAAGAGTTAAAGCGTTTTTCCTATTTTAAATTTATATTAAGGTGTAACTTGAATCAATTTGACTTCCACTAATTACACGGTGTGATGTTACTTAAACCATTTGTCCGTCACACAAATACGACACGGAGCGTCGCTTAAGCTCTTTCAGCTGCATCTATTTACCACGCAGGGTGCTACTTAAACCAAATAGTCGTTTTGTTTCCACATATTTTGTTTAGTTGTTGAAACATTTTGTTGCTATTATTTTTTCAATTTTAACATAAATACTAGTCGGTCGTTCAATCATTAAATTTTAATATGATACATCTTATTCATGTCACATGATACCATATTTATTTAAATCTGCAACACTGCAATCCTAAAGATGTCCTACTGGATACTGATGTAGTGGATACAGTCGAAGAAAATGATAAATAAATACGTTATTTCCAACTGCGTTATGATTATTATCAAGCATTGACTGTGTTTTATAGTTACTACAAATTTTCTTTCTTGGTTTTTATTTTAAGCAGGGGACATTCTTGCTAACCCACAAGAGGTTTTAGCGCGATGGAGTGAATATTTTAGAGAAATGTATGATAATATCTCGGATGCTGGCACCACGACTGAGTCTGTGACCGACTTCGAGGAGTCAGCATCCGAGATCACTTTGGAAGAGATCGAATGGTCGATAAGAAGTCTGAAAAATGGAAAGGCAGCAGGAATCGATAGTGTGTCTGCTGATATGATCAAATATGGTGGAACCTGCGTCCGGGACGCTTTCCTGTCCTTATGCAACTTGTGCTGGAGGACGGGAAAGGTTCCCAAGGACTGGAGGCGCGCTGTCATCGTGCCCTTGTATAAAGGCAAGGGGTCACGTATGGTGTGCGCCAGCTACAAGGCCATCAATTTGATCAGCACAGCATCTAAAGTGTATGCGAAGATTATTGAAAGGAGAATGAGAGTGGTATCCGATGGATTACTGTGGGATGCACAAGGGGGCTTCAGAAATGGAAGGGGATGTATGGATCAAGTTTTCTCGCTCCGCAATATCGTGGAGAAGCAGCTGGCTATGGGCCGGAAGGTTTTCTGCGGTTTTGTGGATCTAGAGAAAGCATTTGACAGGGTTGTGCGGAAGGACCTCTGGAACATATTGCCCGGATATGGGATCAATGGCCAATTGCTGCGTGCTGTGCAGTCCACTTAAGAGGACTGTATGGCATGCGTGTGGGTGGACGGCAGCCTGTCGCCCTGGTTTGACGTCAATATTGGCGTCCGGCAGGGCTGCGTGCTGTCGGCTTTGCTGTTCATCCTATATCTGGACAACTGTCTCCAGAGATTAAGATTGATGGATGTTGGGGTGCGGAAGGGTGATCTAGTTGTTAGCACTTTGCTTTATGCGGATGATGCCGTGCTTTTAGCCGAATCGCCATCAGAACTGCAAACACTAGTCACAATGATGAAAGATGACTGTCAGGCGAGAGGCTTACATTTGAATGCGAAGAAAACAAAGGTTATGGTGTTTGAAAGAGAAGAAACCAGAACGAATGCAAGGATAATGGTCGATGATGTTATGCTGGAACAAGTGAATGAGTTTGTATATCTTGGATGTGCTTTTAGCAGGGATGGAAGGTACACCGCTGACATAGAAAGAAGAGTAAATTTGGGGAATAGTGTGAATGGAGCGTTAGGTAAACTTCTAGGCGCTAAGAACCTCAGCCAGAAAGCCCAGCTTGCCATACACAACGCGGTGCTGGTACCTACGCTCACGTATGGAAGCGAGAGTTGGGTATGGAACAGAGAGCATGAAAGTAGAGTAAACGCAATCGAGATGCGAGCACTGCGCAAAATCTGCGGAGTGACGCTCGCGGACCGCGTTCGTAATACCGAAGTAAGAAAGAGATTTTGGTCTGAAAAAGAGTGTCGGGGTGAAGGTAAGGAAAGGAATGCTCCGGTGGTTCGGGCATGTGGAAAGAATGTATGATGAAAGAATGACTAAACAGATATACAATGCAAAAGTGGATGGATGCAGAAGTCGCGGAAGGCCACTACACACCTTCCATGATCAAATTGATCGTGTATTAGCAGAAGGTGATGTCAGGAGCCTTAAGAACAGATGAGCGTGCATGACAAGAGCTATGAATGTCAAAGAAGCAAGTGAGGTGTGTAAGAATAAGCCTATATGGCGCTCTGTTGTTCGTGCCTACCCCGCAAGGGACCTGGCGTGAAGTTATGTATGTATGTATGTATGTGATTTTTATTTTGTTTTTATTAGTTTGAAGTTTATCAATTATTGGTTGTGATTAATTATAGTTTTAATAAGTTTTATGACAGCTAATTTTAAGTGATACTGAATAAATAATACCTAATTTTATTTGATGTTCCCACATCGAGACTGTTCTACTTAATTATTATTCTACATAAATACTTTAACTGATGTATGTATTCCTTTATTTATTCAATACTAGCGGCTCGGCGCGGTTTCCGTGGTTATATAGTGTCATGTTGTATAGCCTATAACGATATATCCAGGTTGTTTTAAGAGCCTTTGATAGTATAAGACGTAAAAAAATGTAATATCAAACGTTACATTTTCAGTACTATAAAGTCACATAAGTAAATTAGGCTTCCAGTCATTTTAATCTAAATCGGTAATTGAGATAAATAGCTTGCTACTATTATTTTTGGGCTACGTCACTTCATACTTTTTGGCTTATTCTGAAAATATACTGCAGTGTCGCTTAATTCTTTTTCCCTGTATTCAATTGTAGTTATGAAGTCACTTAAATCTTTTTTCCATACTCTGAAAAATAAGGGCTTAAGGCAAATTGTATAAAGCGACATTTATCTTTGTAATTAAAGATCCGTTTTATTTGGTATGAGCATCACCAACACGATGCTTTTAATTGAATTTAAATAAAGTTTACTGCATTCAAATAGCTGAAGAAGTTTTTTTGTTATGTTTTTTTTTCCAAAATTTTAAACTTTAGATGGCTCTCCTGTAAAGTTGCAAAAATGTCGCTTAAACCAAATAGCCTTTCACCCCTCGATATGTACTGGTACACACACGGCGCGGTATAACTGGATTCGTAGGAAATTGGTGGCGAAAGATATGTAGGTTGTCGTACAAGGGTCAGCAGCAGGCTGTGCAACGAGGATCCTAACAGACTGACTCGTAAAGAGGAGCAGTATCAGCACAGCGGTAAGAACGACAAGGACAGGATTACTCACCAAGAGTACTTTCAAATAAAACAGCGAAAATAACATTAAATAATAAATAAATATATATAAACAAATCTGTAAAGTAAAAAAATCCCAACACATTCCGAAAATTTAATTTTGAAAACTTTTGTCTTTCTGGCAATTTTGTCATCAGTTTCTTTATTAATATTGTTACGAGTTAACGGGACTCAAATTAAAATGCCGTTAGAATTATTATAGAGTTTATTAGAACTATACAAACACGTATAATACAGGTACAAACATAACCGAACACAACAAATCCAAACGTAATGCAGCAGGTCGTAATTCAATGAAACGCGCAAAGTTGTCGCTCAACTGCCCCCTCTCTCCATCAGACCGTCGTTTTATCCTTCACAAATGCAAAAGAATCCGCTAGACCTGGCTAATGATGCTAATTCTCCGCAATAATTAGAAACGTTTGCCAATAAATAAGTGAACAAAAGAAGACAATCACAATCATAAAAGGATTAAAATTAGTTCAAATGCCGACAGGCAATAAAACGTGCTTTTACAGATCTGTACGTGGAATTTGCCTTTGTCGGGGCCTAGGTTGTAACAAATAATGAATTTAAAAAGTTATTCAAGCAAATTTTGCACGCGCCGCAGCAGCGGTACCAAAGTTAAAACTTTGTGTAAGCCTTACTTTAAAGTAAGAAATATTTGAAAAGAATTTGTTTCGTAATTGAAAATGGCGAAATAATTCATGGGCATGTAAAGAGAAATGTAAAGCGCATTATCGGGGGTAGAATGACAGTTAATCTCATTAGATCCCGAGGGAGGCCCTTTGAGGCGGCTTTGCCCTCATCCGATTGAATTCGGGCTCACGCTACAAGCACAATTTTGTTTACCTTACATTTTATGCGAACGCTTTCTATGGAAAGTATGTAGGGTATAGAAATACGCATGTAAAGCCTACAATGTACTCTAATATCTTAGGTAAATTCAGTTCATTTTAATGTACTCGTATTATTATCGAATAATAATCCCTATCCCTATTAATATTATAAATGCGAAAGTAACTCTGTCTGTCTGCCTGTCTTTCTGTCTGTCTGTTCCGTTTTCATGTATAAACTATCGGACCGATTTGGCTGAAACTCAGTATATATATATTTTCGATGCCGAGAATGAACATAGGATAATTTTTATCCCGAAAAACGGGATAGTTTCCGGGATAAAAATATATTTGTCTTTCTGTTTGTTATGCTTTTACGGAAAAACGATCGGACCGATTTAGTTGAAATTCGGTATACATGTAATTTTAATACCGAGAGTAGACAAGGGATACTTTTTATCCCGGATAATGGGATAGATTTTGGGATAGATGTAAAGGTTATCCCAAAAAAGTGGGATAGGTTTTTTTGTGATTTTCCATTTTCATCATTTTGGACATCTTTGTCAGATTTGTCCTTATTGTCCTTTTGCCATTTTTGACCTATTTGCCCTTTTTGTCATTTTTGCCGTTATTTTTTTTATTGCCCTTTTTGTCCTTTTTGTCATTTTTGCCCTTTTTGTATTTTTTGTCCTTTTTGTACTTTTGCCCTTATTGTATTTTTTGTCCTTTGTCTTTTTGCCTTTTTTGCCCTTTTTGTCCTTTTTGCCATTTTTGCCCTTTTTGTCCTTTTTGCCCTTTTTGTTCTTTTTGCCCTTTTTATCCTTTTTGCCCTTTTTATCCTTTTTGCCCTTTGTGTTCTTTTTGTCTCTTTTTGCCCTTTTTATCCTTTTCGTCTTTTTTGTCCTTTTAGTAATTATTGTCATGTTTGTCTATTTTGTAGTTTACATAGACGGGGATAGATAAGTATAACTAGGATGGTTTGAAATAAAGAATGAAAGTTTGGATTAGACCAATCATTTCTCATGTTTATAGATATAATAATACGTCGTCTATATAAAATGCGATAGTAACTCGATATGTCTTTCCGTTAAGCTTTCACGGAAAACTACTAGGAATACTGGATCGGTTTTGCTGTAATTTTGTTTAAATGTAGTTTTAATACGGAAAATGGACATAAGCACTTTTCATGCCGGGAGCTGGAATAGTTTGCGATATAAAATGAAATTAATCTTCCGAGTGCAAATAGCACTAACATGAAAATTTAGAACAATGTAACCTGTATTAACGCCTGCTCTTTAAACAAGAAGCACTCACCAGAGATTGGCCCGCGGCACAGCCGCGGGTTAAACTCTAGTACATAATAAAACTACGTTTTGACGGTCCTTTATTTGATAGATAGATAGATAGATAGATAGATAACACTTTATTGCACACCAAAACATAGAATTACAGAAACAGACCATATTTACAATATTTTCAAGGCAATACAACAGGCGGCCTTATCGCTCAAAGCGATCTCTTCCAGGCAAGCTAAATGAGAAAAAATTTGAATCAGGCGAAATAGGTGGTGCAGAAAAATGGCAATAGAAACATAAATATACATAACTAATATAATACATACACACATATATATATATATATATATATACAGACACGAATACATACATATATACACAATTATATATACAATAATACACAAGTTATTATAATAAAAGTATTAGCATGATTATATTCTGTTAATCAGACATAGCTATTTGTGGATAAATAGTGTTTTCTGAGCAAATTTCTAAATATTGGTAAAGATTTGGCCTCTCGGACAGTAAGAGGCAGCATATTCCAAAGTTTGACAGCCTGCACCGTAAAAGAATTATCATAATAGGATGAAGTGTGTGCAGGCGTCATAAGTTTTCGGTACGTATCATGGCGCAAATTGTGGGCAGTGGAAAGGCGAAGGAATCTAAAACGTTCCTTAAGGTACTGGGGACTATTAGGAGTAAATAATATGTTATAAAGGAGAGTGAGAATGTGAGTATTCCGGCGAAAATGAATAGGAAGCCACTTGAGTCTTTTACGATATTCGGAAACATGGTCATATTTTCGCAATCCAAATATGAACCTGATACAAAAATTCTGAAGCCGCTCAAGCTTGTTCAGCTGGTCTAAGGTTAAATCTAGATAGCAGGCGTCAGCGTAATCAAGTATGGGAAGCAAGAGGGACTCAGCAAGCGTAATCTTGGTAGCAGTGGGCAAAAAGTTGCTTAATCTTCTGAGGGATCTAGAAGACAAGAAGACTCTGCGACTTAAATCGGTGATGTGAGGCCGCCAAGACAGCTCCCTATCGATGATTATGCCGAGATTTTTGACAGTATCGCTAAGAGGAATGTGTGTCCCGTCAAAAATAACCTGTGGCAAGGAGGACCAGGTAACTTTAGCATTCCTTCTAGGGCTACCGACGATAATCAATTGAGTTTTCTGAGGGTTTACAGCAAGACCAAACTTTTTGCTCCATCTTAGAATATGATCCAGGTCAGTGTTGATTTTATTAATAGCAATATTCAGTGAATCAGTGTCGC
Organism: Dendrolimus pini; assembly: GCA_949752895.1. Taxonomy (NCBI): domain Eukaryota; kingdom Metazoa; phylum Arthropoda; class Insecta; order Lepidoptera; family Lasiocampidae; genus Dendrolimus; species Dendrolimus pini. The sequence continues at coordinate 24,163,617 of OX457130.1, forward strand.
TCTGTGTGTAGATTTGTAAATCGTCAGCATATAGGTGGTAGGAAGAAGTCAAATTGTCGGAAATTGAATTTATAAAAACAGCGAATAAAAGGGGAGATAAAACGCCGCCCTGAGGAACACCAGCAGTTAAACCACACCAGGATGAGTATGACTCATCAATACGAATTATCTGCCGGCGCCCATGCAGGTAACTGTGAAACCAGTCGATTACTGATGGAGATATGTTAAGAGTGCGAAGAATACCAAGCAATAAGTCGTAATCAACATTATTGAAGGCGCTTATTATTATTTGAATTTAATTTTGTTTATGCTTATTATTTACTCTATGGGAGTCTAATCTTATTTGCCACCGCTTCGCAACATGTTGTGGCTTGAAGAGAAGAATCGGCGCAAGAAACTTTTCAGTAAACATGCCTAGCCCCATTTTTTATATATAATCTTAAAATGGGTGGAAGGAAAAAGAAATTATCAATCAAGTTGGTTTGTGTTCCGGTGTACACAGAAAGAGCTCACAGTGTTTTAAGGTCTGGCAGTTGGTTTTTGCTGGGTTTGGGTCTTGATGATCGGATAGGTGAGAGCAAGGCACATCGCTTGTGCTGGCTAGGCCACCTACGTAGAATGGGGGGCTCGCGCGGAGAAAGAGCCTATCTGGGCAGACCAACGGGATGGCGACCACTGCTCTCGCGGTTCTTCACACAGCGGAACTCGGGAAGATGTTTGGCCCGTCTACTTTTACGTAAGTTCACATGGTTTTTCTCCACCTTTGATACCTGCTACCTGAAAAACGGCCCCGCTTTTATCTTAGCGGTATCCATTCCTTTCTAAGTTTATGTTAAACTGCCGATCCTAAAAAAATCATCTTTCCTAATATCACGAAGTCCGAGGTGACTGGGATCTGACTCTATTTACTCGATTTTTATGCTCTTCTTTGTTTGCCCAAGGTATGATAATGTACTATAAACAAAAAAATTAAATCCGCAGAGGAGGGAGGCAATTAAAAAAAAA